>CM075851.1:48023995-48623995 GCA_037975125.1 Latrodectus hesperus
ACTCATCCACCTTGTAATGGTTATTTAATTTCTATGGAAAAAATGATTTGATCTGCAGATTTTTCCTATTTATTAAATTCTTACCAATCGCACTCTTATAAAAATCATCAAAACTTGGAAAAGATATTTGGTAAATTTTCAAGTTATAGAATAAACGCACTTTTAAAAATATTTAAAGATTTAATCTATTATGTGTGTATACTTTATTTTAAATAAAGTTATTGAATAAATACTAATTTTGTATATAACATATTTTTTTTGATAATTATTTTTAGAAACTTTATTTGTGATATAATCTTTTTGCAATCAATGTTAACAATTAATCACTGATTTAAATCCCTTTTGTTTCAAATTTAAATGTAACAATCACATGTAATTAGTTTAGTGGCATATATTAATTTAATATTTAAATTAACTTTATATACAATAATAGCCATTTTTAAATAATTTCTATTAAATTTACATATTTTTAGTTGCATATTAGACAAAATATATTTGCTGTATTAAATACTTTAATTCATTTTTTTATTTCTTGATAATCGTAAATAGATTTATGCATAAGTATTCACATTTTTTGTTGTATCTCTTTCTCTTTCTGATAAACATTTGATAATACGATATAATTACATTATATCGGAACATTACATTATAACCTATAATTTATGCTAATAATTTTCTACATTGTAACTTGATATCATTGTTAAATCTCTAAAGAGTTTAGCATTTTTAATCTCAGCTTTACTGACCAAAAACATCTGTCTTGCAATTTAAGTTGAGTAGTTGATGCAATATAAATAAATTAAGAAACATTACAACAACTATTCAGTTTAAATTAAACACTATGGTCATCAAAATAGGAAATTTGAATTAATTATATTAGTATTTTAAGTATTAGGCACTTTATACTTTCTATAAGATTATGTAACCTAAAAATGAAAAATAAGTTATCATATACATATTTCAGAGAAAATAACAGGACACACATTTTCTACATAAATAATCATAATCACATGATACCTTTGCCTATAATGAATAATTTATGTTGAGATAAGCATAAAGTAATCGGATTATCTGGAAAGAATTTGTATTACTTATAAAATAATTTATTTAATTCATCTACATACATTAGTTTTCTTATCATTAACACTGAAGTTGTATTTGAAATTCAACTGAAATCTTTATATAAAAATAATTCATTACTAATAATTTAATTATATTTTGCGAAAATTTTTATACAGCTTATGTATAATAATTTAAATTATGGAGAAAAATTAAAATAAATAAATCACTATCATTTATTCTAATAATAGTACTTAAATTATTTGATATTTTAATGAAGTAATGCTAAAAATATCATAATTTAATAATTTACTTATCTCTTTCTGACTCCAAAAAACTGACAATTGTTCTCTGCAGGTATTGCAGCTGATGACATATGTAATACATAAAGCAATTCAAAACACGAATTTTAGTGGGCATGAAAAGAATCTGCATGATTGATTAATGGTACAAAAATTCTAAAATTTTTTCCATTCTTTTACAGATAATGTCACTCATTTAATAGCATTTTGTAATTAAAAAGTCTGCTGAATTTATAGTTATGAGCGAATTAAATAATAGAGGCAATTTATCGTAATATTCGATCATTAGAGAAAATTTCCATTTATTGTAAAACTTGTGAGACTTCATAAAAAATCTATAATTTAAGTGTACTTCTCCATGGCATATTTTAGTTATAAGTCACATAAAAATGGACAAAAACAGCTGCTACAATAAGACTAAAAAGCAAGCACAAATATTCTTAATTTCTCTTTTTAAAACTTTAAAAGTAGATAAATTCCTGAAAAGAGAGAAATGATTTCCGAAAGAATTCCACATACGATAAATTCCTTTTTGTTGCAATTAAAATATTATGTGGATATATTCAAATACATTATATATTTAATAAAACAGGTAATTCTTTCATATAGAAGTTTATTTACAGTACAATAATACCAACTTACTCTAAAGCATTGTGGCTGATAAAAATATATAATAATACATAAGAATTTGAGATAAATTTGTAGAAAAACTAAGTTAATTTTTAAAACTTGATAGTAAAAAAGGAATAGAAAACTAACTTAGAGACATTTTTAAATGCAAATCAGTCAAATCAGAGAAAGCTGTATTTCTATGACAAAATATTTTTTTCCAACGGCAGGCACACTTGGTTGTCTAACCCTATGACACAACAAGGCCAGAAACTGCTACTCATTTGTCGTTACCCAGCGGGCACCTGTGAACCAAGTCACGGAGGCGAGTAGCGTTACCCGCGCCATACCACCACAAACTCGTTTATAGGGCGGGTCACATTCATACAACATCACAGGAAAAAGGACAAAAAAAACACAGAGAAGGAAAGAAACATCCATGCCCGAATGAATTTACAAAATTGTATTTGTTTGTAAACTATTTTGATAAATATTTACGTTTTGAACATGGAAAAGAATTATTACTACATATTTTTTTTATGTGTCTTTATAAGTAGACCATGTTTAATGACATTCCATTCGTATACCATTCTTTGATGTTCTAATATCTCTCCTCATCAGAAATAACAACATGTTGTATATTACCAAATTCAAAAATGCAAAATGGTCACATAAATTTATGAAATATTTCTGTAAAATTATTCTCCAAACCTAACAGGTGGGAATATCTCATAGATTTATTTAGAGAAATTTTGCTTCCAGATAAAATCCTTTTTCTTGGTTAGATGAAAAGAGAAATCCCTCTTTTCAAGATTGCATGGCTCTGAAGACGCGACACGGGAGAAAAATAACGTATTTTTCTTCATCATTTTCCCTATCGTTATGAATATTTTATAGCGAAAAGACCTTTCTTGAAGACGTTTCTTGATGAAAAGGGGATTTTAATCTTTCCCTTACTCCTTGTTTGGGTTGAGAGTGAAACATTTTCTAGGGATGCAGATTGATGAAGATTTACCTGAGAAAATCTGAGGAATCTAATGTGCATGAGAGGTTTCATTCACTTTCAAAGTCGACTTTTAAAAATAAGTTTTGAGTGGGAAAATGTGTCAACTGCTGAAATGTAACTATCCCTTGGACTATTAGTTGGGTATTATTCTTAAAAAAGAATGGGTATATAATCTAGTTTATTAAAATCAATAACACAGATTCTTTTATTCAATATGAATCGTAAATAGCTTGCATATGAAAAATAATATAGATTTAAAGCGAAAAAATAAATGAGATATAAAATAAAAGGAATTTCAGATATTTTCCTATTTTGAATCAAAATATTGCATTCAGAACCAATTTGAAGGTGATTTGCTTTTTTAACCATTTAATTTAGAAGGATAAATATTTTCACACATTATAACAATAATATTACATCAATATTAAAAGAATATCATCGATTATTAACAAAATAAAATGTGTAGGTTGAATCAAATTTTCCATGTCAATTTAAATAATTTTAAATATTTTTTATGAAACAAAAAACAAATAAATATTATCCTACTTTCAGAATTTATGTTTAAATTTTTCAATTTCTTTTTTTTAAACTCAATTTAGGAAATTAGGAAATTCCTGACTTTTTTTTATTTTTTAAAGCAGATTTAAATATATTTAACCTACTCTTTACTTTAAAAGAGGTAGAAAAATTATATGCGAAAAATGTTTTATAAAATGCAAGACTATGGAAATCTAGATGAAAAATTTTGATATGTTTATTATGAGAAATTATTCTTACAATAGTTTGTAATATATCTTTAGTTGTCTTACATACATCAAGTCCATTAATCAATATTTTGGGTTCAGAAATAAAATAACATAAAAATTAACTAAACAACTGTAGCAATTTGAACATTCTCTGAGTCCTCTGGGTACACGTACTGTAGACAGATCATGTACTCAGGTGTGGAAAATTAGAGAGTTTAAGATGTCATATCCATGTGTGCAAAGTTAGAAAGTTTGTGGTGAGAATGATATGTAAGGTTAATAAGATAGAACTAATATACATTCACACCTATTGGAGGTATATGTACATACATTATAATATTTTTGTTTTTTTTATTTATCACGGAAAATATGTAAGGATAATGTTTTCAAATATTTTTAAAATAGCCTATTTTTTGATATGTTTGACATTTTGATTACTAAGCTTTATTATAATTTTAAGGTGTCATAAATTATTAAAGTAATAAATAAATTTATATGAGATTATGAAATATGGCATTTCAATCCATATACAAGAGAATTATTTTAACCAAACTAAAATTTTAATAGTTAATTGGATAGATTTTAGCTATAAATTCCAGCCGACCGATGGCTGAGTGGTTAACGTTCCTGACTCCTGGTTCGAATCCCGGTTCAGGCATGGATGTTCCTTTCCTACTTTGTTCTCTCTGTGTTTCTCTGTCCTTTCTTCTGTTATGATGTATAAATGGGTTTGTGGTAGTATGGCGCGGGTAACGCTACTAGCCTCCGTGACTTGGTTCACAGGTGCCCTTTGGGTAACTACAAATGAGTAGGAGTTTCTGGCCTTGTTGTGGCATAGGCTTAATCACCCAAGTGTCTGCCCACCTTTGGAAAAATAAGCTATAAATTACATATTCCTTGGTGATAAAATTACTGTGAATATTGGCATTTTAGAATATATCTAGCTTAATCAAATTTATTTTTGATTCTTGGTTAATTCTCATAGTACGTATAATTGTGGAAACATCAAATTCTTGAGATAATATTTATACCTTTTGAATAATGAAAAAAGCTTATAACTCAATTAAGGAAAAATCCTACACAATTATGAAATATAAACGTAGTAATAATGTATATTTTATTCACATTTATACAAAATTTTCTGATAGTTAAAAATTTAGTTAAAGTTGTTATTACTATGCAATTCTTAAAAGTATTAATCATAATATATTTTCCTGTATAAACTGCAGTAAATAGATTTCCATATTTAACTGAATGCATTATTGGAGAACCAAAAGAAATAAGAGAATAATTCCAAATATTTTAAAATGCTTGGATCAATATATATTTAGCAATTTTTCCCTTTTACTTAGAAGAAAATATTATAAATTAATAATATCATTTGTGACTTCATATTATTTATTTTAATACCAGTAATATACTAGTTTTGCAGAAAATTCTAGCTTTTAAAACTCATGTACATAATTACAAAATGCTTCTTTTAATTTATTGATTATTCGTCACAAATAATTTAATCAGGCAAAATTTAATTAAATTTTTTCGTATGATAATTTTCTGTTAAATACATCGGCATTTTTTTTTGCTACTTTCTTTGAAATTATTTCGAAAATTAAAATAATTTAATTTTCATTGACTATATAAAAATAATTTGTTTTGCAAGGTTGTTAATTGCAAGGGCTTTTTTTCTTTATTTTCAAGATTGATCTTAAATGAATTTATCCCATAAGCTGTATGTATAAATGTATTTGAAAATATCGTATTATTATAAACATTAATATTTTTTCATATAGTCGGAATTAACATTGCCAATATAGGAGCTAACGCATAAATATCTGTAACTGAACGGAAATGATGAGTTATTATGTTTACAAAACACGCAGAATTGTTAGTTACTATACATAAAGTATTATGTTATATGCCAGCAGACCTCCCATTCCTAGCTCGGTATGAGGTTTACCAATTTAGGTAGAGATCTCTGGATAGTTTATTTGATATTGTTTTATAATTACAATAATGGGCTCTTTAGCCCTTCTAAACAATAAATAAAGTGAAAAAAAATTAGATAAAACCAATTAAAATATTTATATCAGTTATGAAGGATAAAAGTAACAAGTCAGTAAGTTGTTTTCAACCAGGTGAAGAGTTGCTCAAAGTCAATTAAAAAGTCCATTAGCCTGTTGAGCTTTTGCCTGGAATGTCGATTTTCCATGGATTTCTTTTTAAAAATTGTTTTCAATTGAGCTGCTGGATTCGCCAAATGTACTATACATAAAGTTTGCAGTTTTATACTTTATGCTTAAAATTATAGTAATTTTAATTTGTGACAATGAATGAATATATTTTCATAACCAGGGATTTTTCGCAATAATTAATTTTCTAGTACTGGTTATGCACAAAAAGTTATATTTAATGGTGTTAAAAAAATTAACCATTTCGTCAAATGGTTGCATAGCAATAGAAAAACTTATCTTGTAACATGACTGCCCATGTGGGAAAATGACTTACAATGGGTATATCTATTTTCCTGATCGAGGCGTGTGGGGTGAGAAGAGTATGTTCTAGTTAAGGGATCAGCCTAGCCAGCATTTAGTTCCCAAACATGCTTTATACTCAGTTTGTCGACCCACAGAATTCCATCTGTGGGTCTGTTCAGCCCTTCTGAAAGGCTGAGTTCACGGCTCCCAGCCCGTGGATCGAAACTCGGATTAGTGACTTGTAAGCGCCAAGTTGCGCACTCACTAAGCAACTAATTGTTATTACTATGCAATTCTTAAAAGTAATAATCATAATATATTTTCCTGTATAAACTGCAGTAAATAGATTTCCATATTTAACTGAATGCATTATTGGAGAACCAAAAGAAATAAGAGAATAATTCCAAATATTTTAAAATGCTTGGATCAATTCACATTATAGCATAGAAACTTTAAAAATAATTCACAATTTTTTTAAAAAATAATATATGATAGATAATTTTATAAATATATCATTGGTCTGGAGAAATTTACTCCCCCTTCATATCAATGCCACAATTGAAGGAGTAGATCCTCTGGTGCTGCCATCTGTCGGAGGATTTGAAGAGCAAAAGTCGTACTTTTACCTTTATGGTGCTCTGATTAAACGAAAGACGCTGCCAGTTGACTTAAATTCGCATAGCCAAGGCATAGGGAGCTTGGGTTGTCCAAGTGTCATTAGTAACGACAACATAAATATATCATATTAAATGTGATATATTTAAATAATGCACAAGTTTTCCGCAAAATATTTCTATAAAAAAATAAATAAATATTTATTGTGATTGGTCTGTTAGGCGCCAAAAAAAGGTGCATAAACAGTGCTATATCAACACTAAAATTTTCAAGAGTTTGTTAGTTATTTCTCAAAAAAATTTTTATTTTCTATTTTTGACATTAACATTATATGAAATATATTATTATATTATATACTTATTGGAATATTGCTTCATTATAACATATACTGATTATTCAAAAATTAATTAAACATCAAACGCTGCACTTATGTAACGAATAAATGACGAAAACTTATTGGCTTATGATTACGGCATAGTTTAAAAGTAGCACAAAAATAATCCCACAAAATATTTCTGGAACTATTATTAATATCTTCAATAAATATAACAAGACTTTTTCTTCATGCGTTACTATATAGCATTTAGTATAAACTAAAATATTCTTAAACCATAAGCTTTAATTTATTCTTAATAAATTTAAGAACTTGAATCGTAATTGTCAGAATACTTTTAGATTTTTGTTTCTGCCTGCGCATTCGTATCATGTTCCAAAAATTCTTATCACCAGTTTTTAATTTCACTTAAATTAAATTTGTTATAAGAGTTTTAACTAGCAAAAGCATTGTCTCTTATTTAAAAATACCCACACATACCGATATAAAAGTGTTGTAAGAGCAAGAATGTTATTGCACACACACACAAACCTTATTTATAGCTTCTTCTTTAAGCTGAATTATTTAAACTATGCATCATTTTTTATATCCGACGCATATATGATATTAAATTTAAAAGCAAGATGCTTTCAATAAATAAAAATAGAACCGCTGCTTTCAGACGGAAGTATATCTTCAATGCAATAACACAAGCAGATTCCGAAACGGAAGCTTTTAAGGTTATAAATGGTAAAGGTTTAACACAATATAGCTTCAAGAAAGTTTTTGTTGAATTTCTATAGAAAAAATAAAGAGGTTTTATTAAATTTAGATTCGGAATGTGAGCAAAAATATTCCCTAAAAATATTTTGTGAGATTTACAAAGTTATGTTTATTAAGCTAACAAAATATTCTTTAGATACAATAGAAACATTTCGAATTTTTTAAATTTAATTATTAAAATTAACTAATTAAAACTAATTAAAACATTTGCTAATTTTAGAATAGTATCTGTATTGCTTAGTTAATGGTTAATATCAGGAATTTTTATTCTCAAAAATTATATGTTACATTGTATTTTTGACTAAAATAGTTTCTTGTATATTATCTTGTAATATTCTGTGTATCTAATGCATAGATATGATTGTGCGTTTTTTTTTCATAGATTTTTTATATCCTTAAAAATTGAAAATTTACAATATTTGTTTTTACATAATAATTTTTTTTGCAAAAACTTTTTCATTTATTAAATCTGCAAAACAAATGGTATAGAAAATGTCAATTTTGAAATAAATTTATTCTCATATTATAAAGGTATTTAGAGAAGTGCTGAGGAACATGGGAAATCTAAAAACATAAATAATTAAAAAGTAAAAAATAGCTAATTATAATCTAAATATACTTATTAATTAAATTTATTACGAGATTCTAATATAGATATGAAAAGTCACGTCTAAATAAAGCAATAAAACTTTCTTAAATATACATTTTCTTTTCTCAAACTGTACTTTTTTTTATACAAATGATAACACTTTTTAAATTTGTGACATTTTTGAAAAATACTTTGGGATAAGTTATGCTTTTGGAAAAACCGATACTTTTTGAGCTCCAAGTGATTGAAATCAATTATAAGTCTGTATAAGTAGATAATAATATACCTCAGATATCGACAACAGAGATTTAATTAATTAGTCATAGCCATCAGTAAGGATAATAAAATGTATAAATTCAAAGTGATTAAAATCAATTATAAGTCTCCATACGATGATTATCACATACTTCAGATATCGACAGCAGAGCCACCGAACTTATATAGTGGTCAGCGTGCTTGACTGCGGATAAGGAGGTCCTGAGTTCGAATTCCGGTTCGGGCATGTATGCACTTTTTCTATATATATATCCTGTCTTTGTCCTTCCCTTGTATGAATGGGTTTTGAATGGTTGACTACCCTATAAACGGGTGCTTATGGTATGAGCGCACTGAGGAAGTCAGACTCCACACTAAAATATGGTTCAGTTGAAAAAGTGGAGCAGCACACCCCATAACGCCAGCCTAGCTGGCACAAGATAACAACAATCGACAGCAGAGAGTTAATTAAATAATGATAACTGTGATATACTAAAATGGAAAATGCATATGATATCTGATATATATCCTTCATTACCATGATTAACGATCTAATAGACAAGTAAGACAGATCAGTGATTGACACTCAAACTTGTCAAATTTACTGTTTGCAAACAGTTGTGGTACTGTTTTCTAAGTGAACCATGATGGAAATACAATTCAGTTTATTTGTACTTGGTAATGTTAATGTGGTTACTACTATTATTATCACAAATCATAAAGCTCAGGGAATAGTGGTCTTTGAACCTGTGCCTTTGAAGTGTGAATCCTCTCAACACAAGTCTGAAGCTTAATCTTCCAGGTAGTAAAGAAGTCACTCGGCATTTATCAGCTTCAGTGAGTCGATAAAAATAAATATTCCACATGTATGGGAATTAAACTCTGTAGATTTCACGTTAAGCTGGCCACCTAACTGGGACATACACTTCCCACCCCAAGGACCTCGTGGAAAAAACAGATATGAACACTGTAGGCTTTTTAGCCACATAGGGTTGTTGTGCCATTTAGTTTTAGTTTTTTTATTAAATCGTTCTAGTAGTAACATCAAATATTGTACCCTGACATTAATTTCTTGTCTGTGAAGCCCAGAAAAATAATATAAATGCTGTTAATATCGACATAAAAGCAAAAGTGCACATAGAAGACAAACTTTTACAATCATGGGATTTGCAAAGATGAAGAACTAATGAGTCATATGAACCAAGGAACTGCCAAATCAAGATTACAGTGGTACCAATCATGTTACATCTGAATCAGTATTATGATTTCTTATTATATTATTAATTGTTTGGTCATACTAATAAAATAGCAGTTTGGAATTAGACTACACATTTTTACGTTTCATAATCCAAGAAATATAATTGTAAGGAGTTCAGTATGTTAAAACAATGTGCTTGATATAAAACAAGACTAATTCACCCTCAATTTAATATTTGAGAACTGCTTAAAAATAAGGACATAAGGAAAGTTGCCTCTTCATTTCAGCTTAGAAAAATTTCTCGAAATTTGAAGTCAATTATGTCTAATTAATATAATTTTTATTATGTGTTTGTTTACTCAAATTTAATTCAGGAAGGATTTGCAATCGGCTACAAGGAATCTAGTGAAACTTGTATTAGGTTGTCTTTTTCTCTCTAAGTTAAAAATATAAAATTTAATTCTGAAATGTTGATTACAAAGTTTGTAATTAATTTAAAGATTTATTAACGTTAAATTATTACTTTGTAAAAAATTACTTACGGAACAATATAATTGATCTAAGCGACGTTGTTTTTGCTCCAGTATACTTCTGTGTCTCTGACCTGTGCTCTACCAGTTAATGTAAGCAGTCGAGTTTCAGTATTTATATAAATTAAAACAAGAATATCAAACAGAAGATCCACTAAAACTTGATCTTCCCACCTCCAATGGTATCATTTCATTCGTACGGTATTATAACTACGATCTGTTTAGTGAACACGATGGATCTTCGGTTAAGCCGAGATTTGAAGTCAACTTCTTTCGTTAATGAGAATGAGGCCATAACGAGCCAGGTAACCACCATCCGGCAAGAAGGAAATGTATAAGATGAACGAAATTTGTATATTTCCGAAAAATGCTATCAATTCAAATTACGGGCTCAGAACTAGATGCATCGCAGCATTGGATGATGAATAGTGGTATTTCCCTTCATTCCCCCCTCTTGGAGAAGATACGTAATTTTCTTTCACCAATTTTGGACAGTAACTGCAACTTTTATTTTGATGATCCAACTCTTTCAAACGATGTTCTATAGGGTCCAAATCTAAACTCTGGACAGGCCAGTCTAATCAGTGCACCCCATTGTCAACACAACAGTGTATGACGACAAGCATTATAAAGGGCTTAGTAATACAATAAGTAGCAATGATCCAATTCATAAGATAGCCACAGCGTAGGAGATACATTGTTATTGAGTATAGTTGAGTAAAAGTCGGCTTTCAGCTTAACATGAATTAGAATTTAGGGTCCAAGTTTATACCAGGAGAAACCATATTTCTATTTCAGATCATATCATTTAAGATTATATTTCCACCTCCGTAAAACTTTATTATCCCACAATGCATTCTGGCAAAAGGCGTTCTCAAGCAAACTCCAAACCTAGACTTTGCCGTCACACTGTTAGAGCTTGAACTGGATTCATCACTCTTCAGAGATTAATTTCCATTCATCTACACTCCAATTTCGAAGTGAAGCTTCAACCACCTCAACCAAGACACGTCTTGGACTTTGTAGTCAAAGACTGTATGTGTAGCAGCAGGACCATGAAAAAAAGCAAATGTCTCCACGTGGGTCACACCTGTCGACACCCATCCCAACAATCACTACTAACATTCCAGTTCCTAATCCCAAAAGTCACTGCCAATTTTGGAATCTTTAACACACTATTCCTCAAGGATCCATTATTTCTATGATATCCAACAAATATGCAGTCTCTAATGGCTTTCTTTATGTCCAACAACCATGAATTTTGGAGCAACGTGTGACTAATGCTGTTTTCAACAGGTTATTTATGTACTCAGATATGGTACCATTATCAGAGTACCTCAGATATCCTCATTTGGATGGGTGTCCAAATGCTATGATAGTTGGTATATAGTTATATATGTATATATATATATATATATATATATATATATATACATATACACGCACATGTATGTATTTTCAATAAAAATATAATAGCTTTACTTTGATTGAACATTATAACATTTTTAAAAAATTTGATATCAACAAGGCAACTTTCATCAATTTTCAATACTGTAATTTTATATGTTAGCTGAAACGCATTTTTACTCAGTAAATAAATAATTAAATATAAAAATTAGATTTTAATTCATTGATTACATAATATAAGTTAACTATTGTAGTGCCCTTTTGTAACTGTCCACATTCTCCAACATTGTTATTAATTGTCTGAATACATTGACTACAATTATGTTAATTAACTAGTAATGAAAACGTGTTGAAAGAGACAGAGAGAATCCTAATAATCTCATATTTGTCATTCTGGTAATAAGATTCTTTAATAAATAAATGGCTTATAAATTAAGTTCAAATTGCAAGCTTTATAATTAAGAGATGTTAAAAATTTTGAAAAAATTAATAACTAGGAAATAGAGTAAGATTTTAAGTTTTGCTAATACACTGAAAATGATATTTTATCACAGAATAATTTTGTTACTCATTTTTATATAAAATTAAGCTGTATTGCTATCTAAAATGAACTAATTACTAAAATTAACTATTATTTTGCAAAACTTTTAAATGGTGGAAGTAAAGAGCTAAATCAAAAATTAAATACCGCTTATTGTCTACATTATCCTTAACTTCAATCATAATAGCATTAAATATATTAAATACAAAGACTGACATGAAATACAATATATTTAATAACTACAATTTAATCATTAATTTTACGTACTTTTTTATTCAATAGAAATTTTAATACAGTCTATTGTTTCGTTACTTTTTGTTTTTGAATAATTAAATATGAATTTATTGGTAAAACGATATAAATAAATTCCTCTTACTTTACATGTCTACTAATTTCGAATTTTTTTTTCAGCATTGAATCGGGAACATCTGTATGTATTTGACAGAATTTATATCGGGATATTTTTAATAGATTAACTATTTATATAAATCTCAAAACTCTGTCATTAAAATAAAATTTTATTATAAAAAATGTATAATTTTTTTATCTTTAGAATGCTCGGAAAAGTATGAAAAGTACATTTGTATTTTAATTACACTTCCTCTTTTTTTATAAGTTTACTTTTGAAAAAAGTCTCATTAAAATTTTAAAATATTTCTGCTTAGAATAAAAAAAAAATAGATTTATTTCTAGGTGTTTTATTTCTGCTTTAAAGTGAAATAATTTATTACAATACATTATGTAGAAAATATATTGTTCTCCTACCTTAAAAGCCATTGGTCTCATAGAACAGCCACTCTATCGTCTTAAGCACAGGGCTTAGGAAGCTAAATGGCCCGTTTTATGTATCTCACATATATCATTCTTAAAGTAGCCAAGCGTCTCTCATCATGCCCACAAAGAACTTGAGCACTAAGCAAACAGCCCACTTATACACACTCAAGCCCACTTCCTTAAGAAAAAGAGGAGAGGGTTTTCTTTGCTTAAAAGGATTGAAAAATAAACCTTAACAGTTAGCATTTGTTCCAAATATTTCGTTATAAGGGTCATTGGAGAAAATTTAAGTAAACTTAATGTATTCATTTGAATTTCTTAACACACACACATATATATATATATATATATATATATATATATATATATATATATATATATATATATATATATATATATATATATATATATATATATATATATATTATATATATATATATATAAATATTTATATATATTTAAATAAAAAATGCAAAGTTAGATATAGAACTGAAATTTGGACTTGAATTTAGATATGGTTTTAATTTGATCATTATAAATTAAATGTATTTTAGCAACATTGGATTTTGACTTATATATTTTAGATTAAATTCTACTTTTATTCTGGCTTGATACTTTGGTTTGAATTTTTGGTATGGCTTTGGGGTGTACTGGCTTCTTTAAGACTATGTCTTGGGCCATTGCAGAAAAGCCATAATTTGTGCCAATGTGGTCAACACCCCCTGACGAAGCTGGCCATATTGGTACTTTATTCCATTTTTATCTATCTTTCTTTGATATATTCTTTGAAATTTCTTCCAAGTACTTTCAATGTAATTCTTTCCATTAGGTATTTTCAATGTCTTGTTTTCCATTTAATATTTTCAATGTACTTTTCTCCATTTGGCATTTAATATTTTCAATGTACTGTTCTCGATTTGGCATTTTTCATTGTATTTTGTTTCATTGTATTTTATAAAATATACTATTAACTATATATATATGGCACACTACATCTGAACAGATCGACACCTGCAGTTTAAAGTGAATTAAGAACCACTACAAACATCCCAGCACTAAGTGGGTCTTAAGCCCCCGAACTTTCAAATCAAAGGTCAGAGTATTAATCATTTAAACAGAGGGAATTTTGAGGAATATATTTGTTTACTAAGGATATTATGAGAAATATTTAAATATGATTTTTTTGTTATAGAGAATCTCCTGAATAATCTATAAGTATAAGTCATAAAATATTAATAATTATATTTTGAAATAAAATAACCTATAAATTGTACATTATTTCTCATGTGTACTAAAACTCTATATAAATAAAATTCTAATTTTGAGTTTTTACCGAATATTTTTTTCAAATTTGAATTGTATACAAATGCACATTAGATAGAAGTAACATTATATAAGAATGATGCTAATCTACAGCAACTTAAGTTAAAGCTATGTTTTATTCTATATTCTTATTTATAATTCCGGAAGCGTAGTGTTATTCTCCTCCCTATTAAAATAGTTACGTATGCATTAGTGTTGAGATATAAAAATTATGTGCTCAGAATAAAATCCCCTGTACTTTCTAAATTCTAATGGTGATATTTTTTAGAGGAGAATATTAGTTTTTGACAAAAATATTTTTAGTAACTATAGAGAGCGTGTTTGTAGTTTTTGCAACGCGTCACAGATTTGAAATAAATTTGGCACTACAAAGAAAGGTGTCCTTTTTTCAAGATTCAATATTTATAGTTTTTCTGCATCTAATACTTCACTTGATTTCTGTAACTGATATGTACAGAAAATTTCTTTTTTGTGTTGCAGAACATGAGTTTAATAAATGAAAGCAAGTGAATAGTATCACTAAATAAAAAGCAGCATAAACAATTTTGCAAATTACAAATTTGATCCAAAAGTTAAATTCCTATTTTCTTCTAAAAGCTAATGTCAGCTATTATAAGTTAATTATTCAATCTAACATTGTATGAAGGATATAAATTTAAATGCATTTATATTTATATATTACCTCATTGCATTTTGCATTGTATTATATATACATCCATATTGGTATTTATATACATTTACTTTGGTTTTATTATACATATTCATTAGTATATTAATATAATCTAAAAAACTATGTGCGAAAACATACTGTTTAGTAATAGAGATACAAATTTATAGATATTTTTCTAATGCAATATACAAGATACACAAAAAAAGCTCTTGTCGTTTTAAGTAACCCAAAAGAACAGGATTTATGGAAAGTGCAGTTTCTTGTTCGTCCTCCATCACCGTCGGCATTCAACAACTTCTGTCAACTTGTCTCCAGTTATGCAGATCCCTTGAGGTAAAACTCGGGGTTTTGGGGCACAAAAACGTCCGTGAGAGCTTGGTACAAGTCTGCTTCATTGGTGAAGAGTTGTCCACGAAGATGATTGTCAAGAGAAAGAATGAGGTGGTAATCTGATGTTGCAAATTCAGGTGAATAAGGAAAAGGGCACCAAGTCTCTCAACTAAGTTGCTGTATCGTATTCCTGGCCATACACATGATATACGACCTCGAGCTATGCCAAGAACAATACAACCTTGCGAATAACCAGTCCTGGCTCCTTCTGTTACAATGCCTGTTGTATTCATTAAAATTGCTATGAGTACAGATCTGCAATGACCGTTTGGTCATTTGGCAGCAGCCCATAGTGAACACTTGACGAGAAATCCACCAGTTTCATTACAGAGGGATAAATCTCCTGACCTGAATTTGTGAAAACAGTGTCTTACCGCACGCTCATTCACAGCACTATCCCCTAAGGTTCAACATATTAGGCAACTTGATGCAGCAGCTGATAAGCCTACTTTGAAGTCGTAAAACGAATGAATTCGAACGAATTCTTTCAACACTTTCATTTTTTTTTTTGCTACTGTGCTAGTTACAATTGATGAATGGGAGTGGCGGACCTACTTTTATAACGACGTAACATACATTATGAGTTATGAATCTTGAGAAAAGTTGTAATCAATATAGCGTTAATGATTTGAAATTAACTGTTGGTGCTGTTACTCAAAAGGTGACCGAAATGTAATAAACTGATTAAATATATCTCTGATTAAGCATTTGAATATATTTATGTCCACATATTTATTAAATGTGCGGAAAAAAGAAAAAGTAATTTGTAAAAAAGGTCAATGTCAAATAATTTTCTTTTCGAAATATTGAACAGCTGAATCACGTATTAAAAACAGTATTTTTAAAGTTTAATTATATTAAAAAAATAAGGTGTTACTTTCACTAAGCAAATCATATGAATGAGTAAAAATTACAAAAACCTGTTGCACAAAGTTTTTTTCTTAACATCTCTTCATTACTTTATTTTCATAGATTGTGAAATGTAATCAAATGTTGCAAAACTGAAGAAATTTACCAATTTTTAAATTCATCACTCTAAATGAAATGCATGCAAAAACAAAAGAAAAATAGTTTAATTATTCAAACTTGAAATTCTCTTTTCTGAAGAACTTGAGTGTAATACTAACTAATTTGTCCACCCCCACTAATATGCTAATTAAAAATATATAATGTAAGAAAGAGATAGTGAAATAAGGAATAATATGAAGAAACTATTAATTTATATGTTCCTATTTTTGATTATGAATTTTGGAATGATTTTTGTAAATTACAAAATCAACAAAGTCTTAAGTCTCTTAACTGATTGAAGAAATCTTATTTTTTTCGTTTATATGTTCGTAAAAAATATTGAAATATTTGAATTATATTGTTAAATATGAGTTTAGTCTCCAGATTGTTGGGAACTATTTCTCGCGTGAACAAGTATATTTGATTTCATTGAAAAGTCAAAACATTATCACTTCAAGCGTTTGATGTAGAGATATTTGGATAAAGTAGAAGGCTCTTTATGTAGTTGAAAAGGCAAATAGCCTGTCTCAGAAAATAATCTGAAGATTCAATCCAATGATTGTTGAAAATGCTGATGATCTAAGTAGTTTTTTGACTGTAGGCCGATTGGGAAGGGCCGAAGATTAGGAACGAGTATACTGCACTAATCTTTGTTTTTAGATTACTGTAGCTAAAAATATCGATATTAAGAGTCTGAATGATGGTAAGAGTCTTTGCAGACTCGAAAGTGTATCACGCACACTCGCATCAATACCACATACATGAGAGAATTTCTTATTTGATAAAACAAGTGCTACTTAATAGTGTATTTAAAAGTAAGTTTTTTTAATCTGCGTCCTATTCATTCATCAACTGAACCACTATCAATCCATGACATAATTTAAGGAGAAACAGAATAAATTCTGAATTGGTGTCTTACTGAAATTTATCCATTTGACAATGGTGTTCACAATAACAGTTTGCTAGCAATCATAAAGCTGTGAATTTTCAGAAATACCCATTTCAAGTCTTTTGGCCATCAAAAGTCTGTCAAAGAAGCTGAATTCAGTTATCTTTCCAGTGACTCACCCACATATAATTATAGGAATAATGCGTCACAATCTCTAAGACAAGTTACATTCTGTTACTGCTGGATCACGTGATTTCCATATCATTTAAGAGGATTCTGTGTCAAATGGTATTTATAGTTATTGCAGCAGTATACTTCTTTGTACCCAGCTTTGAGTTGGAATATACTAGTTATATGGAAGCAGCCAGGTGAGAATTTTTATAATTTAGAAGTTGGAACTAAGCATAACCTCTGATATTTGAATTGCCAAACTAGCGGTATCATTTCACAAGGAGGACATTGTGACCACAACCTTTAAAACATATCCTAGCCGTCTTTTTGAACATATAGGATCTTTGGTTGAATCGGTGTTCGAGCTGACAATTTGCCAACCATCCAATAAAGAAAGTGACGGCCTAACCAACCATGTCATCGCACATTTAAGAAATTGTGGTAATGGTCATAATTTTTTGGATCTTCAGTTGATAACTTGAATATACTTTTAAGTGATACTTTCTAAATAATATATACCTACTATATATAATATATTTCTAAGTAATATATATATATATATATATATATATATATATATATATATATATATACAAATGCACAGTCCAGAGAAGAAAACTGAGTAACATAATTCATTTCTGTAAATTCTTTATGTTAATAAGCAATCAGATTACTAATGGAATTTACAGAATTTTAAGCTTACTAAATGTATCTGGTGAAACAGATAACTCCATTAAGTATATGTAAGCAATATGCGCATCAACTGAACATAATTTGCTTCGGAGAGAAAATTTAATAAATTTTAGAAACTTTACTACACGAGCTTTGCTTATCCAAAAAAAAAAATTGAGATTAAATTACTTACTGAGAAATTTAAAATTAAATATTAGTTTCCCAATATTTTTGCTGGAATCCCTTTACCAAGTAACTCATAATTCTAATTTTCAAACACATCTTTAAATTTCCCTAAGGAAAATCCGGCATTTCAGCTTCAATGTCGTTTTTGAATAAGAATGAAGTTGAGATGATTTGTATTATAGCTGAATATATTCGCTTTTAAGTTTGAGAGTGACTTAATCTCGAGATGGGAGTGATGCCGTTAAATCTAAGCACAACCAAATTCAAGAGAAAGCATTCCATAAATTAAATCAATATTCTTCACTCTAGTTCAATATTAATATTTGTAATATACTTGAATCAATCTTGTTTCAAGTTTTGATAACAACGCTGATTATCTTGTACTGAGATTTCAAGCAGTTATTCAGGACTGTATTTATTATTTTAATGCTAAAGAGTAATGTCTATATATATAGTCAATTATTTATTTTTATAAGGAACTCATTTGTTTAGTATAATACAAAAACATTTATGGAATAGTTAAGCAGTTTCTGTACGTTAAAACACTCGAAAATGTTTTATTTCTGTGTATTGATATGTAAAATAAATCCTCCTTTTGATACTTCATTTTTAATATTAATGGCACTATTTTTATTGATGCGTTGTTTTAGCCTGCTATTTATGTAACTAAACAATGTCAACTTCATGGAAAAATACAGAATTTTCAAAATTGGTTCAAAAACTAGTTCTAATTAGAGAAAAGAAAGTTCAGAAGATGAGGAATTAAAAAGATCTTCCTTCTCAAATGCTTATGCACAAAAAGTTATTTTTTATTAAAGTAACTCTCAGCAAATATGGAGAGAAATGGGTTAAAGAAAATATCTAGTAAGGGAATGACTTCATAACTTGGTCACACGGTTTAAAAGTATGAGATTGAAAGTTTGGTGGTTGTAATTAGGATTGACCTTCAGTTAATAGAAAACGTAATGCCATCAAACAAAAAAACATTCAATTAAGACTGTATTGTAAATTGAAATTTAATATCATTAGCATTTATATTAGTTTACACCATCTTTAAAGAGAACATTATTCAACTAATCAAAGGAAAAAGTATCTTGCATAATTTCATGAATTATTTTTATTACAAAAAAATTAAAATTGGCATTTTATATAAGAATCTGACCCACAATTTAACTTGTACAAATTAAATCCATTAGAAACAAATAAAGAATACTGAAAGTAAAAATAATGAGTACACCTCTTTCGTCAATCTTCCATTAAAAACTATAAAAATTATTGTAGAAGAACCTAAACATCACTAAGCATCAAGTGAAAGGCAACGACATGAAATTTCATTGGAATTATTGCAATTGGATCTAAAGTGAACCTAGATGTCTTAAGCCAAATGTAAATGTGCGTAACTATACACATCATACTTCAATTGAAAGACTCTGAAACAGATTTTTATTGTAGCTATTCATTTGTTGTTGTTGTTGTCGTGTGCCAGCTAGGCTCGCAATATGGGGTGCGCTGCTGCACTTTTCCAACTGAACCCTATTTTGGTGTGGAGTCCGACTTCCTCAGTACCACATGCCATAGGGACCCGTTCATAGGGTAGGCAACCATTCACTCCACATTCATACAAGGAAAGGACAAAGACAGGATAGATAGAGAGAAAGTACATCCATACCTGAACCGGGATTCGAACCCAGGACCTCCCTATCCGTAGTCAGGTACTCTGACCACTAGACAGGGCGGGCGGCAGCTATTAATTTGAAACCACATTAAACCTAGATACAGTAGAACTCCAATTATCCGAATTAGCTAGGACCAGACTCCATTAGAATTATCCAAAAATTTCGATAATTGGATTTTTTTAGAAAAAAGAGTCCATTTTAATTAATTATTGTTAAGTTATAAATATATTGTGTGGAGAAAAATAACTACAATTTAAAAAAAATTATTTAATTAAAAGGTAACACTTTTTCATGTTTAGACACTTACAAATTGCTGCACATTAATACATTATGTATAAACAGTGCTGGAAATAAAAATCATTGCTTGCTGAACCTGACAGTCAGAACAAGCTGTTTCATTGCCTTCATCCGTTTTCAGGCAGCCAAATCCAATATCCATCCGACATTGAGAATTTGCATGTGATTACACTCGGGATGATGCTCCATTCACTTCAAAGCAGTTTCAAAACTGGAAAATGTTTCAGTAGCGTATGGTCCCATGCCTGCTTCAGTTTGGACATTAAGGTCATCTGCTTCCTCGACACTTTCAATAAGTTGACCATTATTTGCAATTTAAAATTCATAGTGTCTGACTCATCATTCATTCTCTTATATCTTCAGCACTCACTTCTGAACATCCAGGTATTTTCAAAAAAATATATATAAGAATTCCTCAAGTGGGACACCCCATTTTCATCTTCTGCATTCTTGTACTTTCATTTTCTTGTCTCTTCTTCAATTTAATTCATTTTCTGAAATTCTCAAGTAGATAGTTGGAGCTCTATTGCACCCTTAATATAATAGTAATATTACTATCTCTGATATACCGAAACTATTTTCCCATACCACCAAACATTAGATCTATATAAGCTATGATGAAATATTTAATCGCCATTCGCGGTAGTCAGCTTTGATTTCCTTTTGCAAATGAAAGGATATTTTTATTTATTTATTTTTTTATTTATTACATATACTCAGACTTGTATGCTTGATTCTTGAGATCCGCTTGTAAGTCTTCATCGATATTAGGACAAATAGCGCAATGAAAGATGCACAACCACAGAAGAATAATGAAGAAAACACCCAGGGCCACGGTGGGAATCGAACCCACACTCCTACGCTCTCAAGCGATTAGCAGCGATGCCTTTGACCACTCAGCCACGGAGCGCCCAGAGGATATTAGGCTGTGAAAATAAAAGTTTAAAATTAAGATTAAATATTTAAGTTATATATCGCATTCAATTTTAAAGTATGCATATATTTTTGGCACATTATGGTATTAAAATTTTTGATACTTTAAATATCTTTCATCTTTTGAATTTTCAAATATGAAGAAGTATTTTCTAGAGTATTTCAATTAAATCATAATCTCTTTTCTAAATTTTGTCCTTTGTTGCTTTCCTTTTAAAAAGTGGCAAAAAAAAGAAAAGAAAAGAAATGAAACAACTTATTAAGTTAATGTATATTTTATGACTGTCAACTTGTCGATGAATGGAAAATAATATTAAAATTTATTGAAACTATAATTTGTGAACAATTGATATACCACTAGATTAACGTATCCCAACTGTATTTATATAAAATTCCTTACAATCAAAATTTATGTACAGTTAAATCATTGAAAAATTAGTAATATCAATCTAATGGTATTGAAAAATAAGTATTAGCATTTTATACTTTGTTCATGAAGAAAATATATGCAAAATGGTTTTCTTAAGCACTCGGGATTAAAATGTCGCTAACAAACTTACCTGCTAAATTAACCAAACAAAATTTACACAGAATGATGTGACTGAGAAGTCTAACAAACTGAACAGGAATGTAAAAACAATTACTATATTAAAGTGAACTTATTTTGAAAAAATTAAGAAATTCAACGAACTTTGTGAGCAATGTTTTACAAGTGTGCATACGTATTATTACAGCAATATTAGTTATAAGAAAATTTTTAATTTTGGCGTAAGCAAGGCAGTAGTTTTAAGATTTAAAAGAAATTGTCTACAAATATTGCAATTATTAATTTAGAATTTTGTCAATTAATAAAATTTTTAGAAATACAAATCCTCCTGGCCGATTTAAACTAACCATAAAATAAATGTTTTGCCATGTCTTTATCACTTTTCTTTTTCTAAAGTTCTATTGTCCATGCGTTAAAAGCTTGAATCAATGGAAAACGGCTTCTAAAATCGATGCTTTGCTCCTTATATAAGAAATCGTTTTATTAATTGAATGACTTTAGGCAATAACTTCTGTGAACTTCGCCTTGTTTGATGCCGCTCGAAGAATGTGATTAGAATGAAATCAGCAAATTCATCGACAAGTTGGATTTACAATGCCATCTCAATACAATGTGACGTAAATGAAACGTTATTTGACACGTCATGGATATTTTAAAACAATGAGAATCGCAATAAAATGGCGTAATGAGATTTCAACTGTAATGAAAGAAACAATCATTCTATAATAATTATAAAAAAATGATACAGGTTTTGATTTTTAATTTAATTTTAATTTATTGTATACTGGGAAGATGTATATAAAAATTCATCGTAAAAACGTGGAACTGATTAAAGTTTATCATAATTTATGGTAATGCAAGTTTTTTCTCAGAAATTTTCATTTATTGCGTTGCTGGCGGTTGAGTCTACTTAATCGAAAAGATCTAGATTACTCTAAGAAGAAATTATCCGATTGATGCAAACATTTCTGAAAATATAAAAGCAAGTAAATAAAAATAATAAGTTTTAGATTCTCTTTAGACACATCATATTTCATTATTTATATAATTTTTAACTGCTTTATCCCAACCAAAGTGCATATCTTCCCTTTAATCTCATAACCCATAAAGAATGTTTGAATTTATTTTCCTACTAGTGTTATTATCTGAAATTATCTTGTTTACTGATCTGAATTACAACTGTGAATATTGTTTCTTATGAGGGGGATTTATAGGTTTAAAATTCCTGTGTAAACATGTTTATAATATTCTAATAGATTCCAATGCGAAACATTTGTTAGCAATTGTTCTGACTTTCTTTTTTTTACCAATGCTAAATAATTTTATTTTGATAGTCCTTAAATGAAAAAGCTCGCTGTAGAAGCCAGGCGTACCCCTTGGCTTGGCGATAATTTTAGCGATAAAATTAAATTACTGGTAACCAAGTACTTAGTTTAGACATTGTGTAGCGGTAGCAGCCATCTTGTTGTTCACATCTTGGAATCAAAAAATCTCCAAATAATCAAGCGGTACTCCATTGCAAACTTTTACCAATTATAAATATGCATTGATATTGATTTATTCAATGTATACAAGTTCTCAAAGAAAATTTTGACGCAAACTGCATTTTATATCCCACATAAATAAAATATTTCAATGCCAAAGTCTCGCGCAATAGCCCAGTGATATTACTGTATTCAATATCAGTTCCTTATTCAATATCAGTAATTGCTGAATTCCGGGAGAGGGATATTTGACAACGCACAAAGTTAATTTTAAATCAGAAGCTGTTGTTAAATATTTCAATTTTATTAAGCATCTTAGAAAAATACTTTCGTTGATAATGGGATTTATTCACATGTTGAAAGATGGAGAATAACTAAGAAACTCATGTCCACTCATTACAACAAACATACATTTAAAAGTGCAATATCTATTTCCCGTTGTTTAACAGTTGCTAGAATCAAATTTGGAATTTATTGTTTCGAATAACAAGATCTTATTTCTAAACTGCAATGAGCGTACACAAAACATATTGCCAAAGTGGAGGTATAAATAATAGTAATAAAACAATACAAATAAAAACCAAAACTTCAATTTTCACTCATTCTTTTATAGACGCGTACATCTAAAAACTATCTATAAAGAACAAATATTCGTGCAAAAAAATAAAAGAGAAAATATAAGAGAGACATCTGTAGGCAATAATCAATAGCGTTAGTAGTGAGTTTAGCGATAGATGTCTCACTTATTCATTCTTCATGGACAATTTTATGTGTGGGTGTTAGGAAATTTTCCGAGTTTCCTCCCTGGTGACATCTGAATAGGGACCGATATTCATTTAAAATTTCGTGATGGATGCTTAAAATCTTCTCATGAATCTTTCAATATTAAGCTGCTTATTATGTACTGTTCAAAACATCATTTTAAACTTTTTCTGCTATATTACTTAATATCACTATAACTAAATTAATTAGGTTGCAGTTACCTTACGCGAAACGTCATGTTTCTGGAAAGATTTCTGAAAGATTGCGAATTCAATACTATACAAAGATGAAGCTTTTCTTTTATACTATATATGTATGTTAGGAACCACTAGGTTCCGGGTTTAATTCCAGCCTCTACGCGGAGTGGGTGCTTGTGAGTTTTCCTGTTTCCTCCTTTGCGCGATGCATGAATATGGTACAATATTCGTGAAAAACCCTCTCAGAAGACAATTCAGGTGGATGTGCATTAAAATAAATTACAGCTACCTTTTCTTGTTACGCTGTCTTCTACGCGGTGTTAAAGTATATCTACACTAAATTTTTAATGTCTCATTTTCTTCCGCTTGTGTGGCATTAAAGTTTGGAGAAGAGGATATTATTCGAATGATTTGATTTAAAAATAATAAAGCAGATACTTTTTTCTATTGGTGGGCACTGGGTGACTAACTCATCGCCATAGCAACGCCGGAAAATGCTGCTTATTTATCGTTGCTTGGTTGTCACCTATGAACCAAGTCGTGAAGGCGAATATCATCATTCACTTCACTTTATCACAAACCTGTTTATAGGATGGACTGCAATCATTCATCATCACACCAGAAAGGACAAGGAAACACACACACACACACACACACAGAGAAAATTACATCTCCATACCCGAACCTGGATTCGAACCAGGGACCACAATCTTAAGAATTTGGAACGCTGACCACTCAGCCTGCCGAAGTTATAACTGGTGCTGTTAAATGGTGTATATATATAATGTCAGAGTATGTAAATAATATATAAATATTGATGTATATATAAATAAATCGGGAGCTGAAATGAAAGCAATAATTATCGTAAAATTAAATTTAAAAGAATTATACTACATAGGAAGAGAAATACGCAAAAACTGAGTTTAATACTAGCTGCATATTCTTAGATAATCCCAAGAAAAGCAGGTTTTATTTATTAGCATTTGCATTTTTTCATTTTCAATGATCACATAAATACAGAGAAAAGTAATTTTTTTAATAGCAGTATGAAAAATAATCATTACAAAAAACCTCATTAAACCCAATCTTCATAAATCCTACCTTGAAAGTAATTTTAAGAAACTGTTTTGTAAGAGAATTTTTTCGGTAATAAAATATAATCTTTGAAAGAAGTATTTTTTTAAATATCTCTGAGTTTATTTTATAAAAATAAAATTCTATGTTTTTCTTTCAGAAGAAATATTACTTTTTAAAAGAAACTTTAGCTCAGTTTTTATTGGGGCAAATAGCTCAAGTATTTTTTTTGTGAATAATAAATTAAAAATGCTAAAAACTACCTATTTCTTTAAAATTTAAAACTTGTTTTTAGAATAAATATAAATTAAGAATTAAAAAAAAGTTTAATGAGTTGCATTAAAGATGAACGACTAAAAACATTTTTGAATAAGCTAGAAATCATTTTCTAGATAGGTTGTAATGATGTATGTGTCGAGACAGATTCTCATTATATACATACCAGTTTCTTAAGAAATGAATACTTTTTGCAGTAAAAAAATGATGAAATTGATCAAAATACAAAATTTTCAAATATTATCATTCATTCTGTAAAAGTAATCAAACATTTCATTTTCGACCATCTCTAAATTGAAACAGATTGCTTCAAAATAACTACTGCTTCGCTGATTAACTTTGCCCATCTTTGAAGTGATTGAAGAAGTATCATAACTACTTTTTATAAATTGATGTTGTGTGAAATTATTTTGATAAACAAAATACAAAATTAATTTTAAATTTAGATTTTGTGTGTGTGTGAGTTCATATAGTTTGCATGTATATAGGATGATCAATCAATTTTCTACTGAATGTAACTTTTGTAGGAATGGAAATTTTCTCATTTTAGTCGCTGTTATTGAATGTAGCTTTGTAATAAGAATTGATCTTTGAATTGCAATTGTTAATATTCTCGTAATTTTCAGAATATTTTAATTCTTTTTTTTCAGTGAATCAAGCTTAAATAATCTTAAAACTGCAGAAAATATTCGTTTAATTTCTGAACTTACATTCAATAATTTATCCTCTTGTACTATAGCAACCTATTAATTTTTTGTGCAATGATTAAAAGTATGTAGAGTGATTTTTGAAGCCCCTCTCACTATCTTAACTTCTAAACTTAGGTTGCCACAATCACAGAAAAAAAGATAACAAGGTCTAATAAAATGTCTATGGGCTATTTTGTGAGAGTTCTTTCAGTGCCACTTAGAATCAATATTAACTATTAAAACATGCCACAAAATATAAAAGTAACAATTAAAAATTTGGTTTGTGAAAAAATTATGTATGGATTGGTGTTGGTGATCGATCACTTTCTGAAGTAACATCTAAGACTGAATTGAGAATCGAATCTATGAACTTTTAAACTGGAGATCAGAGCAAATTGTTCAGCTACAAACTCAGAGATACTTAGTAGAGATTAATGGTTTGAATTTTATAAAAAAGTATCATTTGATAGCAACATCAAAGCATTCTTTATTTTTAAAAATTCTTTAAAAGTACGATACTCATTTTCCGGAGTTGAACGAACTTATGTCATATTTCTTTAATGGCAAGATAAAAGTATCAAATTAGAGTGATAAAAAGAGGTCTTCTTTCTATATTATTTTGTTTATCATAAATTTTTAATATTAGTGCGGCCCAAACAAAGAAGTTACTAGACCATATATATTTACATTAAATTCATAGTATGATACAACTTTGTCACTGATTTTTTGTTGTTCCATCACCAGAAATTCTCAAGATCTGCTTGAGTTATTTAGAATTCTACAGTAGAAAGGGCTTACTGTAGAAATTTTTATTGACATTCTACAGTAAACAATTTTCATCATGGGAAAGAAAGTCCTTACTGTTATAAATAATTGGTTATAATTTTTATAATTGGACACACTTAAATTTGAAGTGTGGAAATCAAATTATGAAGAAATATATAAACATCGATATATTATTATATGATTTTTGTTAAAATTAGTTCTTATACTGTTGTTGTCGTGTGCCAGATAAGCTGGCAATATGAGGTGCGCTGCTCCACTTTTCCATCTGAACCATATTTGGTGTGGAGTCCGCCTTCTTCAGTACACACATGCCATAGGGATCCGTTTATAAGGTATGCAACCATTCACACCTCATTCATACAAGGAAGGGACAAAGACAGGATAGATAGAGAGTGAAAGTACATCCATGTCCGAACCGGGTTTGGTTTGGTTTGTTTGTTGCTCAACGGTCAGTTTTTGCACACGAGGGCTAATTTGACTGGGACCTGCTGTTTAAAGTGGAATCTGAACCACTACAGACATCCATGCCCAAGGTGGGATTCGAACCCACGAACTGTTGAACCGAAGGCAAGAGCGCTAACCTTTCGGCTGCCAGCTCGACTCCCGAACCAGGATTCGAACCCAGGACCTCCTTATCCGCAATCAGGCACACTGACCACTAGACAAGATTGGTTCTCTTATATTACACGCAAAATATTACTATAGTACCAGTTTTATAGCAATTTGCAATGATTTAGAATAAATAAAATAATATTTTGCATACTTTTAAATATGTTTCAAATTTTGATTTCTTTAAAGAGAGTTCTTTTTTCAAAAATACAATTTTTAGAGCACTCGAATGTGATTTTTGATTGCTTCTTTTCGATATAGCCTGTATATTACATGATGATGCTCTACAACTGTAACTAAACCAAAGAGTGTATGCTCCTCTATAGCAATAGTTATTTAGAATAAATTATGGTCAATGTCGCTGTATATTTTTATTTTTCTACTGATCTCATTTATATTTTCCCGCATTGTTTAATTATGAAAGATATCTTTCTATGAAAGACTTGTTCCTCTTAATTTGCCTTTGTTTTAAAAATTTTTATAAAATTTACGAAATTCATATTATTGTTTTAAACAATACAAATTGTCAGAATAACTCATAATATGTAAATTTCTGATTCTGAGAGCCTATAAAAATACTGTAGAACTCCAAATATCTGAATCAGTTTGGATAAACAAAAATTCATTCGGATAAACAAAAATTCGATTAATTGCATTTTTCAAATAATGGTCCAGTTTAATTAATGCATGTTCAAAATGTTAGTAATTCGGAAAATGGGGGCAAAAAGCTATGTATTTTATAATAAATATAATTAATAAAAGGTAATATTTTTACATGTTTAGGTACTTACAAGTTCTCTACATTAATATATATGTACATACAGTGTTGTAAATGAAAGTCATTGTTAATTGACCAACACGTAAGAATAAGTAGTATCAATGCCTTCATATGTTTTCGGGCAGGCAAATCGTGCACCTGTTGGACAGTGAGAGTTTGTATGTGATTACCTTCGAGCTGACGCTATATCTACTTCAAAGGTGTTTCAATGCGGTCATTGTCTGCTTCATCTTGGACATTAAGGTCATTGTCTTTCTAGACAGTTTCAGTAAGCTGACCATCATTTGCAATTTGATATCCAGTGTGTTTGACTCATAATCTATTCTCCTATGTCTTCAGTATTAACTTCTGAACATCCAGAAATTTTCAAAAATATATTTCTGAATTCCTCAAGTGACACGTCAATCTCTCTTGTCAGTTTTCTTACCTCTCCCTTTAATGAGCTTTTTCATTTTCCTTTTTTTCTTCAGTGTAATTTATTTTTCTGAAGTTCTAAAATAGATTCGTATAATCAATGAATCGAATAGTTTAATTTGAGTTCTATTTTATAACCAAACCATTGACGCCATCCATGCTCAATCAATGCAAATCTAATACAATTTACAAGTTCAAAGCAGGAAAATTTAGATTCATTAAATTTTATGTAAACATGAAAGCAAACAGCAAATGTTTGCACAAGCTTCAGAAGTAAAATGTCTTCTTCACAAATGAATATGTTACGTGGCTTTTTATTTTTTTGCTTGCCTTTGTATTTAATAATATTACGTCGATTATTTTACTGAAAAAATATATCACCAAATGTTGGGATCAATCTAAATATTGTAATTTAGTAGCAGAGTACTTGCATATTGTATTATATTTATATATATAACATCAGATTAGTACTTTTTACTTTCAATGCAAATTTTTTATGATAAAATAAATTGGAATAGGAGTTTAAAAACATACACATTCTAAGAAGTCTTCAAATTCTTTCCCAAAATTATTTCCAATAAAAAGTGAGTAAAATTTAGCATTAATTCATTAGGAACAGGAATTTTAATAAAAGCCTTTTATTCTCATGATGAATCTGTTAAAATATATTTTAATTCTTTCAGGGCTATAAAATAGTTTGACTAGAATTTCATATAACTTTAAATATATAATCTCATATATTTGTACAGATGAAATAAAAACATCATAAGCGGAATTCAGTACTTGTTTTCTTACTCTATTAAGCATAATAATTTGCTTATGAGTACATGGTAGTTTGTGAGCAGAATGACATCTATATTCAATCTTTATAACCAATTTTAGCACTCATCTTACTTATGAATAATTAATTATTCAATACATTTTTATTACGTTAAAGTATATGAATAGAAAACAGTATATAAAATATGAAAAGAAATAAATATTTACAAAGAAATAATAGTGCAAGATAATATTTTGCATAAGCACATTTAGGCGTCAAGATGCTACATCGAGGTTCATCACCAACACGTACATAAATATTTATTCGCATCAGAACCTTATAAACATGTCTCTTACTTGTGTCTTGACCATTTATTTCCTGTTACATACATGTTTCCACTATTGACGTTGCCAATATTTCTTTTGCTTTCCTGACAATACCGAAAGAATGAGATAGCTGGGTTGAAACATCAATAACCTCGTATAATGACTTGTCTTGCCTTGGAGAAACTATATGTAGACTGTCAAAAGATGTTAAGGCTGTGTGAAGGAACTTGTTGTGATATTGAAAAATATTCATGCGAGTCAGTATGTTTGAGTTATATTCAGTTGAAATTGGGTTTTCAATTAGATCTACTAAAAACATCTTGCTTTTTGTTTATTTAATTATTTTAATAACAACTTATAATTTTAAATAAATTTAGTTTCCATAAAAATATTATTTCTGTCTAAAATAGCATGGTATTGATAATAATATTCAGAAATAGATAATATTTTTTGATTACAGTAAAGGATATCGAATATTTAAATCATATAAAACTAATTTAGTTATATTAAAATAAACATTATGTAAAAATCCACCACTGACTTTCATTTATTTATTTCTATTTTTCAATAATGAATTTAAAATATCAAAATGAAAAGGAATATACATTTCTGATACTGGGTAGTTAAGATTCTTTTAATAAAAATGGATATCAAGATTCAAGAAATTTAAATTAATTTATTCAAACCGAAATATAATCACCATACCTACAAAGAAGCGTACATACACCTTTTGATATGTTGTTAATAAAATCTGACATGTTACTTGCTACTCAGCAATCGCACTTGAATACTTTAATCATTGTGATTGCTTTAATGATAATTAACAGAGCATCAGTACTATCTAAGAGTGCTTGCTTAGTGACAAGTCACTGGGAAGAAAAAGATTATTGTAATATCAAATTCCTTGAGAAAATTTATAGCAAGGTATTTGAAATATACCAGTTTGTGAAAAAAATAATTGAAAGTATCTTTTTCATCAAGAATTCACAACATCTTTCGAAACGCTTCAGAGAATAGTTTACAATTTCACTCATAAACACTCCCATTTAAACGTCCATTTGAATTAACCCTCAAATTCAACAAGTATGACATTTGAGTGACAAACAAACTCACCTATTTTCATCAAAAATCTTTAATCTTAATCTTTTATCAAATCCACTTTGAACAGTGCTAGAATCTTGGCTCAGAATATATATCCTCGGTGCTCACGAAAAATATTGTCATTCGTATTTGTGTAGTCATTATGTTTATTATTCCCACTTTGTATTGTCTCCAATTGTATTTTATGTTAAAAGTCTAAATTATTGCAATTTCTCTCTTCTACTTTTTTCCATTTTGTATTACGTGAAATATGATTTTACGCATATTTTGAGTATGCAATGATTACTTTAATGAAATAATCCTTTAGTCCATTTTGATACCACTGTAATACATGTACACAATCCTCCTATTTTAATAGCGATTATTATATGACGTGCACAATTATTTACTATTGCTGTATGATCTATTACAATTTTGTGAAACTTAAGAGCTGTTTTTATTTCTGTAATGTATATTTTAATTTTCATTTAATGTGAGCCATTTTTCCAATTATTTTACATTTAATTGATTTCTGTTAATAATATTTGATACAATTTTCCCTCCTATAGTTTTACGCTTTACAGCGGCTTATATAATCAAATTGGTAAAGTTAACCATTGCAGTTTAGGTACATGGAAGTGGGCTGATGTTTGCGTCCACTTTCTTCTCAAAATCAAATCATCAAAGTCTAATCTAACTGGTAAAGTTAACTATTGCAATTTAGGTACATGGAAATGGGCTAGTGTCTGCGTCTACTGTCTACTCAAAATCAAATCATCACTGTCTAATCAAACTGGTGAAGTTAATCATTGCAGTTTAGGTACATGGAAGTGGGCTGGTGTTTGCGTCCACTTTCTTCACAAAATCAAATCATCAAAGTCTAATATAACTGGTTAAGATAACTATTGCAGTTTAAGTACATGGAAGTGGGCTGGTGTCTGCGTCTACTCTCTATTCAAAAAACAATACACGGTAAATTTATATAAATGCGTCATTAAATTTCTTTCTGTTAGGATTCCTGCTACACACACATGTTATCAAACCATTTAATTAACCACTTCGAACAAAATTGTGCATTTAATATTTTCGACTGATTAAACAACTTGTTGATCATTTGCGGTCCAAAAGCTCTCTAATTCAACAGCAAACCCAACATGTAACGATAATGCCGAATATTACATAGCAATTTTGTTAGATATCAAAATTCCTACAGGTCTATGATCATTTTTATTCTTATGAATTTTTTAACAGAAAGTACCTAATTTAATTTGAAATTTTAATTTAATTTTTATAAAGAATTAAGGCAATTATCATGTAAATTTTTGCTAAGTTCTTGCAATTTGATTTTTTGGTTTTGCCCCTTTATTGCTGAAAAATATATTGTTTATTCCTATTTCATATTATAAATTATCATCTATTTCTAAGTGCGATAAATTTTATCTTTCATCAACATATTATGTCATTAAATATTGTCTGTAATTACAGACATTTTTATGATCTATGATCAGCCAAAATTGGGCATAAAAGTCTGAAAATATTAAATTCAATCATCATCATGTACTAAATACGAGAAATAAATATTAGTGTTTTATTTGTGAATTTCAGTACTTGAAAATCATGAAATTATTCTAATATATTTCTTTTGCAATAAATAAATATAATAAAATAAATGTTAGTATTATATTTATTTTATTCAAAATGCATTTAATATTTGGTGATAGTATTTAAGGATCACTGCTCAGAAGTATTCTAAATTATTAAGGTCAAACTTTATCAAAACTTTTTCTATTAGTATCACAACTAGAAATTAACGGTAGTAAATATATTTTTATTCAAACACTCGACGAGTTCTTTTGTGCGAGAGATTAGGCTTGCAGCTAAATGTAATTTCCAGAGTGGATTTCGGAGATTTGCCTTGCAACCATAGCAAGACAGCTTTCCATCCCATGAGAGACAGAAATAAAATTGTTTGTACAGTTACAGTTATCTTTCGTTCCACAAGTGTGTTTCCGACACTAATATGTTTTGTCTCTTCCCGTTAATGAGTTGTTGCCAGAAATTTTTATACGAAGTAATTTTTAAAGCAATTAGCATACATTATTATTATTATAATTATCCATGATGAATGTAATTAATTTTTATTGCTTTCTAATTTATGCTATGACACTTATCCTTTCATACGTTAATTCTTTGTATAAAGTATGGTGAATTGGATTTGTTTAAAAAATTTTATCATTTAATAATTTTAATACTATTTAAATTATGAAAGTATCAAAATAATCTGAATTCTATCATTGCGTGCTTATATTTATCATCGAATAATCTAAATATATTACAATGTTACGATATATTTTTTCGAATAATCGCTAACATTAGTTTTATTCGATAAATAAAGGAAATATTTTATAGGAACACGTTACTAAGAAATTGAAATATTTTTAAACGGAGTTATGTTTGACATTAATGTAAAACTGAATTTTCGTTATTTAAAATTTGGTTTGATATAAATTAATGTAAGTAATAAAACACACAATATAGGTAAAGAGAATTGTAGAGAGGGAATTCATAATCTGCTGAGCTGAAGAACAAGATGTTAATTATTTAATTACAAAGTTACCGTCAATTTGTCAATGTAAAGAATTGTATGATAACTATATATATACAGTGATAAGTTAACGAAAAATTCCGATTGCGAAAAATCCGAAAACGATTACTTTCACGAGAGATTTTTGTGTTCGGACAAAGAACACATATTTGAATAACGAACTGAAACGAATTCTAACGAACACTACTTGGCTCTCGGAGCATGACGTGCAAAGTTGTTGGCGAACATAACCGAAGAATAATCATTTTTCATTTATCTTGAACTATGTAGCTTGCCTATTAAACTTCAAAGTTCTGTACTGGGAAAAAATTCTAATAGAATATTTATAGCCAAAGTAGACCATCAGATTCGGTTTTGATTTCATTGAAAACTGAAGCTGACTTCATTTTGAGTACCTCCATTTCTGTTCCTTCGTAGAAGAAGTGGGAGGATATCTAAGTAATGGACATAGAATATCACATAAACCAATCTTATATCAGTAAGATTGAGGTACAACAACAATGCTATTAATCACCTCCGGAAATTCTTGAAAAAAAGAAGAGAGTCAACATTGAACAGGTATTTAACGCCCCATAAGCGAAAAATGAAAAGGACAGATCAATATTCAAGACTCTACGTATATACTATTTTTTTTTAACAAACTTACTAAGAAATTATACATCCTTTTTATGAATTTCAATTTTAGGTTCTTCAGAACGAATTAATTGATTTCACAAAAATATCAAACCATACAAGCAATAATTACATAAGAACATCCGGTCAAATTCCACTCTGCGAGGCAGAAAAGAAGAAAGTAGAAACGCTTTAAAAATTTATCACGAGAATTAACTGTATGCAAATTTCGAAGGAGACGAAGCAGCATTTTGCTCTTATTGGTTACCGGAGAAAGCCAATCAGAGTAGAATGGTCTTTTAAAAACGGCACAGTATCAGGGCTTCAAGTATTATCAGAACAGCATTGTCCGAAAATTTTCGTGAATGCTATGGCAGTGTACATGGCTATCGTGAAGCTATGGCAGTATGAAGAATTGGCTAATATGCACCTCATATGCGGTGAAGCAAAAGGTAAGGGACGCGAGGCATGAAAATCGCTTGTGCAATGGATTCTGTGAATGCAGAATAACAATCCACGATATCTTTCATTAGTATTATTTAGTGATGAAGCAACATACAGCAGAGATGGCATTTTGAACATGCTCAATCAACAAGTTTGGTCTGACAACAATATCCACTATACAACCCCTCTTTGACACCAGCAGAAATTTTCCGTGAACATCTGGGCGGGTATCCTTGGTGATTACCTGGTATGGCTTTACATCATGCAAGACTGTTTTACCGGCGCAACATACCGTATCTTCTTGGAACAAGTGCTTCCTAGTTTATTGCAGGCTGTTTCTCTCCCCATCCCGAGTCAGAGACATGTGGTTTGTGCACGATGGAGCCGTAGCACATTTTTCCATCAAGGTTTTAAATGCCGCATATCCCGCATGATGGATTCCTGTATCAGTCCTGTGCCTTGGCCTTCTCGCTCACCGGACCTCAATCCACTAGATGTTTTCTTCTTGGGGCACATGAAATCTTTAGTATAAAAAACGGCCTATGGGCTCAGCCGAAGATCTCAAGGCTATAATCGTTGTTGCCGCGGTCAAAATTAACACGACTCCACGAACTTTCGAGATGGTGCATCAGTCCTTCCTTCGTCGGTATCAAATATGCAACGACACACGTGGACAGCATTTTGAGCACTTGTTGTGAAGTTTTAGCTAAATAATAAATATGATTTTGAAAATTTTGACATTATTCATTTATATTACCACTGTTGTAAGTTGTCTTGGTCAAGCACTGTCAGGTGGGGAATTCCTCTTCTCTGCCTCTCACAGTGGAATGCAGCACTATGTTCCTATGTAATTATTGCTTGTCTCGATGAGTGCTAAAACCCCTCTTAATTTATAAAAACAATTTAGAAGAATCACCTTATATATATATATATATATATATATATATATATATATATATATATATATATATATATATATATATATATATATATATATATATATATATATATATATATATATATATATATATATATATATGTATGTTTCATATTAAGAATTTACTATAGAAAAATTTTATTACGTAAGAAAATTTAAGAATTATATTATTTTCCATTTTCGATGTTAATAAGTTATTAGAAAAAATCATTATTATAAATAAAATTATTAGTTACATAAAAATTTTTAAACTTCATATTGTCGGTATATTACACAGAACGTAAATTTTAAAAATGATAACATAATGATTTTAAAAATAAATTACAAGATATACGATTGCAAAGCTATTTAAAATATTCAAATGAATAGTTGAATGATGCATAGATAGTTTTAATTAAACTGTGGAAAATAACTCTTAAGACATCTTTATTAAAACTTGGAGTCATTGAAATCAAAATTCTTATTGAAAACCTCATTTAAGTATTTAACTAGAAATGAATAAATATTTTTTAAGAAACTGATTTACAGTCGTCTGGTGATTCGTTAATTGAACAAAGACATTTTCATAGAATGATCAAAACATCCTTTGAACAATATTTTAATTCAAATATATCAAAAGCAAATATTTGCTTTTTTCATTTAAATATGAATGTTAAAATTCGACGCTATTGCATAAGCCTCTTTCATTAGACGAAATAATTATTTGTTACCAAATGAGTCTATTGAAATATTTCATTAAGAGGGAAAATGAGCATTTAAAAATTTCTAAATGAATGTATATATATATATATATATATATATATATATATATATATATATATATATATATATATATATATAGATATATATATATATATATATATATATTATATATTTATATATATATATATATTTATATATATATATATATATATATATATATATATATATATAATATATATATATATATATATATATATATATATATATATATATATATATATATATATATATATATATATATATATATATATATATATATATATATATATATATATATATATATATATATATATATATATATATACAGGGTGATCCAAAAGTCAGGACGAACTTTAAAAATGAATAATTCGAAAATGAATCACGTTACAAAGATGCGGTTTGCACCAAACGGATGGAAAAGAAACCGGGTTTTGTGTGACAATGAAAAAAAAATAGTTCAGTTGGCGACCAGCAGATGGCGCTGTCGGATTTCTGATGTAGGATTATGCAAAGCAACAAACGATATAAAAAGAAGCAACTGCAGCAGGTAATGGTAGTCGAAGCTGGTATGCATCGCAATGCTGTCCATAGTTGAGAAAGCCCTCTTAGTTAAACTGTTTTATAAGAATTCGGAAAGTGCCATTGCGGCATTGCGAGCATATCGCTACATGAAGGGTATGCGAGATTGCAAAGGACCAATAACGTCTTCTGCATTGAACAAAATTGTGAAAAAATTTGAAGCTACAGGTTCTTTGGCATCACGTCAAAGAAGTTGACGTTCCTCAACTGCAGTTGCTGTTGCCACGACAGTGGAGCAGACGGTGCAAGCCATGTCGGTGGTTGCTGCACATGGGGAGTGCAGTGCTCGAGAAGTTTCGAGGCAGACAGGAGTGTCGTACGGAAGTGTCTGGAGAGCGCTGCGAGTAACTTTGCAACGGTATCCCTACAAGTTGCAACATAACTAAAAACTGAAACCTCCTGACTTCGACTCTCGCCGACATTTTGCGAATTTGGTCTTCAATAAGATTGAAGAGCAGCACGACTGGCTTCACACTGTGCTTTGGACAGATGAAGCACATTTCACACTCTCTGGCGCTGTTAACACCCACAATTGTCGAGTGTGGACCACAGAAAATCCACATGCATTTGTTGAGGTACCCTTGCAACAGCCTAAAGTGACAGTCTGGTGTGGCTTCACTGCTGATTTCATAATTAGTCCATTTTTTTCGAGGAAGTCACACAGACAGGTTTCCAAACAGTTTCTGTCACCGGTAAGCGATATCTAGCACTGTTACAGAACAGCATTATTCCTGAACTGCAAGCGCGACAGGCACTCCAAACAGTCACCTCTATGCAAGATGGAGTACCACCTCATATTGCTCTGCCTCTGCAACCCCTGCTACGCTCAACATTTGGGGAGGATCGTATTATCAGTCGCTACTTTAATGACGCATGGCCTCCAAGATCTCCCGATCTCACACCCTGTGACTTTTGGCTGTGGGGCTTCTTGAAGTCAAAAGTGTACAGCGACCAACCGGCATCACTAGCGGCACTGAAAGATGCCATCCGCCAAAATGTGTCTGCCATAACGCAAGAAATGCTACTAAATGTTGTGAATGGTGTGGTGACTCGTCTCACAGCTTTACTTCTGAATGATGGACAGCACATTGAACATTTACTGTAGTAAGTACTAATTAACTGTAATTAATCTGACTTCATTAATCATTGTTTCATTTGTAAAACATCTTTTGTTGCAATAAAACACTATAGCGCCATCTGTTGGTCGCCAACAGAACTATTTGTTTTTCATTGCCACACAAAACCCGGTTTTTTTTCCATCCTTTTGGTGCAAACCGCATCTTTGTATCGTGATTCGTTTTCGAATTATTCATTTTTAAAGTTCGTCCTGACTTTTGGATCAACCGGTATATATATATATATATATATATATATATATATATATATATATATATATATATATATATATATATATATATATATATATATATATGCATTAAAATTTATCAAATGAGTGAAAAGAATTAAAGATTTTAAATGGGTCATTCCAGCCGCCCACCTTGTCTAGTGGTCAGCGTAAGTAACTGCGAATAGGAAGGTCCTGGGTTTGAATCCCGACTCGGACATGGATGCACTCTTTCTGTCTTTGTCCTTTCCTTGTATGAATGGGCTGTGGAATGTTCCCTACCATATAAACGAGGACCTATGGCACGTGTATACTGAAGAAGTCGGATTCCACACCAAATTAAAGTTCAGTTGGAAAAGAGGAGCAGCGCACCCTATAATATCAGCTTAGCTGGCACAAGACAAAAAGAACAGCATTCAAGTATTTTTGGTAAGGAACACGGAAGAAACATTAACAGTGTGAATATATCCTCCAAACATTTTTCCTTTGATTTTTTCAAACAGATGCAATTAAAATATTGATTACAGAACGGTTTCTCTTTCGAAAATTATCAAACTTTAATTTAAATTCCATTGAATTTCACTTATCACATTTTCTAGTTTTTTAAAATAAAAAAAAAAAGATCTTTATTACTTCTTCGCTGACTGGGAAGTTTATCTCGAAATAAAAGTGGTTTTTTAAGCAAAATGCGTGTTTTCCTTTTCTCATTAAAGAACGAAAAGGAAAGTTTTGAAGGGAGATTATTAGCCTTTTTACCCCTGAAGATAAAGGTATCTAGTGATTGAATTGCTTTTTTTGATATAGTCCTTATAGGAAAACAAAATATATCTTGATTATAGAAAAGGTTTTTTGGATCTAAAGAATTTTAAACCCATTATAAAAATGATGGGTTTCATTTTGCAGACTAGTATCTATAAGGCGTTGGTATTTGGAGTGTAAATTTAATGCACGCACAGATGATATTAATGTTAAGAAATCACACACTCTGTTGCAGGTGAAGCTTTTAAATTTTTCCCCTTCTTTCCATGCACAGTTAATAAGATATAATTACTTATGTGGATTAATTATTAATGTAATTTGAATGTCATTTATATACTTTCAAGCAAAGCTAAATTTCAAAATGAATGATTATTCTTACATTATGACATTAATCAAGGCAAATTGTATTATTTTTGCAACTTTAAAAATAGAACAAAGCTACTCAAAGTTTTTTTTTTCTTTTCTACAGCGGTTGTAATAATCTAATGTAAAGAGTGCTTTATTCTCGAATACAGAATGATTTGTTTGATTCGATATTGCTACTACATATTGTTTAAAAACGCATTTCAATACAAATTTTTCAAGGACATACATCAAGAAATTCCGTGAAATTCTTAAATTCCAAAAACTTTATTTTAAATATTTATATTGTTTTAATTTTTACAGGATAATTTTATTCAAATAAATAAAAAGAGTGTTTTAAATCAATTAATAACTATTAAGAATAAATTATATCTCCAAAGGTAAGCGAATTATGGAATATAAAATAGATTTGGCAATTTAATTTACAGATCAAGCAATTGAATTACGTTACAAAATTTACAACAAAATACATGATTTTTCCGTAAAGTGAATAACAGAGATGAACTCAGATAGAGAAAGGGGCTTACAAAAGTTATCAGAATTTCAGAGAAGTATTCACGCCTTCTTTTTGCTTAGAATCGTAGAACTGGAAATATTAAAGAGGTAATTCATTCATTCATTGTCGTGTGCCAACTAGGCTGGCAACATGGGGTGCGCTGCTCCACTTTTCCAACTGAACCATATTTTGGTGTGGAGTCCGACTTCCTCAGTACACACATGCAATAGGTACCCGTTTATAAGGTAGGCAACCATTCACACCTCATTCATGCAAGGAAAGGACAAAGGCAGGATAAGATGGAGAGGAAAAGTACATCTATGCCCGAACCGGGATTCAAACCCAGGACCTACTTATCCGTAGTCAGGCACGCTGACCACTATACAAGTTGGTCGGCAAAGGTGTAATTATTACATAGATTAAGACTTTTGTGTAATCATTAAACGTAAATATATAAAATATAAACAAGTTATATATGTTAATAGATTGTTGAATAAATTGTAAATAAGCGTTTGAAAGGTTTTGTGCACTTAATTCTTTTGGAAATGAATTCTGTCTTCTGTAGAATAACTGGTTTCGAACTAATATTTTCTGTTTCACGAATCAGCGAAATAAGTAAACTTGAAAAAGACTGAGGTATATGATTGGGAAATATAAAGAAATAAATATGAGACAGTATAATATGTTATACATTAATATATATCAATGATTAATGTAAAACTTATTTGTGATTTTCTGATAAATCAGAAAAATGAAATGAGAACAGATAAAAATAAAACGAGAAATTTAACCTCAAAAACTATAAATTTTAATCGCAATAATATCATGGATTATATAATACTGATCTCATTAATTAAAATGTTTTAGTAGTATTTATTAAAATAAGAATAAAACATCTTTTAAATATTATTCACCTAAAATTAATTTTACATATTCTACATCATTTATCCTAAGAATATGATTTGATTTCTAAATTTTACTGTATATATTTTGTATTTTTCAGCAAAGGTTCGTTCGTATTTTTGTTATATTTAATTCAATTTTCAAAGCATGAAGCCAGGAATCAAGAATAAACAAATGAGTTCCAAAGTTATCAATTTCTTTCTATGTGTGTTTTCCTCTTTCATTACTAAATCCAATTTTCATACAAACAATGGAAGTTGTTTCAGAAATTTTTATAAGCATTATTCCTAATTTTAGAACACTTCCACAGAACGTTGATAGAATTTTTCTAATTGCATAATCGTCTTATGATTTGTTGAAATGTGGAGAAGTTCGATAGAAGATATTAAATTCAGTTGAAGAACTCAAAATGTAGGAAAAATTAATTTATTTACTATCTTCATAATTTAAATTTCATTAAGTTTTCACGATAACAGAAACATGACATCAGAGTGTTTTTTAAGCCGAATTCCTTAAAAATAAATACCAAATAATAAAATTCATTAAACATTATTTGCTTTATTTGTAATCCAAATTAAAAAATATATTTTATTGTTGAGTAGGTTTATTGATAAACCAAAAATTTTAGTTGAAACAGCAACACAATAGCATATTATGAATTTGTCTTAGATAATATCTTCAGTTACTTTATGCAAATATTATATTCAAAGGTTTTAATTTTTTGATTAATTCAGATTCATTCATTTATTCATTGTCGTGTGCCAGCCAGGCTGGCAATATGGGGTGCGCTGCTCCACTTTTTCAAATGAACCATATTTTGGTGTGGAGTCCGACTTCCTCAGTACATACATGCCATAGGGACACGTTTATAGGGTAGGCAACCATTCATACCTCATTCATACAAGGAAAGGACAAAGACAGGATAGATAGAGAGAGAAAGTACATCCATGTCCGAACCGGGATTCGAACCCAGGACCTCCTTATCCGCAGAAAGGCACTCTGACCACTATACAAGTTGGGCGGCTATTAATTCAGATAAATTTCCAGTTTAGGTGGAAGTTTATCCATAACTTGTTTTCTATTGTTCTTGAGAATATGTTTTTAAAAATGTATCATTAACAATAAATTTTAAATAATTTTAAATAGATCATGAAAATAATACTAAAAAATAGTTTTCAAACAAATTTTATGCAAATGTTTTCATTAAATCATCTTAATTTTGAGTTTTAAATTAGCCTGAGCATTTATATTGAAAAAGCTAGTTCAGCATTTCGGTCAATATTTAAAAGTAGTTTGCATGCATATATAAATTAAGATCGATTTCCGGAAACTCAATGCATTTAGTAGAATACAAAAAATGTTTTAACCTTGGAGAATTAGGATTTGGTTTAGAAATGGTTACCCCATGATTTGGAAAAAAACTTTGCAACAAATATTGGCCATAAAATTTAATTTCTGGTAACCCTGGTATTTTTAGAGCTTTAAATAACCCTATTTTAGAACTGCATATTTGGTACTACATTTTGGTGCTTACTTTGATTTCAAAAAAACTGCCTAGAATGAAGGGGTACACATTTGTAAATTTGACTCCAAATAATATTATAAAAGTTTTATCTGATGAAACTTATTTATTTTTATAATATTATTCCCTGAAAAAGTATAGTATCATATGTAAGTATCTTATGAAACGTATGAAACATAAAATTTTAAATAAATACTGCATGTAGTATTAAACGAATATTTAAATAGTATTTTAAGAAAAAAGTTTTATTTTCGTTACAAAAATATTATATAAATGAACATTAAAATAATTTAAAAATAAAGAAACCATTTCTAAATCGACGTTAAATTACTTAATGTCCTTGAATTAAATATATTCTTCTATAAACATATTTACATTCTTTTTACAAAATATAACAGAGCTCCAACTATCTATACTCCATTTATCCGAATTGATTTCAGAAAAATTAGATTGAAGAAGAGAAGGAGAATTATAAAAAGTTCATGAAAAAAATCCAAGAGAATGGAGAAAAGGAAAATGAGAGAGAGATGTGTCACTTGTGAGGAATTTAAAACATTCTTTTGAAAATTCCTGGAATTTAGTGCTGAAGGTACAGGAGAGTGGATTTTGAGCCAGATTCTAGACTTAGAATTGAAAATAATGCAAGTAAACTTATTGAAAGAGTCGAGGAAGAGTATGACCTTAGTGTCCAAGTTGAATCGGGTACGGACCATCAGCAGCTGAAGCATTCGTCGGCATTAAAATTGTATTGAATTTTTATGGAGCGTCAGCCCGAGTATGATCATATCCAAATTCCTATTTTCTAATTGATACGTGACTTGGCTGCCCGAAAACGAATGAAGGCAGTGAAACAGCTTACTCTGACCCAGATGCCCAGGAAGTAATGCTTTCAGCACTGTACATACATATTGTACTAATGTACAGCACTTCTATGTACCTTAGCATGTAAAAATGTGGCTTTTTCATTTAATTGATTAAAATTTCTTTTTATTAAAAATGCTTTTTTCTCCCATTTTCAACGTACAATAATTAATTGGATCCGGTCCCAATTGATTCGGATAATAGATTTCTGTATATATCTTATGAAACTTTAAGTATACGTCATATAAAATAAATAATACATTAAATATATACCTCAGGAAACATAAAAATTTAAATATATATTGCAGGAAAAATTTAACGTACATTTACATAAAATTGTAAGAGAAAATTGTTATTTCTCGATAAAATATTATTTAAATAAATAATAATTTCAAAATATAAGCCATTGCTACATCTAAATTAAGGAATTTATTTCCTTGATATTAAATATTTTCTATAAATTTATTTTCATTCCTTTCATAGAATAATTCTTTTATTAAGTAATGTATTCTGTTGATCTTAGAAAGATTCAGCAACCACAGAAAAAAAAACATGCCCTTGTAGAAAACTAATTGCAACTTTTTGCTCTATTACATGATTTACACTGCGATTTTACCACCTTAATTATAAATTTTTGAATAAATTCGTAGTATTCTTCTCACTACATGAGTTAGCTAGGAAAAGAATAAATAACTAAAAAGGGTTATAGATGACAAATTCTTTGTTTGCCTTTGACGATCTTATCTTCGTATCCCTTTGATGAAAACAATACAAATGTACTTTTCTGCATTTAATAGAAGCAAAATACCAGAAAATACATCAGTGATTCTTGTTTAAATATATATCTGAGGCTTCCACGATCATTTTCGATCTTTGGCAATTGATTCGTTTTTGAAATGGACCAGATTTGCAGATGGATGTCAATATTTCTCATGCGCAACTAAATGTTCAAACATAAAGGGTTGCCTGGAATGTGTGTGTGTGTGTGAGACATCAATAATATCTCTTCTGTGTTTTTTTGTCATTGATGAATTGCATATAATAATAATTAATAATATAAGAGCCAATGCGAGGCAGATTTACCAATGCGAGGCAGATTACGAGGCAGAAGAAATAATAAGATTAAATTTTTATTTTATTATTTCTTCAATCGATAACCTGCTCATATTGCAATGAGTTTTTATATTCCTGACATTTGCAATGTTTGTATATAAATACCAGATAACATCTATATAATACAATTTTAAGTGCGTTAATAATGATGGTATTATCTTCAAATATGTAACTTAATTAAATTGCTTATATGCAGATATATAGCTAGAAACTACAATAGAGCTTCAACTATCCGAATCAATTGGGGCTGGACCTCATTCGGATAATCAAAAATTCGTTAAATTGGATTTTTTTGGAGAAGGGTCCATTTTAATTAATTATTGTATATTGAAAATGAAAAGAAAACTATATATTTTTGAAGAATTTAATTAATAAAGGGCAACATTTTAACATGTTAATGTATTTACAAATGTTGCATATTAATATAGTATGCATGTACAGTGTTGTATATGAAAGTCATTGCTCACTTAATATCTGGGGGAAAGTAAACTGTTTCACAGCCTTCATCCATTTTTGGGCAGCTAAGTTGAGCATCCGCTTGTCTGGGAGAATTTGCATGTGATCACCTTCAGGCTAATGCTCTTTCAACTTCAAAGTTGCTTAAAAGCCAGCAAATGCTAGCTGATGGTCAAGTATCTGCTTCAACTTGGACATTAAGGTCATCTTCTTCTTCGACACTTTCAATAAGTTGACCATCATTTGCAATTTGAAATCCAGTGTGTCTGATTCTTAATCCATTCTCCTATATATTTAGCACGCCGATCGATAGCTGAGTGGTTAGCGCTCCTAACTCCTGAGCTGTGGGTCCCAGGTTCGAATCCCGTTTCGGGCATGGCTGTTACTTTCTTTCTCTGTGTTTCTCTGTCCTTTCTTCTGTGATGATGTATGAATGTGGCCTACCCTATAAACAGGTTTGTGGTAATATGGCGCGAGCAATGCTATTCGTCTCCGTGACGTGGTTCACAGGTGCCCGCTGGGTAACAAAAAATGAGTAGCAGTTTCTGGTCTTGCTGTGGTAGAGGGTTCGTTACCCAGGTGCCCACCGTTGGAAAAAATATGTATATATATTTAACACTAACTTCTGAACAGGAAGATATTTTCAAATGACTGCTTCTTACTTCCTCAAGTGACAAGTCAGTTTCATCTTTTTCTTCAACGTTTTTCAGTTTCAGTCAGTTTTTCTTCAACGTTTTCTTTTTTCTCATTTGAAGTCTCCTCTTTAATGTAATTTACTTTTCTGAAAATCTGAAATCGATTTGGATAGTTGGAGTTTTCTTGTATTAAGGTTTATCCTTATGTGATAGATTTTGTGCGTAAAGGTTACAAAAATTATTGGATCAAAAATAATATTTCTTATTTATCTCATTTAAAAGATATTTTGGAAAGAATTCTCCTACAAACACTTGAATCTGTATAAATGATTTTTAAATAAATTCTTAAATCAATACAGTATAATAAAGAACAGAAAAATTATTGTATTATTTCAACTTATATCTATCATTAATATATTCTAAGCATGTATTTAAAATGTTAGTTTTTTATTATTAACTCGGAAAATACCCATGTTTTAAACTGAAGAGTTAATTCCAAATTTTGGGATTTAATTTTCAATAATTTCAAGTTCTTAGTCTTTAATAAGGATGTTTGTTTCCGAGATGAGATAGTTTTATCCAAATGACAAATATCAGAATAATATCAGACAAAAATAAGAATGATGAAGTAATGGGGAAAAATGTAAATAATAATTTTATAAACATTTATAACTCCTTCATGGTCATTTGTAAAAACTGGCCAGTTATGTGCTTCTATTATATACTGGATAATCAGTTAAAATGTTTTCATGCATATTTGTCATTTGCAATAGAAAGGGTTGCTTCGCGTAAAACATCGATTATTCTCCGTTATGTTACCTAATTCCATGAAACAGCAGAATGAGTGATCCCCAGCAACGAAATCAGAGAGTAATGCAAACAAATATTTGTAGTAAATGTATTTATTATTCAATAGAATACACGTTTAGATTGATATGCTTTTTCGTATTACTGGATTTATATTTTTTATTGTTTTGTCACAAAAATAAAACTAATAGTTTCCTCTTAAAAACATTAATTGAAATAATTCATATAAATTGAAATATTTTTTTCTATGATTTATTCCTAAATGTTTGCTACAATTTGTATTTTGGAGAATTTATTTGTATTTATAAAATAAATCATGTTTATTAAGATCTCTTATATGTTATTTTACAAACTTTTGTTAAGGATTTTATACTGTAGTAAGAAAATCGTCCCGTAAAGTTACAAAATTCCTAAACACTACTAAATGTTGCTCAGATAATGAGAATAATTAAATAAAATTTAATTTTTTATTATTAAAATTACTATTTTGACATTAAATTCAGAAATTTTCACAATTTTTACTAGATATTTTAGCTAAATGTTATGATATTTATAAAAAAATGTTCTCTCTTTTGTTCCTTTTTCTTCGCTAAAAATGAAAGGGTAATATGGTAGATTTGCATATTTCTCCTGTTTTCTGTTTATTAAACAAATAATGTTTTTGCTTCATAAGGAATGAGATGACGAGTTCTCTTTTCTATAAAAGTATATAAAATTAAAAATTTTTTGAATGTTTATAAATTTTTTATCTCGTTGGAATTGGGAAGAATGAATAGCAGTTGAATGTATTTAAAAATAAATTGAAAGTAGTGATATAAAAATATAAAATAAATATATTTAAAATCTAATGAAGCCAGAAAACGTTGATGATTAAAAATATTATATTCCTTTAAATTTACTAAGCAAAATTAAATTTCAATATTTTAAATGTCATTTCACAATATTTTAAACTTCTAATATATACTAAAATTTATAGCATTTGATAATAGTATTCTAATAATAAAAATGATGTTTCTAACATGCTGAAACCTACGAAGCTTTTTTTCTATGTAATATGAGATTTTTACAAACATTTATAACCTATTTAAAAACGGTATATGATAAAAAAGAAACACTTTCATAACCAAGTTTTAACAAGTGCCATTGGTCAAAACAGCAAAGTTGCAGGTTTATTTTTTTCATGGAAGTATGTTTTTATTTAAAAAGTTTAATGATTACAAATTTTCTCAACTATATATTTTGTGAGAAAAAGGGAAAATGATTAACAGACATTTTTTTTATTTCCAATGGCAGGGCAAATACAAGAAATAACACAAATAAAATATTTGAAAAATCACAAAATAGACAGGAGACGGAGACAGGACATGTGAATACAGAACATACACCTAATCGAGATGACTGGAGTCATGGCCATAAAAGTTCTCTGGCTTGTCAATAAAGTGATGATTCAGAGCTGCCATGCAGTGCAGCACAGTGATTAACAAACAATGAAAATCACATTTTAGCTTCATTCTACGAAATGTAATCCCGCAAACAATTCCTAAATATGAGAGTTAATCTATGAGAGAGTTAAAAAATATTTATATACATTAAATTCAGAAGATAATATAAAAGTTTGCTGTATGAATGAATAAAAATGATCATTAAGCTGTAGGCTGCAGCATGTTCAGACATGTTCAAGTTCTAACAGTGAGTGCCTGTAACACTGTGGACATAGCTGATTACTAGCAGACATAATTTAAATTGCGGACATTGTGTTCGCGTTATGAAATAAGCAATTTTGAGGTATGAATTTATGCGCGGTTTAAATATAGATTATCGCATAGATGGATTGAAATTTACAATTGATGATTGTCCACATCGCACGACTATAATCAGGTGGTACAGAGAATTCAAAAGAAGTAATTTAAAAGACGCTGAGAGAGAAAGAAGATCGCTAACGTCAGTTGCAGAATAAAACATTCCTGCTACATGGAAACGGTTTGGTGAAAAGTAGCTCATGACATACCAGCAGATAGAGGAAACCATGCACCGCCAAGCATCTCGAATTCATTCCATTCTGAATGATCATTTGCATATATGGAAACTTTTTTGTCCCTGGGTGCCACGTTGTCTGACGGAAGAGCAAATGACTTGTCATGCGATTTGATGTCGAAAGGTGCTTAAACTGTTTAATAAGGGACAATCTCCATCTGTGAACTCGATTTGTAATAGGTGACGAAACTTGGCTTACTATTACGATATGCCAACCAAAGCTGAAAATAAAGTTTAGGTGTTTGATGATGAGAATAACTCAAGCTGTCTGAAAATCTTGTTCTGTAAAGATAGAAATAATAGTTGTATTTTTTAAACCATGTGGAATTGCACAGCGTATCATTTTGGATACATGAAAGATAGTCACAGCAAAGTGGTACACTCAACAATACCTGCCTAAAGTCATGCAACCCATAGAAACCTGATCTTAAAATCAAGAAGGGACACCTGATTTCTCCATCACGGAAATGCTCCAGATTACTGTGCAAATACCTGCACCTAGTATCTGACCATTTACTAGATGAAACTTCTTGAACACCACTTTACAATCCAGATATTGCTTTCTGTGAATTCGTACTGTTTCAGCATGGGAAAATGATGCTAAAAGGAATATTATTTGATAGTTGCGAGTGCTTTCTGAGGCTTAGAGCAAAAAGTATGCATCACTACCGAATAAAACTTAGCAAAGCTTGTATGAGCAACACATTTTGGCACATGGAAAAAGTGTATTAAATGTGGTAGAAATGGCATTGAAATACCATTTTGAGAGGTTTTATTTCATTATTAAGAGGAAAAGTTTTGAACAAATAAAATTGATTCACCTTACAAAATCAAAGAAAAGAAATGATTTATGTTAAAATAGTAAAATAGAAATTAATAACAAATTTAAATTCTTAATAAAATCATATTTTATTTTAAACAATATATGCCATATATAAATAATTTTAACATCATATTTATAAAAGAAGGAATAATTACCGATGAGAAATTTTTTCGTGTCATATATTGTTAATATTCTTCATAATAATAATTAAACTAACAGTAGTAATAACATATTTATTGGAAAGATCATTAAAAATATATTTAGGTTCAAATATTTTAAAATATTATAAAGAATATTACTATGCATTGTTTTGCATATATTATCATAGTATAAAATTGTTATTTTATACTGTGATAATGATTCAAGGCGCTTTGTTTTTAAATTATAATACGTGTGTATTATACAATAATTTAAGCTTATTATTATATATCAACATTATTACAACATAAATTATGCCTAGTTAAACATAAAATGTATATATAATAAAAATTTAGGCTTGTTGTAGTAAAAAACACAACAAATGTAAAATAAATAGTACCAATCTTTTTAAGTAAACTTTTGTGTACCATTATGTAACTGAAATATTATATGAAATATAAAACATGTTCTTTTTTAACCTCGATAGAAGTTATTTAATTATAGGTGTAAATATTCTTATAGAATCTTTTACCTAGACTATTTATTCATTCTAAACCCCATGATTAATATAATACAACTATTTTCGTTGAAAAAATGTTTCACAATAAACTAAATTATGTATTTCTTATTTCAAGAATTATTTAGAGAGCACATTTTATTGAGAGCACATTTTATTTTTAAAGAGCATATTTCGAAAGTCATCGTCAACAAAAAAACTGTTTTCATTATATACTAATATTGTATATCTGCAAAATTGCTTGTATGTAATTTCGCGTTTAATTGCCAGTTAAAACTAAATTCTTATATTTAATGTGAATAAGGTAAACAATTCAATACGTACATATTATATGAATGTTGTATTTGCATTATGAGTTCATTGTGTATATTATATTAATCATAATAATATTTGAAGAATAATTTTGTGAAATACATTTGAAGTAAATATTAGAACATATGAAAAGACAAATAGTTTCATATAAATTTTTCTGTCAAGCAATTGATATATGATCATTGGTAAATCATTATTTTTATTTTTAATGGAACATATTTGCTTTTCTGTCTGCCAGAGTTTGATGTATTTGACAGTTCAGACTGAGAAACCTTAATTAGAGTGAAAGATCAATATTTCTTTGCAAAGTTTGCCTTAAAGGAATTAAATGTGGTTCATGTATATTAAATGTGTTAGATAATTAATTTTCTCTATGAAAATAAATATCTTCATATTGAATTGAAAAATGCATAAATATTAAAATACTCATACCAATTTGTAAATAACAGAGTAATTAACTTACATTCTATCGAAATTTATTTTCCTCTACAAACTGTTTTACGTAAAATTAGGCTGGTAATAATTATAATTTATAAAATTAAACGAATTTTTTTCTTATAACTGTTATACGCACAGTATTTTAACTTAACTCATACATTTCAGAATAATTTCAAAATAAACGATAAAACATGGTAAATTCATTCTTGAGAAACAGTAGTTTTGAAAGGGAAATATTTTAAATTTTTTTGTTTTAGCTAATAAGTATTTTACTAATAAATGTGTCTTCAGCTGAAATTACAGTACTGAAAAATGTACTAGACAGAGCAATAGCATTTATTGCAAAATGCTAAACACCTGAAATCAAGCCATATAATTTAATGAACCCATATAATTTCTTATGGGATATTTTGAAATTGAAATTTGGTAAATCATAAATTCATTCAGAGTTTAGATTAGATTGACAGTCAAGTGAAAACTGTCCTATATATAGTGGAAATCCCTCTTGTCTGTTATTTTAAGCTAAGTATAGTCTAAAAAGCAAAAAGAAACTATGGAGCAAAAATAAATTTCTGCTTTTTAATTAATGAAAAGCTATGATAAAAGAACCAAACACTAATACTTCAAATTAACAAAAGATTAATAAGTAGTAAGCTATGCTTCATATATTATAATAAAATTCATAATAAATATAGAAATTCAAAAAATATGCTTTGTTTTTATCAAAAACGAACTTCTTTAAAATGAAAAATCAACAATTTTTAGAAAAAATATACCAGAAAATTATGGCATATATATATATATATGCATATATATATATATATATATATATATATATATATATATATATATATATATATATATATATATATATATATATGCTATTACTTTTCTGGTATATTTTATTATTTTTTTACGTATCTATATATACAATAAGAATCAAAAGGAATTAGATAAAATCTCAAGAATTGCTTAGCAAACAATTCAGGAATCTTTTAATTATTGATTTAATAAATTTTGACACTAAAACATATACGAATTATAAATATTTTATTACTTCACTATTTCATTAATTTACATAAATTCCATTAATTTTCTTTAAGGAGCTCCATGATGATTATTCAATAAAGAGATTATTGCTTAAAATATCCTTTTATATTTTCACAGTTCATTGCTGGTGTCGATGATTATATGCCAAAGTTTTATTAGTAGACTTTTAGTTTCTAGTGAAATAAAATGATAAATTCTTCATATAATGATTGTTAAAAAGTATCGAGAAGCAAAACCGCCAACGCAAAGCCTCTAAACGACATGTAAATATTGTCATGAAAATTGACACTAAAATCTGTCTTATGCTTTTGAAGTCATATTGGTAACAAAACTAGTCTTTTTCAGTTGATTGATTGATGGATTCGATTGTTATCTCGGATTTTTGAGGAGGTTTTATTTTAAATTGTAAGTCACACGCACAAAGTTGAATCAAATGTCATTGAAAAATATTGTTGCTTACTAATGACACTTGGACAAGCCAAGCTTGCTATGCTATGCGAATTAAGTCGATTGGGAGCGTCTTTCGTTTTAATCAGAGCAGCATGAAGGTGAAAGTACGACTTTTCTCTACACACATGCCATAGCTACCCGTTTATAGGGTAGGCAACCATTCACACCTCATTTATGCAAGGAAAGCACAAATACAGGATAGATAGAGAGAGAAAGTACATCCATACCTGAATCGGGATTCGAACACAGGATCTCCTTATCCGTAGTCAGGCACGCTGACCACTAGACCAGTTGGTCGGCTTGGAAAATATAATTATGGTTATAAATAAAACAAACATTCCAACCAAAGTCTTGCTTATATTGTATGGTTCTTTTTGTTACATTTAACCGGATGATTGTTTGAACTTCTTGTGAAGTATAGAAACAATTAGCACATAATATATAAAACATTATAAAAAGAGGTATAAGTAGAAACATTATACTCTATCACCAAAATAGAATGACTCATATTGTATTTTTCTTACATCGACTTTCATCTGCTCATAAGCGGCACATTTCTTTAAGTCTGTTGCTAATTCAAACCATATTTTCTTCATTTATTATAAGATGGTTAGCATTTTAGTAAGTTTTGTTGATTTTATATTATCATTATTCTGTGACCATTGAATATTATTTATATGTGGTATGTTCTTAGGATTCTTCAAGTCTTTTGAATTTGCTAAAGACTGACAAAAACTGATTTTTTATGTAGCACTTTAAAATGTTTTCTGATTTCAATAAAAATCTTCTTGATTTCAATTCCTTCAAAATTTTTGAAAACTTAAAAATCTCATAACTATCTTATTCATTTATGATAGTTAATTTCATTTTCTGTAAAAAAATTAGCATTTTAAGCTTAAAAAATTCTTTAAACTCACATACTAATTCGATATTTGTTTCAGTCAATTTAAATTGAAAAATATTCCTTTTAGATCTTTTCTTGATTTTAGGTTTAAATATGCAATTCCAGTATAAGTCTTCATTTTGAAGTTCAAAATATTCTCTAATAACTCAAAAATCAATGAAATTCAAATGTGTTTTTTATTGTTGTAAAAACAGTTTTGTCCATATATATATATATATATATATATATTATTATATATTATTAATAATAATAATAATAATTAAAAGTGACTTTCGTATAGTTGTAAGACCATCATGAATTAATTAAAATATCTAATATCTAATACATATTGTTGTCTGACTATATTTAGCTCAAATATTTTTAAACAAATTAATCTCTGTAGAAAATTGATAAAATATAATGTCTGTTTTACAAAATTGCTTTGTTAAGAATTTAGTATTGCACTGTTTGATACATCAGCGTAATATTTTATTTGTAATAATTTCGAAATATTTTTATTTCGTTTTTTTCATTTATATCATCTAAGAAAATGTTGTTACAAACGAATATCAGTCATGATACAAGAATAACTTTTGTTACTAAATCTGAACAATCGAAGCAATTTGTTACCAATAATACAGCCAGTAATCGAGGTGACAGAAACAACAATAACATAAATAACATGTCTTTTCTGAGAAGAAATACAACTTTTACCTAAATGCAATTTTCTGAACGAAATCGAATCTATTCAAGCATTTTTCTTACGGTGATGAGATTTATTTAATCCTAAGTTTGTTAGACGATTATAATGTTTTTTTTCTAGAAAAGATGCATTCTATATTTGAAAAAGAAGTACTCTAAAATGTTTTCATTTGTTCTGATAAAAAATAGATAAATATTTTGCAATAAGTGGTAGGGTATATGTGGCAAACATTACATACATCTACAACCTTAAAATATTTTTGCATAATTATATAAAGTAAAAAATGAAAAATATAATTATGTTGAATATGTACGCAATGAATAAAATAGCTGTGATTGAGATTAAGTGAAGAAGGTAAAATTAAATTGCATCTTTTCACACACTCACACACAAGTTGGTTACTTAAAATAAAATAATTTATATAAAACACAAATGTTATCTTCTATGAAAATTTATATAAAAGTGATTGATAAGAAATGATTTAGGTCTCAATGAAAATAATAAATGAAAATAAATGAGAAAAATAAGCACATAATTTTAAATTTTATTTAATAACTTAAATTAATAGAAACTTGATCATGAAATTATTTTCTTAACATTCATTGAACTAAATTATATATTTATAAATTTATGGTCTTTAATTTTGGAGTACTAATAAATAAATTCTGATTTAAATTAGGTCAAAAATGGATTAGCCAATCTAGTTTGAATTTATTATTCTCTCAATGGTCATATTTTGTACTCAATGTCTGATTACAAACAGTACCTAAGTTTAAAAGGAATTCCGAACCATTACTAACATCCAAACCGAGATTCAAATCCACAAACTGTTGAATCAATGGGCAATAGTTCAGTTAGATAAGCTAATGGTATTCTTCAAAAAATCTTATATTACGATTAGAATACCGTAATATTGAATTATAAATCAGCATTAATTTATTTAGAAGATTAGTCAACCTTCTTACACCTAACACCTAACGGTTCCACTATAATAGTAATTATAAAAAGGTGAGTAACTTTATAGAAATCCTAATACAAAATTACAATTTAAAGAGTATAAGAACAATTACTACTAAGTACTTTAAATCGGATCCTTATTAAGTTTAGTAATGAAAGCTGGATCAGGCGTGTACTGATGGGCAGTAAGGATCTGGTTAATAATACTAGTTAGAGTAATGTAATTTAAATTTACTTAGATAATGATTATATTTAATGGTATTAATCAATCAAAAGCCCGTATTCTTCGTGAAAAAACTAAATAAACTCGAAAATTTTTTATACTTGTTTGAAATCTCTTAATGCGTCGAATTTAATTAAGAAACACTTGCAAATGTTGCAAAAATTGTACTGAACATAAGGGATTTTTATAAGTAATTACAAATTTTAATGTCTCTATTTAAGTGATGAATAATATACTCAGAACTTTGCATATGACACAAGGTTATGTATAATCATGTAAATTTTATTTTTTCGATTTATAAAATAGAATAATCATACAGATGTTGTTGTCGTGTGCCAGCCAGGCTGGCAATATGGGGTGCGCTGCTCCACTTTTCCAACTGAACCATATTTTGGTGTGGAATCCGACTTCCACAATACACACATGCTATAGGTACCCGTTTATAGGATAGGCAAACTCCACATTCATACAATGAAAGGACAAAGACAGGATAGATAGAGAGAGAAAGTACACCAATGCCCGAACCGGGATTCGAACCCAGGACCTTCCTAACCGCAGTCAGACACACTGACAACTAGACAAGTTGGGAAGCAATCATACAGATATGTTAATAACATAATAACAGATAAATTAAACCTGTTAGTTATCTATAAAGTTTAATAGCAAATTGAAACTTAGATTTGGCTAAATATTTAACATCTACGACATGATATAATCGAAACATAAAATATGGAAGTTATGAAATACATATTTATAGATTATTCGGTACTTAAGTCTAGATGCATAGTTTTTATTACAAATACATTATTGCTTATGTCACTGGTATACATTATCAAATACATCATTTGGTGCTATCTCGTCGCATCTTATTCGTGAAAAAAAACGTGTCCTCTACTACAGCAGTTTAGTTACTAAAATATATTACTTATTATATTTAAGTGTCATTATATATTTTTAAGGCTAAATTATATATTTAATTTTAAGTTTCAAATCTCTTATTCTTAGAACATATAAATTTTAAATAAAAGTGATAAATAGATAAAGATTAAAACTTTCATTCATATTTTTCAATATCTATCTATATCTATTCTATATATATATCTTATATATATTAAATATACATACATACATACATATATATATATATATATATATATATATATATATATATATACATATATATATATATATATATACATATATATATATATATATTATATTTGTATGTGTATATTTAATATATATAGATATATATATAGATAGATAGATGCAGTGTAACTGCTTTGGTGTTCGGTGTAGAGTTGGGTATCCCTTGATTTGGCGTAATATTTGGCAATAAAATTTAATTTATCTTAGCTTAGCTTGTATAGTTGCCATTTTTATAAATCACATCTTGTGGTCAAAAAGTTGCCAAAAAACACATAAAGGAAGGTAAAAGTACCCGATTGTAAACTTTTACTCTGCTTTGTTATTTTATCTAATATTTTGAAGAAAAATATCTAAGTTTGAAATATTTCTCGATATATTTTTTGGCTGAAATGGTAGAAAATATAATGTATAGATATCCTTTATTTTAAGTAAATCTTAGAAAAAAATAAAAAAAATTTAAAAACTGTTAAATTTTTAAGATTTGAATTTTTGTTCCAAAAATATTTTATAAAATAAATAAAATGGAAAGTATAAAATATAAACAAAAGAAATGGCATAAAATGTAATGATAACATTTTAGTTTCTTTCAATATTCTGTTTGGACTTTAATGAAACTACTACACACTGTTGTAGTAATTTTGTTACTGCAATTAAATTGTTATTATTCTTGCCATATTTGTCAAGTAAGAAATACCTAACAAAAAATAATGACAAATGTATGTAAAGCTTTTGGAAAAAATTAAACACACACACAAGAAATTGCAATTATTTTCAAAAATCTTCTTTTATAAATATAATAATTCTTTAAAATTTTTAGGAAATTTGCTTTTTTTACTTGTGAATCATAATTTTAAGAAACATTTTCCTATTATATGTTTTGGCAGTAGAGGATTTAGTTTTTTGTTGAGAAAAACAGTAAATTAAAAAATGAAACGAAATGCAAAGGTTATGATTTTGACACTTGGATTAATTTGACTTGACTTCAAATGGACACGACACTAATCAACCAAACGAAGTAAACAGTGTGAATTGATCTAGTAGGTTTCAGGTCTAAAAAACAAAAAAATTTAAAAATTAAAATTTTCATTATATTAATTTTTTATATTTTGTATTTAAATTAAATTAAATTTTTTTAAATTAAAGTTTTTACGTACTTTTTTGATTAAAATTAAATTAAATTTAATCAAAAAGTACGTAAAATCTTTTTTTAAGTATAGACTTTGCAACAAAAAATATATACAGGGATAAAAATTATATATCTATGTATATAGAGAGAGGGAGAGAAATTATATAAAACAGGGATACGTGTTTATTGAAACCATGCCATTACCTTTGTTCTTTAGTTTTTTAAAGAAAATTTTTAGATTTCAAAATTCTACAAATCCAGGGAAATTATTCTCTTTTTTTAAAATTTTTCCTTATAATGAATCTTCAGTATTTTAAATTATGGAGGCATTTTGCTGCCTTTTCTGCAATTTTTTGGCTCATTTGTTTTATTTTCATATTTTCTTTATCCAATGAAGTTATTATCAATGTGATCATTAATTTTAAATTGAGATAAAATGGCATATTACTTTTAATTTTAGTGTCTTCCATTTCATATAACACTTATATTTTTAAAAAATTTTAGAATTTATTTTTATATTTTTAAAATGTCACAAGTTTTATACGTTCTTAAAATACTTATTATTATACGCTTTTGATTAAATATCCTTTTTCCAAGCAGTATGCCATATTATTTTCACGTTTTAACAAAAGAATAATTTTTATGTTTTAACAAAAGAATAATAATTTAAATTAAAAATTCAAAGTTAATTATTATGCCCGAAGTAGAAATTGGAACCATAAAATGTTAATGAATGAAAAAGACCAATGAATCAGCCAATCAATTATTAGTTCGACTTCTTAATAGCAATAAATAAGGCTTCGATTGAAATTCATAAGTCTTTACTGTTATTTAAGCATGAATTTGTGTTAAGAAGAAAATACTGTTTTAATAAGAACATAAAAAAGTAAAATAAGAGTAATAAATTAAAAAATAAAATTCTAATAATAAAAAAGTAAAATAAGAAAATTGGATAGTACTAAAAATATAAATTTTTATATAAGAAAAAAATTATAATCACGAGAATTTAAATTTCAAAAACATTTCATTAAAGCTTCTGTAAATACGTAAATAATTTATCAATGAATTTACAAGTTATATGAAACGTAAATACAAAAGAAAATTTAATAACAATTTACATAAGTCTTCATAAAAATGTCTACTTATAATTCATCTTAATAATATATTTCAAAATTTCCACAAGAAGATAATAATAAAATAGTTACTTATAAACAATGGCTTCTGATATTATCATACATTATAGTCATATATTAAAAGGAAAAATCTAGAGAAATTGAAGCAATGAGGGAATCTTTTAGTGACTAAAAAAATAATATTTTCACCTATAAAAAATATTTACTAAAAATCAGAAAATCCTGAATGGATTTAATAATAACACACCAAATAATTAACCACATTGTCTATTGAATTATTCAATGATGCGCTATGAATTGCTGAATTATTCATAGATGTTGATTACTGAATTATTTAATGAATGAGGAATATTGAGATAATTTTGGTTGTTCATTGACAACATGAACACTTTAAAGTACAAAGTATTTATTATCAAAATTCACATTTAAAAATCCATAATTTATGATTGAAATGAGAAATCGGTTTCTTATAATTTCTCATTTTTTATATTTCATTAGAAACAAATTTAAATAATTTTAGATGAATTGGGAACTTTAATTTATGCTATATCTTGAATAACCGATTTTGCCGAAACGCATATAAAACTTATTATCAAAACATTAGCTGAAGGAAGAATTAGCCATTATTTAAGAAAATCTTATTCTGAACTTTAAAGAAAATTTAAGTTTGTTGAAGACATTTAAACAAAATAAATAAAAAAAATTCTTGAGAAATTTCATAAGGAATATTGTATAAAATTTTATTTTTATTATGATAAAAGTTATATAATGAAATTCTTATATTTTGATAAAACACCTTTAAAACATGAAAAAAATTCGACATAAAATAAATGACCTAGTAAGGAATTCTTAAAGAAAAATACGTTTTATAATAAACCACGTTCTCAATTCCTTTAAAATATGTAATTTATTTCATTTGTACTTTTGATTTTATTCAGCAGTTATTAACAAATTCATCGAATCATTTACATTTTTATAAATCATTTTGAAAAGGAATGAAGCATTTCATCTATAATTTAAATTGATAAATAATTCATACATTCATAACTATGAATTATTCTTTATTTTTCTTCATTTTTCTTTATTTTTAAATGGTATGAATAATAATTAACTAGCATAAGTGACCAATACTCTCTTAATAGTTAAAAACACTTTTAAAACTTTAAAAATGATAAGAAAATTTTATAAACGGAGCTCAGTATTTTGTAAATTAACGAATGGGTGTATTGAATAATAATAAAAAATTATTCAAAGAATACTACGATTCATATTTATGTATGGCTGTATAATTATAGGAATTTATTTACCTATTTAACTATTAAATTCTTATACATTCATTAAAATCTCTTATTAGCACGCATTTTGATGCAAGTAAATACGCATCAAAATGTGCTCTAAATGACTATATATTTATTATATTCTCTAATTCTTACCGCAAACCTTTTTTATTTTAATATTCTTTTTATAATTTTATGTAACTTAATTTTCTATAATATTTCCATAAAACATTTTTCCTTTACTATAATAATTTTAATTTATTTACAATTTTCCCATTAATACTATGCTACATTTAATTTGTTATTGCATGAAATATTTTAAAATGTAATATTTATTGCAAAAAATATTATTTAGAGAAAACACGGTTTATAAAAATATAATAAAAAACACCAGTTTATTCCTCCAACTTAAACATTCATTTTTAACTTGAATTTTGTAGAGTTTTTATATAAAATGGGAAATTTATTTTTAAATAAAATAAATTTGCATAAAGTTATTGAAAATAATGCTTTAGCTGTTTTCCTTAGGGATTGAGAATGAAAAATGTTTGAAAGCTAATTATTTATTTTACGGAAAAAAAGAAAGAAAGTATTTAAGAAAATGTTGAAAATATAAATATTAAGTTATAGAAAAGTTATGCGCTTGTGTGAAAAAAAGTTATGAAAGTTTTATTAAATATTTTATCAATATTAAATATTTATGAAATATTATTATAAATCTGTATGATCTATAAAACAATGATTGATACAAATAATGAACAATAAATAAAAGCTTTTTAATTTCCTTTTATTTTGAAAGAAGTGATCCTACGTAAAATCTTATTTTAAAAAAAAACGTTTTTGCTTCAAATTTGAAAAAATATGAAATATTTTTGATTATAATAATATATTCAGCATAATTTATACATAAATGGTACCCATTATTATAACTGTTATTATAAATATGGAAATATTAATAATGTTTTTAATAAAATGTTAGGTTTAATATTAAAAATCACCAAAAAGTCTGATTGTAAAAAATAACTAAATACAGATTTTTAAAATTTATATAAATTATTAAATTCAGCTTTTATTAATACCCTATTCTCCAATAAAAAATTCTAATCAATTAATCTATCACATTTTTTAAAATATACCTAAATTGTTAGTGTCTTTAATTTTCTCAAGACCTTATCTATTAATATCCTTGACTTTGATTTCCACACACACAGTTAGTTATAGTTTATTAAATTTTCAAAATTAATTTATTATTTTTAATTTCTTCGAAAAATAATGTTCTTAATTTCTCCAATTATGATAATATTTATTATGCTTGATTTATAAAAAGTTTTTGATTGGATTAACTTCTTTAGTCTTGATTGCAATTTATGAATAACTTTTATATCCATCAACAATAAATTAATGATATCCTTAATTTATTCAAAATAGTTTATTATTAGCTATAACAATTTTCAAATAAACAGTAATGTTACGAAAATATCTTCAATTTCCCTGAACAATAATTGTTAGCGTTTTCAGATAATACACAAAGAAATATTCTATCCTTATAAATTCCGCAAAAGAATTATCTTTATTTCACATCAAAGTCAATTATCTTAATTTCACATCAAACGATACTAATGCGTTAATATCTTTGAATTTCACAAATAATCAAAACAATTTTTATCCTAAGAGTCCTAAATTATAGTAGTTTACTAATATGTTTAACTTCCAAAATAATGCTAATCTTTTAATATCTTAATTTTATGTTGGATATTTTATACTGGTTAATCAAGAACTAGAGTAATATTGGTAAATTGATTAATTAATTAAATCGGGAGTGGTATTTGCCTGCTTTTGATTTTATTAAAGGTTTTAAGATTTTGTAGGGCAACAGATGTCTTGCATTAACAATTGAAACAATTTATTGACTATCTTAAAAGTAATACATCTTTAATTCTTTCCAAATAATGTTAAAGCATAATTTGTGGAAATTTTTGTCAAATATTAGAAAACTGAAGAAAAGTTTTATAGCTTTCTCTTACTTTTACTCACTAAACTGTGAAAAGAATTATCTTTTTTCTAGGAGATTGAAACTCACATCTATTTTCAGATTTTACACTTTCAGGATTCTAAAATCACTCCTATATATGGATACGACCAACATTTGGGAAGTGTGTTTCTATGCAACTTGTTCTAGACTAAAAAAGAATTATATTCGTTCTTTTCAAATATTGAAGTTTCATTCTTTAGTATATAGTAAATTGTTTAGTTATTCTTATTGATTTTTCTAAATTTTAAATGAATTTCTATTAACAAAATTTGCTTCACATGGATATGACCAATAATCGAGCAGTGAGTCTCTTTACAACTTGTTACAAACTACGAAAGAACTAGATTCGTTCTTTTCAATTACACAAGTTCTATTCTCTTGGATTGAGTAAATTGTTTAGTTATTCTTAATGATTTCCCTACATTTTGAATGAATTTCTTTTACTAAAATTTGCTTCAAAGTTATTATTATTTAAAATAAACTAATGAGCCGCAAAAATATATTCTGTAATATTGTTTCACTTATAAATTATTGGGTACTTATTTCTCTAAACGAACTCAGAGCCATTCAAACTACCAATTATTTCAAATTAATATTGTAGATTACTGATTTATGACAAAAATTTGTTAAAAGAGTGTGTGTAGCAAATCAAAAACAAAATGAAACTCAATAACCTAGAAATTTAAAACAAAATTTCATTATTCATTTGACTTTTCGGAATGTAGTTTTCAATTTTATGCAGTATTTGCCTCTTCTTTCAACAGTTATAACATATTTCATATCATCTTAACTCAAAGTTGCAAGTTTGTATTACGAATATGAGAATACATTATTAACCTTTAAGGTAAAAGTAATTAAAAGATGAGAAATTGAGTTACGAGGTTGAACTATATAATTTTAAAATATTGAAGAGCTGCAATTAATGCTATTTATTAAAATACTAATTTTTGGAAATTTAAGATAGTTCATGACAAAAAAATAAACATCTTAAATTATTATAATTTGTTTCTAATCAAAAGATGTTTGATTGAAATAAGTCAAACGGGGTTAATTATGCAATGCATATTGTATCACTCAGCTTATTTATGCATGGAAGTGAAATTATTTTCATCAGATTTGTTGTTTCTAAGCTTCTTTTTGGTTTGGACAATTATGGATATCCTCCTTCTCTAGTCAAAACCAGTCCAAGATGTACTGAGGTGACACCTGTGAAAAATTAGCTTCTGTCCACGGAGGACTCAAGCATAACAAGTTTTTTTAGTATAGTATTTACAGACAGCATGTGCTTAGAAATATAATAATTCAAACTTCACTGCACTTTTCGTTAGCAATGCTTTTATTACCAAAATAGCTAACCTCCATTTTATTTTGTCCAGTCTTTGAACCTAACAAGATCTTCTTCTTCATAAGCTCAACAGCCTATTGCAGGCCTAGGCTGACTCGCTGATCTTCTTCCAGCTGACTCTATTAGCCGCAACAACCCTCCATCGTTTGACTCCCATTATTTTGAGGTCTTTTTCAACATCGTCCAGCCACCGCGTGGGTGGACGTCCTCTACGACGAATCCCTTCGATTTTTAAGAATGTCACTTTTTTGGTGGGAAAAGCATCGGTGCATCTGTACAGGTGGACCTAACAAGATCGAAAGACTTAAAAATATTAAATTATTTAACGTTTCAAGAGTACCATGCAGTTATATCTGTGGAATAGGACTTTGCCAACTTGGACGTAAGCCAAAATGAAATGATTTGCATTATCGATGCGGACTGAAGTAGATGCTGACTCTAAATGCAGATTAGCAATGCTTATGTGACAGAAATACTGAGATGTGATCTATTCAACAATTCGTAAAATCATTTGGAAGAACTGACTGTTTCTCTTGAGGAGCTTCGTCTAAGAGATTCTTGTATTGGATTAGAAAGCTGTACACATATTTGTTAACTTGAAAAGCCTTTCAAACATTTTTGGATGAGCACCTTATAAGATGCTGAAATTAACTTTTATTTTATTGATTCCTCTACTGTTGGAAGAAATTAATAATCGATTATTAAAGAGACCAGTTTCGATAGCAAAATCACGTGTTTTCAGTTTAAAAGATTTATATGTGATCCTTCAATTGATTACTGAAGCCCACTTTTATTTCAATTCATATTTATATACTGGTCTTTATCAATATATTTACAGGTCAATTTCATAATTACTGGTTTTTGCAATCATTGGAGGCTATTTAAGAACAATGAAATTGATTTTATTTACATAAATGAATTATTTATCACTTAAAGTCGTCAATTTTTAAATTTTGTAAAATCTTTTTTTTGGCAACTGTAGTTGATTACTATACGAAAAATTGAAAAATATAAAAGAATTCAATGAAGATAAAACATAGAAGAATACTTAAAATTATTTCTTTTTATTTCCTTTTAAATATATTACGGGCATATACATAGGTATATTATAGCTATACATATTTTTTATATATGCTATTAACACTATTACAAAAACTAACATTTAAAAATTTTAACCTCAAATTAATTTTGAGATTTCAGAGTATGTTTATTATTTAACCTTACCTTTAAAAAATAATCTAGATTAGAGATTAAAATATGCATCGGAAATACAAGAATTGTAATCGATATGCGAATGTAAGATCGATGTATAAGATGGTAACAAATAAACAACTATGCACTAATTTGTTGACGCATATATTGTACATTTATTTACAACTTATTTGTCCGAATCATGTTTTTAAAATGCATTGCTGTATCTCAGGCATATTTATTATCTTAGATTTAACTTTTCATCAACGTGCAAAATAAAGTTTAAGCATTTTGAAATAATTAAAAAAATTCATAACTAAATTCGAGATTATATTCTTTATCTGAATAAGATATGTAAAGGAAAAAATAAAGCTGCCAAAAATATATTTCCCACTTTTGCTCTTCTCTAAACAGCATTAAATTAGATTATTTATCTATTCTTAAGTATTGTTTTAAGTGTGCATATTTTTAGTATTAAATCACAAGAAATATGATGTGTTTGCCATTTATTTTTAAAAATATATTATCTTGTGTCCATGTGTACATAATTCGTGTAATTAGCTTAAAATTAGTTAAGTGATATAAAAGCTCTAAATTAGATAAAAGATCAAATAGTTCGTTTAATATCATGCTTGATAAACTTTAAAGTTCCTGCACATTGAGATATAAGTACCTCATAAGTTTCACGCCACTTTCTGTTAGGATCTGCAAAGTCATTTGCAGCTCACGATGATTGGGAGGGTGACCATATTCTCCTTCACTAGGTTGCTGAGCTTTGAGGTGAGTATGTGTCCATGAACATATGTGATGCTCGAAGTTCTTCTGGGCATGGATCTGAAGAGGAATGTTGCGGCTTAAATTTGACATCATCAATACTCACTGGTCATTGACCCATACTGCGTTGCTGAGCTTTGAGATGGGTATGTATCCATGTACATATGTGATGTTCGAAGTTCTTCTGTTGCATGGATCTGAAGAGGAAAGTTGCGGCTTAAATTTTAAATCAATACTCACTGGTCATTGACCCATACTAGGCTGCTGAGCTTTGAGATGGGTATGTTTCCATGTGCATATGTGATGTTTGAAGTTCTTCTGTTGCATGGATCTGAAGAGGAAAGTTCGGCTTAAATTTTAAATCATCAATACTCACTGGTCATTGACCCATACTGGGCTGCTGAGCTTTGAGATGGGTATGTTTCCATGTGCATATGTGATGTTTGAAGTTCTTCTGTTGCATGGATCTGAAGAGGAAAGTTGCGGCTTAAATTTTAAATCATCAATACTCACTGGTCATTGACCCATACTGGGCTGCTGAGCTTTGAGATGGGTATGTGTCCATGTACATATGTGATGCTGGAAGTTCTTCTGTTGCATGGATCTGAAGAGGAAAGTTCGGCTTAAATTTTAAATCATCAAAACTCACTGGTCATTGGCCCATACTGGGCTGCTGAGCTTTGAGATGGGTATGTGTCCATGTACATATGTGATGCTGGAAGTTCTTCTGTTGCAGGGATCTGAAGAGGAAAGTTCGGCTTAAATTTTAAATCATCAATACTCACTGGTCATTGACCCATACTGGGTTGCTGAGCTTTGAGATGGGTATGTGTCCATGTACATATGTGATGCTGGAAGTTCTTCTGTTGCATGGATCTGAAGAGGAAAGTTCGGCTTAAATTTTAAATCATCAATACTCACTGGTCATTGACCTATACTGGGCTGCTGAGCTTTGAGATGGGTATGTGTCCATGTACATATGTGATGCTGGAAGTTCTTCTGTTGCATGGATCTGAAGAGGAAAGTTCGGCTTACATTTTAAATCATCAAAACTCACTGGTCATTGGCCCATACTGGGCTGCTGAGCTTTGAGATGGGTATGTGTCCATGTACATATGTGATGCTGGAAGTTCTTCTGTTGCAGGGATCTGAAGAGGAAAGTTCGGCTTAAATTTTAAATCATCAATACTCACTGGTCATTGACCCATACTGGGTTGCTGAGCTTTGAGATGGGTATGTGTCCATGTACATATGTGATGCTGGAAGTTCTTCTGTTGCATGGATCTGAAGAGGAAAGTTCGGCTTAAATTTTAAATCATCAATACTCACTGGTCATTGGCCCATACTGGGCTGCTGAGCTTTGAGATGGGTATGTGTCCATGTACATATGTGATGCTGGAAGTTCTTCTGTTGCATGGATCTGAAGAGGAAAGTTGGGGCTTAAATTTTAAATCATCAAAACTCACTGGTCATTGGCCCATACTGGGTTGCTGAGCTTTGAGATGGGTATGTGTCCATGTACATATGTGATGTTCGAAGTTCTTCTGGGCATGGCTCTGAAGAGGAAAGTGGCGGCTTAGATTTGACATCATTAACTTTCTCTGGTCATTGATCATCACTGGATTGCTGAGCTTTGAAATGGATACGTGTCCATGTACATATGTGATATTCGGAGTTCTTCTGTTGCATGGATCTGAAGAGGAATGTTGCGGCTTATAAATTTGACATCATCAATACTCACTGGTCATTGACCCATACTGGGTTGCTGAGCTTTGAGATGGGTATGTGTCTATGTACATATGGGATGTTCAAATTCTTCTATGCATGGATCTGAAGAGGAAAGTGGTGGCTTAGATTTGACATCATCAACCCTCACTTGTCATTGACCCTCACTGGGTTGCTGAGCTTTTAGATGGGTATGTGTCCATGTACATATGTGATGTTCGAAGTTCTTCTGGGCATGTATCTGAAGAGGCCAGGGGCAGCTTAGATTTGACATCATCAACTAGCTCATGGTTGAAAATTACGAGGCGCTTGGTGATAGACGAGTAATTTAAACCTGCTAACCTTAAGGTGCAATCAGTTGCTCGCGTACACCACTATGCATATATGTACATTGATATAGATTCTGACAAAGAACTGCCTTATTTAAAAAAAGACTAATGTTATAACTTTTAACAATAATTTTCCTTTATGATGTATTGAATTTTCAAACTAAGGCACTAGGCCTGACTGCCTTGCAAGACATTAATATCGTTTTTATTTAATTATTTTACACGCAGGCGAAATAGTGTCAGTTACACAAACGAGATGCTGTTCAATGGAGGTAGATACAAGTTCAACTTTTGAATAATATTGATTGCATGGTAGAGGGTAGTTAAGTAGACATAATTTAGGTTTTATTGTTCAAGTTAAACTAAAAACGTTTGCTTGTATTCTCTTAGATACTTTCATTACAGGATTTTACCTATTGCATTCTTTTCTTATTAATTTTTGAAATTTATTTTTTATGATTTTCATGTGTTCAGCATTTGATAGTGATAAATTATTAATATTATTCAATTTTTTTAACAACTGAATTCGTCATGTTTTCGTTCCATTCACAATCATGAAATTTATATTCTTGAAAAAAATTTCTCTCATACCATATTACTCAATTGAGTTTATTACATAGCAATAGATTTATTTTTTTAATTTTCAGACTAAATTTTATTGTTAAATAATTTCAAAAAAAATCTTAAACTGGACTAAAATTATATTATTTTGGGCAATTTTTTTCATTCATTATTAAAAACATGATATAATGGCATTTTAAAGTTATTCAGATTTTCTTAAAATACTAAATGAAAAACCAAGAATAATTTTTAGTAGTAAACAAAATAATTTTAACAATTTCAAATTTGATAGTTTTCTAATTTTAACTAAAAATTTATTAAATAGTATTTTTTCTTTAAAAATAGTTATTTTAATTGATCTTGAGTAAAATACGTATTATAAATATATTTATGATCATTTACAGCAAGAATAATGAATGAAGTATTGTTATATCAAAATTTTAATAATATCATTGGCAACAAGACAGAGAAGAATAAGTCAAATACGCGAATCAATTCTCTCAGAATATTGATCACGGCAGATTTCCAGTTTCTCAAAGTATCGAACTTTAAATTTAAATTTCAATGTATATCCAACCTTAGTTCTTCATTTTACTTACCAATTTAAAATGAAAAACTTAACAGTACTTCCTTCGTCTTTTCACTGACGGCTTATCTCCCAAAGTAAAAGTGATTTCTTAGCAGATCATTTTTTCCCTTTTTCTCATTAAAAGGGATCATGCTCAGCTCCGAAAGGTATTTTTTAATTCGTTTTTCCCCAGGGTATAAAGATACTTATTCAGCGAATTGTATTCTTTGAAGTATTTTTAACAAACCAGATAAAGATTCGATTGGAGGATTTTTACACACAGGAAAGGTTTTATGGATTTAACTTTTGTTCAAGAATAATGGAAAAGTATAATACTTGTTATATTAAATGCACACAAGCGTTTCGCTGCCGTTTATTGGAATTATTATATTGTTCAAAATATGTTTTGATTTAAAAATTCTAAAGGTATTTTGTTGTAGTTGAGTTTTCATAAATCATTAGGGAAATCAGGTTTTATTGTCTAATTTTAATTTCATCATGATTATTTGTAATAATTTTAATATCAAATTTTGGTTTTAAATTTTAATTAAATTTTATCAAGAGTAATTTTCTCAAATACTGGATCACACGCATTAACCTAAACTCTAATATACCATCAGCATTATTCATTTTAAATTAAATTTTACTTAACATGAACACTATGCTGAAAAGAGCACACACACACTTCCTTAATTTCAAAATAGATTTAAAATATATGGGTTTTGGTTTTGAAGCTTATTGCTCCTTGATACTATCAATTATATATGTGTTTTTGTATCATTTATAGTAAGACACATCTTTAAAACTTCTATGGAACAAAACGAAGATAATTAAGATGGTAATAACTCAAATGGGAGAGTGAATAAGTAAAAAAGGAAAGCAGTAACATTCATATAAATCTATTTCTTCTCATACCCAATATAATTTTGTTGTTCTTAGTCCATACCTGCATCAATCAAGATGTTTGAAAATTCTCTTTCTATATGTTTGAATTCTTTAAATGAATTCTCTTTCTATTGTTCTTCTATATGTTTGAATAATTTTTTTTCATATTTTGCTTCTCATATATTTATTTTGAACGATATCAACAAGTTCAACAATCCTAACAATAATATCAGAAAGCAAAGTGGCAATGAATGCATTTTAATGTACATAAGTCAATTTTCCAAACTGATTTCAGATAAATTAGGTATTAACATATTTAATGAATTTAAATAAAATTTGCTATTTCAAAATTAATTTATATTATAAAAAATATTTTTATAATATGAAATTAACAAATAGATTTATAATGACTTAACAAATAGTTTTATAATATGATATAATTAAAAAATTTGTAAGCAATAAAATGAATTAACTAATTTGAGACGGTACAAAATTATCGCAGCAAATTATTTTACAAAATAAAATATTTTTTGTAAAATCTCATGTTTTCGTATTTTTAATAATCATATTTTCTTGATGTTTATTATTTCAAGATTAGACATGTTAAAAGAATTATAAATTTAACAAACGCTTGTGATTTGCTAAGCCATATGTACATTATTTCTAAAAAATTTTAATACCCTGAAGCTGATACGAAAGTACTCATTCCTAGTACTTTCTGTCATTTAAATTAATATTATTTTCTTGCAAACAAACATGATGGGTTTTACATTCAAAATTTTTCATCAGAAATTGCTATTAACATTCATCTGATCATAGCTGAGGGTTGTCATATTTCCATCTTATCTTCAGGTACGTTGATTATTTTAGCATCGGATGATATGAGATGAATAAGATCATTTACTGGTATATGGGTACGATGAATATGTCGTTATTGTTTTCTTTTAAACATCATTGTTGGAGATTAACTCAGAAAAATCTTTGATTTCTAGCTCATCAATTTTAATTTCTCCTAATGCATTTTCATTCACACAAGAAAATTCAGCATTGAGTTTTATGTTAGACAATGAGTATTTTCGAGGTTGATGAGTATGGTTGATATGTTGTAACGAAATTAGGCACCAGTAATTGTTGTTATTATTAAATACGAAATGCCAGGAATTTAGTAACAGTCCAATGCATGATTTGTACGTTTTCACAGGATATATTTGCATTTAAACCAATAAATATCCGGATGTATAACATACGAAAGTTTTCAAGAAAACATGGGCATGGCAGATTATCTATTTCTGCTTCTAATGACGACATTTATTATCGGTATTAAATTTGAGATTCCCGAGGCAATAAAGATACGTATGCTTCATATATATATATATATATATATATATATATATATATATATATATATATATATATATATATATATATATATATATATATATATATAGGTATATAAGAAAAAGTAATAATATCTTTTGTGATCATAAGCGGTACAAGTCATCACCTCTGACGTCCTTCTGTATCTATCTACACAGCAAAACTCCTAAGATTATCAAGAATTTACCATATGCAAATTTTTACTGAGATAAAGAATCATTTTACTCTTAGTTGGAACCGGATAAATTTAAATTTGACGTCTTTTAAAAATGGCATAACGCCTCTGCTTCATGTATCGTTTAAGTAAAATTGCCCAAAATTTCATGAAATTTGAGTATATGCACGAGGATCATGCACCGAGCGTGTAGAGAGGCAAAAAGAAAAGGATGCTAAGAGCAAAGGTTACACGAACAGCTGTTGTATTCCAAATCATTCCACCTTTCTACAGTGTTGATCGACGACTGCAAAAATTTCACTTTACTATGTCAGACTCTTGTATAGAAACTCCTGTGAACTCTGTGGATGATCTTGAGGTTGGAATTATTATGTGTCACTGACAAAAATAAAAATAATGACAGAAATATTCGAGAGAATGTGCCAGTCGCTTCTTCGCTACTCGTGGCGACTCAAGTGGTGGGAGTTTTGAGAACACAGGGAATGAGTTTTTATCTAAACAATGAATGTAATTTGCAACTTCGATTTCGGTTAAGTTTCTCCAAACACTGTTGCATGTTCAAGTTAGAATTCTAATATTTGTCATTTCTGTCTTTAAAAGTTAAATTGCTATCCTATGTTTTGGTGTAATTATTACTCGTCTGGATGAAAACTGTCAACCTTTTTTAATTTTAAAAGCAATTTAGGGTTACACACACACGCACACACGCAGACATATATAAATATATACGAGTGTGACTCTGAAATTTTTGAGATACAACTAGGTTTTTAAAGTTATATTTACAAAATTTTAAGTGAGTTCAAAGTAGTCTCCTCCAGCATCAAAGCCATTTTGTAGACGAATTTTCCACAGATTAAATGCCTCAAGCCATTCATTTCTTCAAATAGATGAAAAAAATGCATTTATAGCCACATCAATCTCTTCTGAATGAAAACGAAGTCCACGTAAGTTCTTTTTTAGATTAAAGAATAACCAAAAGTCGCACATAGCTAGATCAGGTGAATATGGCGGATGTTCGATCACTTTAATTTGTTTTTGTTCAAGAAACTCAACTGTTCATCCGGCTGTATGTGAAGATGCATTGTCATGATGAAGCATTAGTCCCCTAACATTCAGTTCTTGTAGAATTTCTGGAAGACATTTAGCGGTATACCAGTTTGCTGTTACTGTATTCTGTCCTTCCAACTTGATGGCTTTGACCAATCCCGTACTTCTGAAGAAAACGGCATAGATCACTTTTTTCAGTGCGCGTTGTTTTTCACTATTGTCGGCGTGGGATCATCTTCAAAGACCCATACTTTGCTTTATTGACGTGTTGGAACGTCAAAAAACGGTATGTACGTTTCATCACCTGTTACAAGTTTAGAAATGATGCGGTGGCCACCATCATTCAGCATATTAAGAGTTTCTTTATTGATTCTGACACGCTCCTCTTTTTGATGCTCAGTTAGATTATGGGGAACCCAACGGTAAACTACTTTTTTCATATGTCATTCTTCATGAATGATTTTGTGTATGGCTGCGGATCCAATGTTTCCTTCTGTATCATTTGATAAATTTAGCGATTATCATCCATTAACATTTTTCGTATGGCACACACATTATCCGGGATTATTGCCGACGGCGGCCTTCCTGTGTGTTCTTCATCTTGAAGAAAATTGCGACCTCTTCTAAATTCTCTAAATCATCTGAATACAGTAGCACGAGCTGGGGATTCATCACCAGATGCTAATTGAAACCGTTGAACGCATTCTTCTTGATTTAATCCTGCTTTGAAATCGAAGAAAATCATAGCGGAAAATGTTCTCGCGTCAACTCCATTTTCTCTTCTGTTTAAAATTTATTCCATGCTAAAAAACTTGAAGAAAGTCAGTAAAAAATCGTCTTCTGTGTTAAAATACTTTGTACTTTAAAAATACACCGTTATTTTTATTTTGTAAATTCTCCTCTGTGCATATCTCAAAAATTTCATCTCGTATATACATTATATATATATATATATATATATATATATATATATATATATATATATATATATATATATATATATATATATATATATATATATATATATATATGTATATATATATATACATTATATATATATATATATATATATATATATATATATATATATATATATATATATATATATATATATATATATATTATATATATATGTATATATATATATATACATATATATATATATATATATATATATATATATATATATATATATATATATATATATATATATATATATATATATATACACATATCCTTTGAAGGATATAAATTAACAAATTAAGTAGAGTAAAATATATTTTAAACTTATTTAAGAATTGGGTACACATTTCATTATTGTACTCACCTCGAAATAAATTTCTGTAGAATATTTAAGTCCTAACATTCTCTCGTCATCTGAACGTGAAGTAATTCTTCAAAACTAGAAGAATTTATCAAATCTCTTCCCAAGGGAATATTCTAGATTATTCCTTGGTAAAAATTAATCTTCGAACTTATTAATTTTCTTGACTAATGAAATGTTCCTTACGCTCAAAATATAGCTATGACAGGAAATTTTGAAAGTTACATAATTTCGCTTTTCGAAACCAACGTGGATAATTTTGCTTAACTAGTTAGGATTGTTAAAATTCCTCAAAACTTTCAGTTAACGTAAAGTTACAAATACCCGCAGAGTATTATTGTATTTATATAAATATAATTTTAAAGTACTAAGAAATATTATTCATTAAGCTCGAAGTAAATTTCAATTTCAAATTCAGTCTATAAATTGAAATTATTTATTAGTGATTAACGTTTTAAAGTTTAATATTTTCGTGTAATTACGAAATTTAATTAACGTAATTACGTGTAATTACTAAATAATTACTTATTTATACATGCATGCAGACTAATATACTATAGATCCACTTGTAAGTCTTCATCGTTAATATTAAAAATTGCATATTGTCTGAGTTATTACATAGAAGATAATGAAGAAAACACCCAGGGCCACGGTGGAATCGAACTCACTCCTACGCTCTCAAATGATTATCGGAGGATGCCTTGACCACCAGCCATGGAGCCTAAATAATTATCATGCTCATTCATTAATTCTTTATAATAATCAAGGATGTAGAAACACAATAGGTAAGTTGAAAAGACAAAAATTCTATCAAAAAAGGCAATTATAGTGATTATAACTTTGAATCAATTAAAATATTTTATACTCAGAAACAAAATTTACAAAAGTTGCTTATTTAATGGACAGAATTTTTTAGTTTTGCAAATTTTCCTTACACACTGAGCTAACACACACAGAAACAGATATTTACTGCATGTATTCAGACACATTTGTTAAGGTGGTTTTATCTTAAATCATCGCCTTCTCTTGCAAAATTTGAATGGAGTTCATAATTTACAAACAAGGCTTTAGAAAGACAGTTTGTGATATAAATAAACAAAAACATGAAGCTGCATCTATTTGTTAATATGTTTCTTACTGAAGATCAAAATATCTCAGATATTTTCAAAGTGAATAAGACACAGCTTAGATAGTCTTTAAAAGTAGGAATGAAATTAGCATAAATTACGTCAATCAGTTTGAAAAATATCTATATTGTTAAATTTGATATATTCTGAAAGTGATTATTTTATTGCTTCTCAAAATATCCTAAAAAAGAAAGGTGTGTGAAAATGTCCAAATTTGGATAGTAACATGTATTTCCAACAGATGGCACAACTCAATAATAAATTTTTATGGATTACTTTAAGGAAAAATCCTTTTCTGTTTTGATTTCCTCATGGTATGTCATTTCGTTCTCCTTTTATAATAAGAGCCTTTGTTATTGTCAGTTGTAAAATATGATTTGTTAAATGCTCTTTTTTTTCTGTTCATCTCATTGTGTTTATATACCTTAAACAGTTAAAAGAAAAATTAAGTGTTTTATGAAAAGAAAAATTAAGCTATTTTATGAATTGTGCGCACAGTTTCCAGGTGTGAAAGTAATATAAATTACTTCAATTAATTTACAAATTTAAATTCTTAATCTTAAAAATTTGAAAAGTAATTATTATATTGCTTTTTTTTTTGCTATTTATTTTAAAATAGTTATGTATTTTGTTGATTTCATTTCAAGAATTTATCACTAGAGTTAATAAAATAACTACGGTTCTCTTTTGAAGCAACAGCAGCAATTTGTTAGAGGATAATCAGATATTCTCCTATTATCAAATAAATAGGTGCTTCACAGATTTGCTACTAAATCTTTCCAGTTTACTCACTTCGTACCCACATTTCCTGCTTAAAATATTTGACCTGTTAATTACGGAAGACAGATTGTTAGGTACCACTTTGGAAATAGCGAATAGTTTTGTTTAATTAATTATTTTCCCCCTGTTTCTCTGTGAGTAATTAAGATAAGTGCCAAAACACACGATATCTTAAAGGGCAGTTATCAGAGAAAATCGATAGATTTTCTAGAAAAAATCATTTTAAATCTATTGATAAACATAATTGGTATTATAATATTAATCTTAAGCAAATTTCAAACCATTACAAAATGTATTTAAGCAAATGAAAATTAAATAGATAAAGCTTTGTGTTAAGAGGATTCTTATTATTTCTTTCACATCCCCAAAATCAAGTATTTCAAAATATTTAAAACTAAATATTTCTGCTAAATATAAATGATTTTTAAAATTTAATGATTAATAAATCTTATTTAAGAATACTTAAAGAGTCAGACTTTTTGTAAGATTACCGCGAATATAACTATATATATATATATATGTATATATAGACATACTTCCACACACACACACACACACACACACACACACACACACACACACACACACACACACACACACACACACACACACACACACACACACACACACACACACACACACACACACACACACACACATATATATATATATATATATATATATATATATATATATATATATATATATATATATATATATATATACGTAGAAAGAGTGTGAATTAGGTTTCTAAAGGTGTTCAATGGGATGTTGAGCATGCCTATTCCAGTGATGAGGCCAGCTGTGCTAGATTACGGTGGGGTGAATCCATTCTGCTAACACTTCAATAGAGATGGTCGAATATATACTCAATTGGGTTAAAATCATGTGAGTTTGCTGGCCAGGAAGGTACGGTAAACTCAACCTGAAGCTCTTTGGACCACGTACGTGCATTGTGAACTGCATGATTCCTTGGTAGATGCTATCATCATGAGGAAATACAACGTGTATAAAGGAGTGGACAGGGATAGATACGTACATGTAATGTACTACCTGTCAGCAGTCAGTGGACGTCCAGTTGCGGTACTCGTGTGCAAATTTCAGCCTTCGTCAGCGATGTACAGCATTCAACATAGTTGCTTGAAACAGGTGTCTACTTTGGAGGTCCATGCGCAGCTATGTTTATTGAAACACGATTCCTTGAGACACTATTGGTAACTCTTTGATACAATATCGGTAAATCCTAGGTTCATCTGGGTGATCAGCTGTTCAATAGCACGTCTATTCAAACGAACGCATCTTCGCAGCTATCTTTCACTCTGTTACATATGGCACATGGTGCACCATATTTGCTTCGTTACTGATTTTGGACAGTTCTATTTTGACATACATAATATACTTTTACCACGGCGTCACGCGAACAATTCACAAAGTTAACCATTTCAGAAATGCTTCCATCCTTATCCCGAAAGCTAAGGATTTTTTTCGACGCTTGATAAATCACTCCATTTATGAATTTCACTAACGACTTCAATGTTTTCGGAAGTCCACACTTACCCTTTATTTTAATTCATCTACAAGGTGCTGTCATCTGCGTTCTGGTATTGGTTATTTAACATCGACGTTGAAATTTGTGGTCACATATATGTATATTGAAAAAAGTATAAATTTTATAAATTTGTGTATATTTTTGTATGAATGAAACGATACAAAAATGGATAAAAGAATGATATTACAAACATAATAGTTTCAGAGGAGTTATCAGTAATGGTAGCACAAAGTAAATGATCCTAAAATCAAAAATTCTTAAAACAAGTAATCATAGTTTGACGGACTTTGAATTTTAACTTCTGTAAGGTATAAAAGCAATGAGCATTGTACAATAATTTTAAAAATGATGAATATTATCATATAACCTTTAGCCACACAAAATTGTGAGATAGCATCTAAGGCTGCTACCATGAAAAAAATGGCAAAAAACAGACAAAATTGTTGAGTTAATTCAAATTTTTTTAATACTGTTTACAAAACATAACCAATTTCAAACAAACATTGTAACAGATTGGAGAGGTAAACATAATAGGTCGTTTTCTTAGTCAATCGCTCATTTAGAAATCTGCAGTTTTAAGCAATTTAAATATAATAATCACACACAGCTTTGGATGTTTGTAAATTTTCAAACAATAGCTTAATTTACGTTAATATTCAGGACAATGGTAGCATAGTGGTTAGGGTATCGGCCTTCCATCCGGAAGGTTGGGGTTCGATTCCCAATGCCGCCAAAGACCCACCGAGTACATGCGATATACGTGCTCGTTAAATCTGTGGAATCGAAAGTCCTGTGGTCGGTCGTTGGGCAGTTACCATGGGTGCAATGATATAGAAAAATTTACTCCCCCTTCAGATCAACGCCAAAATTGAGGGAGTAGATCCTCTGGTGCTGCCATCTATCGGAGGATTTGAAGAGCAAAAGTCGTGCATTCATCTTCATGGTGCTCTGATTAAAACGAAAGATGCTCCCTATTGACTTAAATTCGCATTGCCAAGGCATAGCGAGCTTGGCTTCTCCAAGTGTCATAAGTAACAACAACAACGTTAACTTTCACGTAATCTGAAGTGAGCTGTAACAATATCCACATGTTCCTTTTCAAATTTCAACACTTCATTTGACAATTTATCTCAGCTCTGTCAACCCTGATGTCAGTGTCAAGGAAGAATAAGAGAAAAATAATTTTTACAGATCCTTGGCAGAAAATTCAAAAAGGGTATCCTTGTACAAAGCTTAATCTCATCTGATAACATTTGGTGGAAGACATTCAAATAGAAATCTCCTGCTCATAAATAACCTCTGACGATAGGTTCACTAGATATATGGTAAAATCAGATGAATTTAAATTTATGAATTAATATGTAAGAACCATTTATATGCTTAGCTTTATTAACAGAGCAATGAATATATATTCGAAGTTATTTATAAAATTCGATTTTGCATAATATCAGGCATTTACATTTGATTTATTTATTTTTCTCTTTGATAAAATGTAGCTGTTATACAGTAATGGCGACTAATTATTTCACAAGTAATTTATCGCATAGTTATATTTTGATGAACTTAATTATACTAATTATACTTAATAAATATTTTTAGTAATTCTTGTAGTATATTGACATTGTTAGCATTAATATTTAAAAGTGTTTAAAATAAATGTAACTTTAAAACATTTGATTATTTATTTATTTACGCACTAATTATTTTTCTCATCGATTAAATTTCGTAGTTATTATATATATATAATTATGAAGGCTGATTATTTCAAGAGTAATTTATTACACCGCGCTATATATTCCTGAATTTGGTAATATAACTTAATAAATGTTTCTAGTAATTCTAGCACTATTGATTATAATATAACTTAAAAGAGTGTTTAGAACTATAAAATTTTTAATCATTTATGTCTTTATGCGGTAATGATTATGGAAATATTTAATATACAGATACGTACGCTTTTTTCTTAATCAAATTTTTGCAGATAAATTGGCAAACTTTTGAAATAGTTAAACAAAAATATTCTATTTTCATGGACTTAAATATTTAAATAAATGAAGAGGTCTGGATATATCGTAAACTCAAAGAACATGCAGTTCGAAAACTTTTCGAATTTGAATTTTCATAAGAAACAAGTTGCATTTCAACCTCCATATAATATTACGATCCAAATTTTTTGCGATATCACATCTAATATTTTTTACAGTTTCTCATAAAAATATCAGTTTGAAATTTGGACACAGAATACAGAGTAGAGAATGAAAAAAGCAGAATAAAATTTTGATAGAGTTTTCTGTCTTCGAATTTCGCTGAAAAAGTTTTATTTCTAATTTTATATATTTTTTCAAAAACATAAAATATGCCTGTATATAACAGTAAGCTGCAGCAATGTAATGCATTCTGAATCTCACAAAACTTCTAATGTATATAAACACATATATAGCATTAATTACCTAACTTTATAGTTTTTAACTTAATAATGCAAATAAAAAAGTTTGTCCAGCAATGTGACTATAGAAATAACGTCACTTTATATATATATATATATATCTATATATATATATATATATATATATATATATATATATATATATATATATATATATATATATATATATATATATATATATATATATATATATATACATATAAAGATCTATGTATTCAAAAGATGATTCAGCTCTTTCAAATATTTTAAACAAGTTTTGGAGTCATCTTTTATATTTACCTGATCTAAACCCAGGTGAAATTGAAATTGCAAGAAAAGCAATTTTGTAATTTTAATATAATTTTGAAATTCTAGTAGCTTTCAAAAGGGCAAACTGAAAATATATATATATATATATATATGTGTGTGTGTGTGTGTGTGTGTGTGTGTGTGTGTGTTACCTACACTTCATTTGGTTTATAAAGAGTTTTCTCCTATGTGTTTTTCAATCCATATTTACAATCAGTACTTACAGTGCGTTTGAATATGCACTTGTATTTACTTTTAAATCGTCCTAATTAGAATAACAAGTTTGTGCAAGTTTCCCATCGCAAAAATAATATAAAAAATTAGAATCCATATAAAATTCTAGTTTCATGTTGATTTTCATGACAAGAAATTTTCAAGAATAATCAACTGAAGTAATAATTAGAATGGTGGAGGCAGAATGTTTTGAGGCCGATAGTCTCCCAGCCAAAGGCAAGACATGTGAACATTTACATGCATTCTCTTTCCGATTATTATTTTTATTTATTTATTTATTTATTTATTTTTTTTTTGTAAATCAGGAGTTGTATTCAAACATTTTAAGAGAAGATTCCTGAAAAATTCCCAAGCACCCATGAGAATCATGAGCAAGCAGAAAGTAGTAAACTCAGCATCTTCAACTTTTAAGCAGTGGATGGCATCACATTCAAGACTTAGAGCTTAGAAGATTGATATCTTATGGTTAAATGAGAGTGTGTTCTTCATGACTTTTAATTGATGGGGCTGGATGACAAAGAAAATTTATTTCATTTGCTTTTCTTTTTGTAGTGAAAGATCATCACGTGAAAACAATTCATAGAATAGAGAAGTTCATAAAGTTCTTGAAAAAATTCAAAGTTCTTTGTTGGTTTGTTTTACATATGAAAGTGCAAGCTCGTTATTTCATTATTGCTGTAATTTTGGGAATTTTGCGCCTAATATTTATTTAATAAACTGATAAAATTATAAACAGGATTCTTTTATATCCTTTTTAGGTGATTATAAAACAAAGTATAAAAATCTTATTTTTACTGATTTTGAATACTTTTTTAAATTTGTAGTTTTTTTAATTAAGCTTATTTTTAATAGAAAAAATTTCAGCATGGAATTTATGAAAAAGCTATATTTTTGACTTCGCGTTGAGGACATCCTGGCCAGCTTTCTTATCACTAGAATTACTAATATGTATTGTCTTACTTATTGATAAACAAAAAATAATCTTCTTAAAATGTATAAACATCCTTTCTTTTATGTTATAAATATAATAACATTATAAAAATATACTGTTATTATATTTATGAAAAATAAATATCACTTCTCCTAATGTCATCATCAAAACATGTAAATATTATCTTCCATTGAAATACAATATCATTATATTTTTAACCCATAAAGTAATCTATATATCAAATCAATTACCCAATGTTATATAAACTACTTTTTCTCAATTTATTGACGATAAGATTATAATTATAATTTCAGTATTATCAGAAATAGGTTTGTAAGGAGGCTTATAATTTAATAATTTAACAATGAAATAAAAAACAACAAATATTAAATTTAAAAAAAGTATCAATAAATATAAAATTTCTTATAAAAGTTTAAGTATAAATAAGCTCTTAGATAGAATAGAATAAAGTTATTTTTAATGATTTTAATTATCTAGAATAAATTGTTTCTATTTTCCTTTCTTCTCTTGTGAATAGGTTTCAGAAATTACAATTACGTATAAAACCATTTATGGTGATTATTGTAATTTAATAGTTGATTACTCAATTATGATTTATATAATTACATGATTTATTTTCAGTTTATAATAACAAAAACTGCATTCAGACATTATATAATTTAATAGTTGATTTCTCAATTATGATTTATATAATTACATATGATTTATTTTCAGTTTATAATAACAAAAAATAACATTCAGACATTATATAATTTAATAGTTGATTTCTCAATTATGATTTATATAATTACATATGATTTAGTTTCAGTTTATAATAACAAAAATTGCATTCAGACATTATATAATTTAGTAGCTGATTTCTCAATTATGATCTATATAATTACAATTGATTTATTTTCAGTTTATAATAATAAAAATTGCATTCAGACATTATATAATTCAATAGTTGATTACTCAATCATGATTTATATAATTACATATGATTTATTTTCAGTTTATAATAACAAAAATTGCATTCAGACATTATATAATTTAGTAGTTGATTTCTCAATTATGATCTATATAATTACAATTGATTTATTTTCAGTTTATAATAATAAAAATTGCATTCAGACATTATATAATTCAATAGTTGATTTCTCAATTATGATTTATATAATTACATATGATTTAGTTTCAGTTTATAATAACAAAAATTGCATTCAGACATTATATAATTTAGTAGCTGATTTCTCAATTATGATCTATATAATTACAATTGATTTATTTTCAGTTTATAATAATAAAAACTGCATTCAGACATTATATAATCCAATAGTTGATTTCTCAATCATGATTTATATAATTACATATGATTTATTTTCAGTTTATAATAACAAAAAATGCATTGAGACATTACATAATTTAGTAGCTGATTTCTCAATTATGATTTATATAATTACATATGATTTATTTTCAGTTTATAATAACAAAAACTGCATTCAGACATTATATAATTTAATAGTTGATTTCTCAATTATGATTTATATAATTACATATGATTTATTTTCAGTTTATAATAACAAAAAATGCATTCAGACATTATATAATAAATTTTGATATTTTCTCAAAAATAACATTTAATATTTGCATACAGTTTTGTATTATTCATGAATTAAATTCAAAAGACCAAATCTGTTTACACCAAATCTATTCAAAAGACGAAATTTATTGACAAAATATGTACTCAGAAAAACTTAAATATTTCAATAAAAATTCACTTCTTTGGATGCAACAAAAAATTAAACTGTAAAATCTGTTTATCATATCAAATAAAATTATAAAACTTTTCAAAAATTTAAACTTTGAGAAACTTAGATTGCTAAGAAAAATTGTAGTTTTGAAAATTCACTCATCTTATCTCTTAAAATTTTTGTAGATGTCATTTCTAATACTTTTTACTGGTAGATATAAAATATAGGTATACGAAAGAATTCGAATTGGAGAGAATTTTTTGTCATTTGACATTTCATTTACGATTTTAAACTTTTTAAAAGAATTTATCTCTGATAATTTTTTCTGGATTTTTTATATAGTTTGGCGAACCATCATAATCAGAAAAAAAATGTTTTAGGGAATGCTTTTAGTTAAGAGAAACCACAAGTATAAAACTGAAAAATCTATCTTTTATTTCTTGCTTCATACGAATTGTTAGTGTAGAAATTAAGAAAAATCACTTTTTTATTGTATTACATAAAATTATGTGTATACATTTGTTTTCCCATACGTTCAGGAGAAAAATCTGACTCTACTATAATATTAGTTAAAAAAATAATTGAAAAACTAAAAGAAAAATAGTTGCTATTAAAAAAAATTCTATGTAATTGTTTGATAGAATATTTAAAGTTTTATATCTCTGTAATAATCCCTGTATCAAATAATTTTAAAATACAAATGGTAGATGACAGTATAATCGTAATTATCAAGAAATTAAAAGTAAATATTTAAATTGTTAGTTTTCATATAAAAAATTCTATAACACGTATTAATGTTTCTAATTTCTTCGCAAAATTTAAATGAAAATGCTGTAACATTTATCTCTGTAAGACACACAGATCCTATTGCAGATGAGTTAGACATTACAACTGACATTGAAAGGAAAAATGAAGTATTACGATTATGCTTTTGTTTTCCACACCATTCTAAGCACCAGTTTAGGTATTTAAACTGCTTTCTATAATATTATCTTCAGTAAGCAGAGTACAAAATACATTTATAATTAATTAATGTACACATTACAGAGGAATTTCAAAACAAAGTATTAAAAAGCTAAAGCTAGATATTAAATTTGATATTGACAACTTTTCCACCTGTTTGACTATAGTTTGTAACCTTTTAAATTCCTTCTTCCAAATTTCGGTTATTAAACGGTATAAAAGATCTTGCTAAAGTGTTAAGTATGTAAAATTGTTTCAACAAAGCACAGGAATAAATTCAAACAAATATGATTTTATGCAATTATTATAAGTGAAAGAATTATCTTCCTCTAATAAGATTAAGAATAGAGGCTTAACTTTTTTCTAACAATATTTTCACACAAAACTTACAACAAATTATCAAGCCAAGTCCATCATCTTTTTCCTATTATAGCTTACAATTAAAGGACATCATTACATGACTGAGCACTTTAAGACTTAGCCCGTGATGTCGATATTAAAAATGCATAAGATTCCACAGTAAAAGCTTTTGATGTGCCTCTTAATAAACTTGTAAGCAATGCAACTGATGGAGCTCCGGCAATGGAGGGTAAAAAAAATCAGCCTTCTTGGGCTTTTAAGAGATGATTCTCAAATTCTTGTTGTTTACTAATGACACTTGGACAAGCCAAGATCGCTATGCTATGCGAATTAAGTCGATTGGGAGCGTCTTTCGTTTTAATCAGAGCACCATGAAGGTGAAAGTACGACTTTGCTCTACACACATGCCATAGGGACCCATTTATAGGGTAGGCAACCATTCACACCTCATTCATACAAGGAAAGGACAAAGACAGGATAGATAGAGAGAGAAAGTACATCCATGGCCGAACCATTATTCGAACTCAGGACCTCCTTATCAGTAGTCAGGCACGCTGACCACTAGACAAGTTGGGCGGCGAAGAATTCCCTTAAATAAAAGTAAAAAAATTAAAGTTGGCTTAAACTAAATTATATCTAAAAGATTGTAGAATTATCTAAATTTTTGATAGTTCACTTTCAGGGAAATACAAAATGTGTTCAATAAAATTTTATTAAAATAAACGGCAGTAATATTTGATTTTGAATTAAATTAAATTTTATAAGTCAATTAATTTTATGTTGATTTATCAATACTGAAAGAATCTTACAAATCGGCTCAAATTCTACAATTCATATAGATTCGCTGTTTAATTCACCGAAAACATTTTGTTACAAAATAATTAAAATATTCTGATGTTATGAAAACAGTGTTACGCATTGTAAATTACATTCACACCAATGCAAAAAATCATTGACAATTCAAAAATTTTCTTGAAAAATTAAAAGACAAAGAAATTCCAACTGACATTAATTTATTTTACACTGTTAGATGGTTATCTAGCTACAACGTATTAAATTGGTTTGTAGATTAGTTTGATCCGATAACACTGCATTTCTTAAAGAAAAGGAAATAACCTGTAAAATAAAAAAGAAAAAAAGAAACATCTTAAAGAAAGGGAAATAACCTGTAATATCTGACCTCTCACAGTATATATTTAGTTTTCAAACTAAATTACAACTTTTTAAAAAGGAAATTAAAATTAAAAAAACATTTTGTCATTTTCCTTGAATTAAAAAAATTGCTCCAATATTAAACAAGAAAAACTCAACTAATGTATAAAAAAGCGAGAAAAAATATTGAAGAAACTCCAAAATACATTTCAAGAATTGAAATATATTAAATCATGTCTTGATTTTTTTCTTAATCCTTTTGAAATTAAAATAATTCAAATTAAGTCTTCCATTTCTAATATAGTTATGACCCAAAATGCATCTGGAGAATTAGAATTAATTCAGATGCGAGAAGATCAAGCTCTACAATTAAAATATAAGTCGACGCTGATTACTGAATTTTGGAAATTTGCACCAGAATCCAAGTATTCTGATTTAAAAATGACTGCTTGTCAAATTATTTCAATATTCGGAACAACGTACTTATGCGAATCACTTTATTTCGCTTTAAAACTCGTAAAATCCAAACATTGATCAGTATTAATTTTATTTATTACATTTCATATATTCAGACTTGTATGCTTGATTCTTGAAATCCGCTTGTAAGTCTTCGTCGATAATAGGACAAATAGCTCAATAATAGATGTACAACCACAGAAGATAACGAAGAAAACACCCAGGGCCACGGTGGGAATCGAACCCACACTCCTACGCTCTCAAGTGATTAGCGGAGTGATGCTTTGACCACTCAGCCACGGAGCACCCTTAATCAGTATTAACTAACCAGCGTCTCAAAGAATTAGCAAGAAAAACTATCACCAATTATGCACCAAATTTTAAAAAAATATCAAGAGGAGTGAAATAAATGTCTAATTTTTAATATTTAAATTCAATACACATATTTTGTACTTTTATTTATGTGATTTCAATAAATATGATTTCTGCAAAAAAATTTTAATATAAAAATTCTAAATATAGATAAATTAATCATAATGTATTAATTATGTAATTACATATAAATATGGGCCGTAGTAGCCTAATGGTTAGGGTATCGGCCTACCATCCGGAAGGACAGGGTTCAATTCCCAATGCCGCCAAAGACCCACTGAGTACATGAGATATACGTGCTCGTTAAATCTGTGGAATTGAAAGTCCTGTGGTCGGTCGTTGCAATGGTCTGCGGAGAAAATTTCCTCCCCTATCAGATCAATATCAAAATTGAGGGAGTGGATTCTCTGATGGTGCCATCTATCGGAGGATTTAAAAAAGCGCAAAGACGTACTTTCACCTTCATGGTGCTCTGATTAAAACGAAAGACGCTCCCTATTGACTTAAATTCGCATATCCAAGGCATAGCGAGCTTGGCTTGTCCAAGTGTCATAAGTATAACAACAACATATAATTAAAACAATAAATCACAATATCAACGAATTTGAGTGATTAAAAAATAAAATGATATAATTTATTTTCTCGTCTCTTATTTTCTTCAGTAGTTTCCCTTTTTTCCCGAAACATTCGAAATTTTACATTTTTTTATATATTATTGAAAAAATTGTGTGAAATATTTTCAAGCAATTAGTAAAAATGACAATTTATAAAACAAATAAGAGCAAAAAGTGAAATATTAATAATAACATATTTTCCCGTATTTTTCTTAGTTTTCCGATACTAATTAGACTTTAAAATTTTGCCTCAGATTGCTACAAGCAAATATTCCGAAATTCATCTTGTTCATTTGTGGTAAAAGCGAGAATTTTCTGCTTCCGGAGAAACACGTTAAGAATTTTAATTCATGTTAATTGTGTAGAGACACGTGACATACTCCAGATTAATTTGAGAGGACTCCACTGACGCTCTAATGAAGGCTTCGTGTATTCAAGCGAATTAATCCTGTTATAGGGCAGGTCTTATTTAGTAGGTAACTATGACAACAGTGATATTCGCAAAATCAGTTGTTTTCGCAAATAACTTCTATGTAATAAGCGAAAACTGTGGATTAAGTCTCACAGCGGCTTCACAAAGGAAAGATGCTTCTCTCTCTCGTCAAAGTTATTGATTTTTCATGTACCTATTCAGTTTCATCAAAGAAGAAGGCTTGTGTGATTTGCATGCTTGTACGAATGGTCTCCTAAACAAGTGCGAGAGAAAAGGGCGGGAACGAAAATTTCGATTTGCATGTGAAAAGTAGGCTTAGAAAGAATGTACTACTATTTCATGTAAATTAATACATTTCGATTTGTGATTACTTATTCATACTCATTTTTGCTTCTTTGTTTGGTGTTGAATTTTAGAAACAATTGTTTTGGTGTTTTTAGGAATGGACTACAGTTTTGGTCTATTATTTCTTTCTTTTAACTAACATAGATATTGTTGTTTTCAAAACGAAAGATCATTGGACTAGTTTCTTTCTAACATCACAATAAAGTGTTTTTGTACACAATCGTTGATTAGACTAAGACTTAAATTTTAAGTTGAATATAAATTGAAAATAGTACTGAATCACTGGAAAAATGATTGCATCATTTGTTAATGATAAATAATGTTACCTAGGGCAAACTTTTTGTATATTTGATTACATTTAACATATTTTATCTTTCGAAGTTTTTCGTATTATTATTTAGAAACATTCTGTATACCATAAAACTATCTATATTTGGTATTTTGAGAATTTTTTAAAAGCAATCATGTGTTTATATAATATTTGGCTTGACACTATAAATCTCTTTTGCTCAAAAATAATTATTCCACCAACATTAATATCTGAGATAAGAGTTGATTTCAGGAAATATAGAACACTAGTGAATAATTTAGCACTGTAATATTTTAATGAGAATAAAATTTTTCGTAATTATTTCCTTCATCTACAATTATTTGCAAAAATAATTAAAAAAAGTATCAAGTACGTATGGATATATGTCGTTGCTGAGAAGTAAGAGTTTTGGTTCTTTATATAAAATGCATAGAAGAAATGGATTTCTCAACTAGTATTATTTCGTGTAAATCTTAAGAATTATTGTCCATAAAAACATTCGTGTAAATCTTAAAAATTATTGGCCATAAAAACATTTCTTTAATTTTCTATAAGAAAAGCTTTTAGACGATTTTCTAAGCACGAATTGAGATCAATCACAATAAATAAAAGGGAGTGGGAAATTTTATTTTATAGACTCTCTTTTATTGTAAAAAAATGATAATAATGTGATTACATGATAAATTAAATTATAAGAACATAACAGATATTATAGACAAAAAAATAATAAGATATCTTAAAATTTTAATTTAGAAACTTTTGAGGCTTCTTACGATTACGAAAAAATTATTTGATAGAAAAAATGTAAGACATGATAAAAATTATCATACTTTTCTTAGAATTTTTTTCAGTTCTTCACCCATAACTGATGCATCTAATTTAGAGTGATGCAAACTTGGGGAATACTAGGTAAAAACATTACAAAATTCATTCAGTCTTTTTGGAAAATATGAAATCTAATTAGAGACCCATTCAAATGAGAAAGAAGAGTATTTTTGTAAACATATCAAAGTCAGTTCTTTTGATAAATAGAAACAAAAACAAAACATGTGAATTCCACATCGGTATTTAGAGTGCCAAAATTCTTACTACCCAAAAAAGGAGTAAATTTAAAATAATATAACTTGTCATTATATGAATATTATCAATGCCATTCAAATTAAAAATATATTGATAGTGAAACTATTTAAAGTTATGATTTCAAAAACACATAATATTGTAATTAGTGGAACAAAGTTTTTTCCTTGAATCGCTTTTTTTTTTATTGAATCATTAAGTATATGGGATAAGGTAATGGTATATGGAGTAATACAAAAGGAAATTGCCTCAGCAGTTGGATCTCATGCGAAAAAAATTTACATGACTATTTTACTTGGTCATATGCCGCCTACCCTGTGTAGTAGTCAGAGTGTCTGATAGGGAGGTCCTGAGTTCGAATTCCAGTTCGGGCATGGATGTATTTCCTCTCTCTGTCTATCCTGTCTTTGTCCTTTCTTTGTATGAATGGTTGCCTACCCTATAAACGGGTTCCTATGGCATGTGTGTACTGAGGAAGTCGGACTCACACCAAAGTATGGTTCAGTTGGAAAAATAGAGCAGCGCACCCCATATTGTCAGCCTGGCTGGCACAGGACAACAACAACAACTTAGTCATATGCATAAATCAGAATTTCATTCATGCAGTGTTAAATTTCCTCTTTTAATGCATATATATATATATATATATATATATATATATATATATATATATATATATATATATATATATATATATATATATATATATAAACTCCAGTGGTGAGTCCAAAGTGAAATATCATTTTCCTCGGGCAGTGATTGGAAGGGTGATTCTCCCTCACAGGGTAGTTAAAGTTCCATTGATTGAGGATGTTTCCACTTTCATCTGTGACGTCCAAAGTCTTTCCGCTGGTATGAGGCATGGGTGTAGAGAGGAGACTGCCAGCTCAGATGCGACCTTGTCACATACCCTTGGTCAAGATAGCAAAATTAGGAGTTTTAAACAAAACTAGAAAAAATAACATTTATTTCAAGTTTAATTTTAAGTAAATCATATTCAAAGAATATTTGAAAAAGAAAGAACTGCATGCATTATAAATTATAGAATACCAAAAAATAAAAACATATGTTCAAAATTACGAGGTGCTTGTTGACTAGCAGCTATTCCAAATCTGTTAATCTTCAGGTACAGTCTGCGGCTCACCAGTATCACTATGTATGTATACCTATATATTCAAAAATTTAGAATGAAAACATTTTAAATTAAAAAAATATATATTTGAATAAAAATATAATAAATAACATTTCTTTTAAATTCAATTTCCCAAATAAATCATAGATAAAATATATAAACAATATCCGTTATCATTTATATAGAATACCAAAAAATCAAAAGTCAACTTTTTCATAAATTTTAACTGCATAGAAATAAAAATTAATTAAAATCATGAGAAAGTAATGATAATTTTAATTAAAATCATAAAAATATGAAATTTGCTTTAAAGCATATATGCAAACTTATAAACTGATTTTTTTTTTCAAAAATTAAGTGTTTTAAGGATATTTAAAACAAAATATATTTAAATTTCCCAAAAAGATGTTATTATTATCGTATTTTGTTTCCTATTTTATATCTGTTGTTTTAGAATCAAAGAAAGAAAAGTTTACAAAATGGAAGATAGGTATTTATAATATTTACTTAAAATTGAAAAAATACTTAGATGATATATAGACATAGAAATGCATCTTTAATCCATTAATTATTAAATAAATTTTAAATTAAAATTATTGGTGACTAATCGCTCTCATTTTAGAGGAAATAAACTAAAATTATTCAAGGAGATAATCTTTTTTGAAACAAATTAATCCTTTTTAACATATTACATAGCAATCATGTAGGATTTAATTTAAGTTATGAAAAGTTTAATGAATTATGACTTTATATAACTAACAATAAAAATTAACTTTGTCAGCTTAGTTCTTTAAAAGTGAAAATGAAAGTAAAATTGTTGGATGCCCTTTATTTCTGGTTTAATAGAGAAAATACAGGATTTTATTTAATTATGTTATTTTTATTTTGATGATTTTAACTGACAAATATTTGGTGATTCAGTGAACTGTAGAATACATTAAGTAAGTTATTTTTCAAGAAATTTCTGTTTAATTAATTTGGTGCTAAATATAAAAGTCTAAGCGAATTATTTAAGATACTCTTACTGAATATTTTACAAAGAAAAAATAATAATCAATTAGTAATCAATAAAACAACTATTGTTTTCACCCTTATTTTTTTATTCAATATTTTGCAATAGGATTGTTTTGGAAAAGTTGATGATATATTCACCAACTGTAATCATTTTATATTCAAAAGCAATTTAAAGTTCTTCACAACATCAAATTAAGACTATCATTGTTCTTTCTCTCTGAATATTTTTAAGCAAGAACAAATTTCTTGTAAAAATATATCGTCATTAAATTATGCATTAATTCGTGTTTTAACGCAAGAAAAATTAATAAATTAAATTTTTTTTAATTTTAAAGACCATTAGCACTTTTAATTTGATTTAAAAGCTTAGAATGTTTTATTAATATATGAGAGATTGCTAATGGACTTCAGCACTTGCATGAATTACTTAATCTCAACTGAAAATTACATAATTTAAACCTCATATGGAAGTATTTATGAGAAATATGCTTTTTGAAAATTTATAAGCACTAATCGCACTATATATTTTTTATAATATTATTCATTCGACTATAAATGTAAGATATTTTATTTTATATAAAAAAATGTTTTACAAATTCAAAGCCAATATGATAATACAATTCTTTTAAGAAGATATTTAGGGTAAAATTTCAAGAAGAACGCATAAATTGAATAATTATCCCTCAGCACAGCACAAATTTTAGTTCGTTTTTTATACAGTTATTCTATACTCTATGTTTTGAGTACATATTTCTTAAGTTTTTATTTTACTTTTCCCAATTCACAAAAAAAATAATCATTTCCTCTTAATGGGTCTGTTGCTTTATATTTAAGATATAAGTAATTTATATTTTAATTTAAGAGAGTGACACTAATAAATATAAACTTCATTTATTTGGAAACTATTTAATTCACGAAAATGCATAATCTTGTTCAGACCAAATAGTCAACCAATTGCGGAGAGCCTAGCACCCTAACTTCGAAGCAGTATGTCCCGGGTTCGAATCCTGGTTCAGGCATGGATGTTCTTTTCTCTCTTTCTGTGTTTGTCTTGCTTTATCCTTTCAGTTTCAGGGTGAAAATGGTACACCCACTGGGTGCCCCACTGTATAATAGGACATTATCTTCGCCCATTACAGCGCTGAAAATGTATATCCTAAAAGCAGTCAGATATTAGGAAAAAATTCAGATCCTGTATAAACTATTCAGATTATTTATTATTTTGTTATTAAAGGAATATATATATATATATGTATATATATATATATATATATATATATATATATATATATATATATATATATATATATATATATATATATATATATATAAATATATATATATATATATATATAAAACATAATAATTATTCTGAAAACTTTATTTTTATTTTCAATGCTCACCTCTCTATTACTAGGATTAAGGATTAATCGTTTCAACACTACAATTAGCGGAAGTGATAGTAACTTGTTCAGTGGATCGGTCATCGTTGCCCCAAAAGGGTACTCAAGAACACTTAATTTAGAAGCAGTGACCAACTCCCAGTTCTACCAATGTTCTTAGATGGGAAAAATGGAAGATCTATGAAGCTTGGCTCAACACTCCTGGTCAAGCTCATGCTAAAAGTATGATCTGTGGATCATCAGCGAGGATTGCCTCTGAAATTCTTAGATGCTCTAGACAGGAGATATGTTTAATCGTAGGCTTCATAACTGGGCACTACTATTTCAGAAAACACCTCCATAAAATGGGACTGTTTCAGCAAGACCCTATCTGCAGGAAATGTCATACGCAAGAGGAAACGGCCAAGCATATCATTTACGAATGCGAGGCTCTTGCCCTCCCTAGATTAACTTCTTTAGGCATCATCCATACTAGAGAGTTACATCTAGACTCTATTAAAGGGTTATCGGACTTTATTAATATGGAGGGTGACCCAAACAACTGGAACTAGGAAACATTGGGTTTAGAGTTAATAGTACAAAATGCTGATAAAAGCAGTGGTGTCCAATGACATACAAACTCAATTCTAAGAAGAAGAAGATTCTGACTGGTAATCTCCAAAGATATTATCTCCCGGGTTAAAGATTGTGACTAAGAGATGTTTAATGTGCTCTAAGTGCCATAAGTGAACAAGATGGATCTTCTGTTAGGTCAGGATTCAAACTTTATGCCTTCTGAAAATGAAAAATAAACATTCTAATGAATCAGGCCCCAACAGTATTTTATTACAAGAACTAATGGTAAATTTCTTGTTGGAAATTGCTCAGAAGTAATGAAACATAATAACATTTAAAAGGAGTAATTCTTCAGAATTACTCCCATCAAATTTAACCTCAAATACAAGGTTTTCATAAAAATTGTTGGGATACGAGATGAATAACATCGCAACAATATCTAAGAAAAATCTCATTAATTTTTAATAAGAATGGTTCATATTGAATTTAAAATAAAATGTTACATTCGAAAAATGATGCCTAAATATATATATGAACATATGTGAGTATCTACTTTTATAAGTAGAACCTTTTTCACATAATTAAAAAATAATTTGCGTTTCGTTTCTTTGAGTCGGGTACATTATATTTATATTTTGAAAGCGTGTCAAACTCCAAAAGAGAATATCGCAATTATTCATTTCAGAAATTAGTTGTGTTTTTAAATTATATAATATAATAATGTTTCTAAAACTTTAAATTAAACTACTTTTAATTAAACTAACATTTTATCACGAATCATTCATTAGAAAATGTTTTTTGTCATAATAAAACATTTTTTTAAATAAAAATATATCCTAACTAAAGTATTATGTCAATATATATCTTATAATAAATGTAAATACATTAGTTACGACATCATTTTTAAACAATCTTTTTTTATTTTCATAATTTCTTTTGAGATATAAATAATCTAGTTACAATATTTGTTAAATGAACCCACTTTTTATGTAATATTTAAATAATTTCGCTAAATAAATGTTTGACATTATCGATAGGCGTTTTTAATAAAAAGTGTAATCAATTTTCTTTCGCCGTGCAGGAAAATCCTTTGTTTACCTACTTTTACGAATTAAAAATCTTTATCTCTTTCTTAAGAGCAATTTTTTAACGTTTAAGTTGCTTAATAAACTGAATCAATCAATACGACTAGTAATAAAAGTTAATTTTTCAAGAAAGAATTAAATAATTGCTTAAGATTTTACTACCATTAAAAAGTATGTGTTATTTTTAATCCATAGAAAATCTTTGTGGCTGCACTTAGAAAAATTATGTGACTAAGAAAGAATATTAAATTTCATGCAGACGGATGGAAATTTGTTTTTAAAAATATTAATTTTAAATAATTTAAATTTACAATTCTTATAGGTTTTTATAAAAAAATAAATTAAATATAATTTAAACTTTTTTGGTCACATATCACGATTTTCTTCTTTTATTTCCAAATGGAGAATGAGTTCTAATCGATTATATCTTGATTTTATGATTTTTTCATATCGATTTTTCTTAATAATAAAAATTGGAAAATTCGATGGAAATTATAGTTTTTTTATATATGTAGAAAGATAAGAAATACTCATTATTCAAAATAGCTGAGGTATAGTACATGATTTTAAATTAGTTACTGAATTTAATAAACTTTATTACTTTATCGGAATTTAATAAAACATCTATTAATTAAAATGTATAGAATTCATAAAATCATAGGAAAAGAACTCTTAAATGCAACTCAACATTCATTATACCATAAAAAAAGAGTTCAAAAACCATATTTCCTCAGAAAATATTTTGTTTCTTCTCCCTTATTCAAATTCCGTTGTTAAATTTTTATTTCTTAAGAAATGATACAATTTCATTTTCGATCAGCGTTCTGGATTGTCTATTGGCCTAACGTTTTTCTAAAGTATTTAAATATCAATTCGTAGCAAAAATATCGGGTAGCAAAAGTTTACAATCAGGTACAACTTGATGTTTTGGCGATTGTTTTTGACTCCAAGATCTTATTAACTAAATGGCCGCTGTACATAAACTAATTCAAGTAACAAGGTTACCAGAATAAAAAGATTTTATTGCCAAATCAAGGGTACCAAATTTCTATATCGAATCCATTGCGTATTTGATTTCCAAGTAGAATTATTATTGATCATAGGCTGATTTCCCGTGTTTCAAGGAAAAAACACGGATAATCCAAAGCATCCATCCCGACAAATGGCATCCCTTTCAAATTGTTCATTAATGGCTGGTTTCTAGCGTAGGACTTTGCTATCTGAACAGCTGTATTCTACCACTAGGCACTGGTGAAATTACTACAACGCTATTTTTTGATTTTTCAGGACTTGATTTATACATCAGAAGACTTTAAACTGACAGAAATAAAGAAATGTAGAGTTTGGAATAACTAAATATGCTGTTTCAGGATTCAAAAGTAAGAGAATGTTAGATGTCGATCAAAAAAAAATAACATTATTCATTATATCCACATAAATGATTATTTTGATTCGCCTGTTTATTGAAAAATCCTGTTTATTGCTTAAGGCAGCGTACTTTGCTGCTTTATTTAAAACAATTTTTTCAAACATTTTAAAACATTACGCAAATTTCAGATTATGCTATTCGAAATATCTTAATCCTTGCAAACCATTGGTGTGTATTCTCTCTCTCTCTCTATTGAATTTTCAAGAATATGTGTTGACAAAAGCTGGTAGATTATTGAAGATCAGATTGAAGCAAAATGAATATTGTAAAATAATATTTACTGAGATAAATCTAGATTCACGAGAGAATGCATTAATACAAATAAGTAAAGAATGTTGTATTAAAATAAATCGACAATCATTCTTGTAATTTTACCCTAACTTTCACATGCCAGTGTGGAAAGTTCATACTCCAAATGAAGTAGTTTAATAGTATGCTTCTAAATTAACACTCTCGGACCATGGAAGTCAGAATAGGAAGTGGTAGGCTGGCAAAATTTAGCATACTGTTTTGGTATGCTACATTTTGATTTTAACTGGTATCGCATTTTACATTGCACCCATTGATAATTCCTTTATTTATAATGGCTGGTAACAACGCTCATTCTACAGCTTGTCTATTTGAAAACAAGTAGGAATCTTAACAGCGTAGCGTTTGATTGTCATTTTCCTAAAGCAACTGCAAGTTATAAGAAACAGAGTTTATGTTTTAAAAGTTGGATTGTTTGTTGAAAAAAATATATTTTCCTAATTACAAATACATTATTTTAAACGTATGTCACTCACTTTTATAATAATATTAATTGGCACAAATATTTGGAACCCCGACCGAATGTTATCTTATTATAAATGAAGAATGCCAAGGATAATATTCCATCATATCAATTATGGTTTTTGAAATTGAACTTTATCTATGCACTTTATGCTGCCTAAGATGATTCAAAAAGAAAATTTTTAACAGAAAATTAAGAAAAATATTTTTAACGTAGTATTATCTGCATATTCAGTGTGAGATAGCTTATCATTTTCTTATTGTCAATGCCTTTATGGTTTTCTGCATTTTAATAAAATTCATTATTTCTGAACTTTTAGATTAAAAGTCTCTTGAGAATCTATGTAAAATATTGGCTGGTTATTTTTGTGATAGATGTCTCTCAAGCATTAACGATTTTAGAAAAAAAATTTCTTAAGCTAAAAACTATGTAACTTTGAAGCCAGTAATTTTTTTTTCATATTTATATTTTATCACATACTCACAAATAGACAGAAAAAAATTCAACGCTTATCTATGGTAAGAACTGATAGTTAATTGAGGATTTTAACTATTCACAATATTTCAATTAACATAAGTAATTGTGAAAAATGCATACTTTTTAAATTTTCCGATAGTCTAAAAAATATATGGTAAATAAAGTTTATGAAATTTCTTTTGAAAGATTGTTCAGGTTTCTCACCATTTTGGCTTATTTATTAGCCTTAATAAATAGAAATATGTGCTTAAAATACAAAGACAAAAATTAATATGCATAATTGATATTCGTATGCAAGATTTTTTTAAACAAATTCCTGATTACCAATCAAAGTGCCATGTATTAAAAACTAAATTTCTATCACGAAAAACTAAGTTACAGATCTATAGAACGCTTATCCGTCCCGTTTTGACCTATGCCTCAAAAACTTGGACTTTAAGAGAGGAGAGGCTGTTGGGACTATTTGAACGCAGGATTTTAAGAAGTATTTTTGGAGGTACGAAGGAAAACGGTGTCTGGCGCAGAAGATACAATACAGAAATCTATCGAATGTACAAAGAGCCAGAAGTTGTACATCACATTAAAGTAAGCCGTCTCAATTGGGTTGGACATGTTATTAGAATGAAGGACAATAAAACACTAAAGGATTTTTTTGGTAAAACCCATCAGCGTAAGAAGAAGAGGAAGACCAAAGCTGAGATGGGTGGATACAATCGAAGATTAAACAAAAAATTGGAGGAGTTTGGCTGCCAGTAGAGGTGGCTGGAAGAAACTTGTTCAGAAGGCCTTAGCCCATTCTGGGCTGGCGCGCCATGAATGATGATGAATCAAAGTGCACTGAAAGAGATATCAGCAGAATATTTAAAACACTATTTTTGTAAAGCATTAAAAAATTGATAATAGCAACAAAATGATGAAAATAACTAAAAAAGAAGCTGGTTTTTTTAATTTAAGATTCCCAAGAAAAACTACATTTCAGATAAAGTATTACTTTCAATGTAAGCGGGGCAGCATTGTTTTATTATCAATCATTCAGTGCATTTAAATATTAGAATTGAAAATCAGTATCAGGAAATGATACGTGGGAGAAGTTAAAAATTATACTTTACCTAAAAAAGTGATGCAAAGCCTAACCTTCTCTTAAATTTCGAAGTATAAAATTTTCATAAATACAAATGTAAATAAGAACGAAATCAAAAGTAAAATCATTAATGATTTAACTTGAAAATATTTAAATAATTAGCAAGCAACATAATTTATTTGTAAGAAAATTCCATTCTAGAACAAAATGGAAGTCGTGACAGTACAACTGCGACACAGTAGATTGCTTTGGCTTCATCAAACCCAGTTAAGATAAATATGATATTTATTAACCCCACAGTCAAATGGAACTTGTTTTTTATATAGATTCTTAGAAGAACACTGAAAATTCTGATAACTTAAAATTTGAACAAAATTTCGGGTTGCCAAAAAAAATAAATAAAGAAAGAAAAAAAGAAAAAAAGAAAATAAAAGAAAAAAATCTTCCAGGAACAAAACTTTGTCATAAATAAATTCCATAGGTAGAGAAGATATACTAAGCAGACGACACCATAAACTGAAAATATCATGCAACAAGAAAGTAAAATGAAAACCCTTCTTTTACAACATGTTTTTGAAAACAACTTATTCTGAAACATGGATCTGAGGCAAAGAATACGATATGTTATTATGATAATAAGGTGACTGTAGAAAAGTTATTATTTTAAGATGTAAGCTTTAATATCTTCTTAAAGAATATAATTTAATGAGAATACCGTAAGGTCTGGTTTCGTAACATCTTTTAAATTTGTTTCAGCAATCTACCTAATATATGGATTATTATTATTATAATAACTTCGTAGCTGTAAAGATCATGCTATTAATGAATATTTTTATAGTTAACAACACACACACACATAAATATATTTCAACTTATATTCAACTGGTAGCTGCTGCAGTACCCGAAATCCATTCATGGAAGATTATTTTAGAAAATGATTGAGAAAAAGTTAATATTTTGTGAAGAATGAATCTTATAAATTGCTAACAAAAGCAGATTAAAATTTAACAATTCTTGTTATTTTGTCTCTTCATGCTTAGTAGTTTGTTGCTTAAATAGTTAGTATAACAACTAGATGTGATTTAGAACTATTATGAAATCAACAAAAATTTAATAGATATTTTAATGATAAATAAGGTATGATAAATTTCTGGTTGTAACCTAATAGTAAATTATTATATTGTTAGACCAAAAGAAAAAGTTAATATGCTGATCCAAATCGTATACATCCTGTAACTATACAATTTCTATAAATTAATCAAGGACTGATGTTAACCATTCATGCATATGTAATCTTAACTATCTGCGTGTAGACAATGTAGTCCTTTGGTATTGCGAAAAATGCAATGTTACATTAAAAGACCCAGTTAAAGCATGAGAGAGTTACTAGTACTTATTGAAAATCTCTCTCTGTCCCAGTTATTTGCTCTTTTTATACTCTTCTACTTAATCTTAATTATATTGCTTGCATATTTGTGTTATAAACTACTTATACCGTCTGCTATGACCATCATCAAGATAATTAATTTGTATCTTTACCAAGGTTACTTGGAGTGTTAGGATAATCTATCTTCACAATTTTATAGCAATATTTAACTCATGTCATCTCCCATAGTGAAAATTTTGTAACTGTTTTGTTGTTGATGTTAAGTTTCTGTCAAATTATTAATTTCAAATATTAGAGACCTATTGAAATTCAATTTTGTTATCAAATTTCGTGACAATTCTGTCACACCAGATGTATTACGTGATGGAGCTATACCTGATAACCTAAGGTACAGACCAGGTGTTCCATTGCGTATGTCTATGTCTATGTTTCCTGAAACATCTAGCGCCTTATAATAAGAAAGTTAAGCCATACTATAAGTATTAGTGGAATTAATATGCATTTGCTTTCTTTCTATTAACTTCCTCATTTAGTCTGTCACCCTAGTAATCTACTAAAGGGTTATAACAAAATATTGACCATATATTGTTTTTGTCATTCAAATCTATTACATTTTTCATAGTTTGCATAACAAAGCTCAGACATCCAGTTGTTACAATGACTAATTCAGCAAGAAATTCGAAAACGAGAAAAGGCAATAATCAAATATTGTCAAAAGACTGATATTTTTAAAATATTCAGTGTTTTATGAATAGCAAAATTAATACATATTATAAATATCACTAGAATGCACTATCCAATTTTGTAGGGAAAATTGTGGTTAATTCTTTGCTCCACAATAGGTAATGTATTTTGTCTTCTTTGGAAAAGGATTGATGCAAACAGATTCTTGTGGCTAGAAAGCCATGGATCTTTAAATTTTTTAACATTTATTCTTCAATTAAATATTGTTTTTTTTATTAAAAACTTTTTATAATTTCTTTAGCGGTAACTCATTGCAGTATACTTGCAGTTACATACTTCTTAAAACCAAGATAGATATACATATTCAACCAATATATTGTTTTGAACCACGGTCATCTAAAGAGTTCGACATGTGAAAACTCCCTTCATTTCAAACCACACACGATATTTAACACTGTTAAGCCTTTGAAGTAAATTTTCCCTATCAATGGTCTTTGATGGTCTGAAATCCCTTTTCTAGGACATTTATATTACTTTCACACACACACAAGTTCAAAATTTATCCCTATGTTTCAAAAAACTATTGCTATAGCATGAATACTCCGCAAAAATTTAAATACGCAGCATTAGAGGAGTTTTAATAAATATTAATATTTTGCAATTTACATATGTTGAAAATATTTTTACCTTTAAATGCGATTCCGTTATGGAATTAAATATGAATTCAAATAACCCCGTGATTTTTAATATTGTTATTTCCATATTTTTTAGTTTTCTTTTCTTATGAGTAATGCTACTGCAACTTCTTATGAGCAGTTCTAAACCTCATGAGATGAATCATTTATATTTGAATAAGAAAAAAAATGAGAAATTTTTATTTTTATTTTTATTAAAATATTTTTCAGTAAATTTATCCGAAACTTCAATATTGTTTTCATCGAATTTCGTATTTAAAAACATACAAATTTTCGTAGAATTGCCTTCATTTCTCCCAAAACTTACAGATAATTCAATTTGATATCACTAAATATCACAACTGTAAAAATCCCTAAGGTTTTTTTACTCAATTAAATATAAATGTTATTTGTCAATGATTTACATGAAATAGAATAAATCCAACTAAATATTAGTTGTTAATAAAAAAGTTAAATTGTTTTATTAATATAATTTCTGATAATGTAAATTTTGTTTTTAGAAAGAGAAATATAGCTTTTTTTATAAATAACTTAATGAAAAAAAGCTCATAATAAGAAATAAGAAATGTTTAAGCAATTCAATAACATTCGATTAAAAATTAAAGCAAAAAGATGCAAATAGAATATGAGTTTTCACACCATACCTCAGACAGCACAGCTGCCGTAGATGTTAGATTGTTGCAAGCCGTTTTCCTCTTCCACCTTTTTTATTCTTATTTAGGAGAACATTTCATAGGTAATGAGTGATATTCAAATACTATAAATCCGAATAAAACTTAGCCATTGAATTGGACAGATTTTATTCCGAAAGTAAAAACACAAGATCTACCTTCTGTTGTTCAAATTAGTGAGACCACTTCTGGAATTTGTACATTGAAAAGCTCAATTTTAACACTAGATAAAGATGTGTATACTTAATGTAAAATAATAATCTTAATTTATTACGGGTTATTTTTATATATTAAGACAGTTCAAAATAAAAATGATCTTAAAGTTTCCTTAGTGTTTGAGCTTCCTTATGAGTGAACAACAATGAACTGCATGATTAATGAAAAGGCTTGGAAGAGTAAGTTGAAAAGGATTTGCTGATTATGAGCATCTTTCAAAGAAAACAGTAACAAATATTTAATTGAAACAGATATTAGGATTAATTCTAATTGAAGAAAGTCTCATACGCTTTAAAACAACTCAATATTTTCCTAATTCTTCTCTGCGTTAGTGTAAAGAATTAAACTAAGAATAAACTATACAATTTGAAGATGAACTAGAAATTGCATCAGTGGAAATCGAAAAAATTTTATATATTTTAAATGCTTCCCTGTTTTATAATTTCAGAAGTAAACTGGTTTCTGAAGCAGGATCTTTAAAAGTTCAAAATAAAATTGATTTCACAGCTGAGAGGATTTAGCAAAGCTGCTATTAATTACAATTTCGATTTTTCCTTCATTTTCATAATAAATAGAAACAAAATAATTAGTAAAGATTTTACGTTAAACTATTCGTTTGATTCAACTTAGATTAATTTTCAGAGAATCCTTCTGATTCAATAAATCTAACTCGATTTTCTTGGATAAATTAATCTTTCTTCGACTCTTCCTTTCTTTATGATCAGGCTTCTTTTGTTCAAAGATTTTAATTCGCCTGTCAAAAGATAAAACTAAAGTAAACTAATTTAAATTTGCTTATAAATATAAGAATTCCAAATAATAATACTTCCTTCAATTCTTCATATATATATATATATATATATGTATATATATATATATATATATATATATATATATATATATATATATATATATATATATATATATATATATATATATATATATATATATATATATATATATATATATATATATATATATCAAACAAACATCACAATCACAGAAAATTAATTAACACATTAATCTCATAGAAAACATCTATTAAAAAACATATTTACTTGACTTTTTGTAAACTGACCTCAGACATATTCACCTACTTATACCAAAAAGACTACAATAAGTAGACTAATTAAAGAGTTTGGAAAAAAAGCAAATTACTTCAACGCGAACCTAATATATAAATATATATAAATATATATATATATATATATATATATATATATATATATATAATATATATATATATATATATATATATATATATATATATATATATATATATATATATATATATATATATATATAATATATATATATATATATATATATATATATATATATATATATTATAATATATATATATATATATTATATATATTATATATATATATATATATATATATATATATATATATATATATATATTATATATAATATATATATATATATATATATATATATATATATATATATATATATATATATATATATATATATATATATATATATATATATATATATATATATATATATTATATATATATATATAATTTGATACAATGTAAAGTAGAAATATAAATATATATATATATATATATAAAAGAACTTTATAGATATATGTTTTACTTACTTTAAAGAATATTTCATAGTTATAAGAGACATTGACTAGGAGTTATTGTATAGATTGGTAATTCGGTTGATGTGCTGTGCAATGAAAAAGTTATAACATGTTTTATTTCTTGACTTTAAAAAACAAAAATATTCTAATCTAAAATCCAGAAAAATTCTGAAATACTTCAAAAACGAAAAGAAAGATTTAGCTCACACCGATAGGAGGGAAAACGATTTGATTATCTGTCGAACAGACACTATAGTTCATTATTGACTAATTTACATTTTAAACTTTCTTACAAGTTACAATATGTTAATAAAATTTTAAAGAGTTGCTTATCTTTCAGTGATACAACTCTAAGGTTAGTGATATACCAGTCAGAACATTAAACGAAATCTTGAGGTACGGTGGACAATGTTTTGTCTAATAACACTTTTCAATGTTTTCAATATCTCCGTCCATCGGGTATCATTTTTTTTTTCAAAAACTTACTGAACAAAAGGTTTCTTAACAACAGTTAACAATAAATACTTAACAACAGTTGTTTCAAATTTCAGATGCTTCTTTCATTCGTGGTAAGACAGTTGTCTCAAAGGATGAATATTTCGAATCTCTCTTACAGGTTTTTTGTTAAATGAATAATATCTTTCATTATCTAAACATTAGGAAAATCTATAGATTTCTTTTGCATTTTCTGATTTTTCTGTATGCACCACGTGAATATCTCTCATTATTTAAGAAAATCCTCCAGAAAAGTGGTATGGTACGAATGTTTAAAACATTAAGACACTTAGACATTTACAAGATGTGTCAGATCGAGAAGCATTGTTAGCCATACTTAAATTAAGTAACGAAAGATAATCCAATAATCCAAATTTGTTTTCGTAAGGAAATAAAATATGGTTTCATTTAAAAATACGTGTTTTATTCAGTGCTTGTCAAATTTTCCAATCTAGAATTTGTTTATTATGGAAAAATATTACTTTGTATTCAACCAATGACTATATTTTATTGAAAATTTTAGGATATATCTCTAAAATGTAGAATCTAAGGTTTTGGGAACGGAACCTCTTCTAATTGTTATTTTAATCAGATGAAAGAAAATTTTTCAACAAATGCATGATTTTTGTCTTTGTTCCACACACCATAATTTTATACAGTAAAACAATCGTTTAATGCAAAATGCATTTTATTCAAACGAAGCAAAGGATAAAGCATTTTATCCTTTTCCCTACTTAATGAATACTGTATTCACAAAATCATACTGAAATGTGATATTACCTCTGTTTTTGGTTAAATTTAGCCTCCGGAAATATGGATTTACGATGTCTCTTTGCAATGTTTTAATAACATTTCTTAATACAAATACTTATTTTTAAATGATTTGGATATTACGTTCTCCATCTGCAAGAACTATTCGAATAGATCAATAATAACACCAATAATAACAACAATTGAGAACCAATAATAACAGTGTGCCTAAAGTTCAACAACTTCAAAGATGGGACTCAAAATATCATGTATCTTTTAATTTTTCATCCTTTTTTCTTTGCAGAAGACATCCTTATATCTATAGCAAGTTGCGTACAGAGAGCAATGTTGCATTAATACATTTTACGCACTATATTACTAATTAAAAAGTAGTTTTTTTCCACTAACGACTATGATTCTTGTTTATGGTTTCTATCATTAATAGTTCATATAATTTATCTTTATTATAGTACTTTATTGTCTAAACTGTGCATAATAATTTATTTGAGATTCAGCAAATCAATGGTTAGCATTTTTAATTCCCTTCGGTTAAATATATAACTTGTCATATTTAGTTGTTTTCAATATACTATATTTTTTAAGTTTGTTTTGACGGTTGAATCATCCTATATCTGTGGCTACAACAAACTACGTTTAAAACATAGTCATTTAATCACAAATCTCCTGAAATGTAAAATGAGGAAAATGAAGTAATTAATGTTATAAGTGATTGATATAAATAATTAAAGTAAGAATATATTATCGCAAATACTTTGAAAATACATGCTTAAGTGTTCCAAGTAGTAAGTAATGTTATGAGACTCAAATGATGGCAGAATTTGACATGTTGCTGTTTTTACTAGCCTTCGTGTCCAGCTTTTACTAGACGAGATCCATGAGTTCATTCACACTCAAAAAGTCATAGATTAGCATAGGTAAATGTAATAGGTCTTCATAGGACAAACTTAGGTACCTTAGAAATTGTGCCAGAAAAGCCTGTTCTTGATTACATTTCGGACAAATCGGGTGGGTTTTTTGGACACCCTAGAAAACAAGGCTTCTTATTTAGTTACTAAGACAGCGGGGGAGAGCTGTCTGGAAGCATCTGTCGCAGTTCATAGTGTGGGTTTTACCAGGAGATTTGGCACTGTAGCAAAACATTGTGGGAGATACAAGCCAAGCATTTTCATCAGAATGTTTTCTATCAAAATATAGCTCAAGATAAATTAAACGATTAGTAAAAGTCATATCCTCCTCAACATGAGAATTTAACATAATGTCACTTACTAATACTGAAGAGAAAATTTTAAAATAATAAAGTAATAATGGAAAAGCCTATACCAAACACCTTGAAAAAATTTTACTGAGTGCATTTAATGAAGTAATATTAGTATAGAAACGTTTAAAAATTTATTTAATAGTAAAAAATAATTTTTACTTACTCTAAAATTTTTTTCATGTATATTTCAGAACAATACCAAAGTTTAAACCTAGGTATCGAATTTAAAAAATATGAGAGATATTTAAAAAAAAACACTTAAATTTTTTTAAGTATACGCTTTTTAATAATTTTTATTATAATCCGCATTTGTATCATAAAGCTAAAGTTACTTTCCATAAGATATGTGTTTCAGAAAATTTGCTCCAAAAAATGCAGAAAAAAATAATAATTTGAATAAACAAATTATATTTCTGATAGTATTTGTATTGTAACTTGCAGTTATAAATGTAGTTACGAAATTTTAACAACAATTTTATGAAATTGATACATGAGTTGCTTCCTTTCAAAGTATAAAAATATCTTTAAATAATCTTTCAATTTACGTAAATAAATATTGGACAGCAATAATACCAAAAAACATCACTTAATGTTTTATCTCTTTGTGATATAAATATGCCTATACGCAAAATTAAGTCACTGAAGAAATATTTGCATGAAAATATTTCTATTAAAAATAATTTCATTTTATTAAATCAGTACATGAAATCATAAACTATTATGCGCAGAAATTTTTTAATACTTATACATTTTTAAAAGCCAATAATATTCTTTTAGGAATAGAGAACTTAGCAAGTTTTTAAAACTTAATCTCTAAAAACTAAATACAATGATATATATATATATATATATATATATATATATATATATATATATATATATATATATATATATATATATATATATATATATATATATATATATAAATATATATATATATATATATATATATATATATATATATATATGAAATAATAGACATTAATAATGATATTTCATATTATTTAGAAGAAGAAAATTATAAATTACTCTTTTAAGTAAATTTTCCTGTGATGCACTTTTAAAATAAATAATTTATTTATGCGAAATAATTTCATTGGATAATTTCGTAAAATATTTAAAAGAAAAATTAGAATAGGCATCAAAAATATCTTCATTATTTTAAAAAATCTATAGTAAATGTAAGAAAAATTCATATATGAAACAATTTAATTATTTGAATTGATAGTTTACAATATATATATATATATATATATATATATATATATATATATATATATATATATATATATATATATATATATATATATATATATATATATATATATATATATATATATATATATATATATATATATATATATATATATATATATATATATATTTACAACTTTCGAATAAATGAAAGCTTAGATTGTGCGCGTAATTTTCTTTTCTCAACGCTTACCAATAGATTGCATAATCAAACTAGTTTGATTATGCAATCTATTGGTAAGCGCATTGAATACAAGGTAGTTGACTACGCATTGAGTACAAGGTAGTCAACATTTTTGAACATGTCCTTCGAATACATTTGAACATGTTCAAAAATGAACTTTTGAATATTCTCAAATGAGTTCGAACATTTTTTAACATGTTTGATTGGAGCAAATTAAAAAAAAATACGTAAATGTCTTCGATGCTTTAAAAAAATTTTCTGCAGTAGTTCAGTTATTGATAACTGCCAAGCAGTTTTTACAACATTTATATATATTTTTATTGTTTCTAATAAAAGTTCATTGTATATGATCTTAGAAGCAAGGAATCCAATTAAAAAACATTTAGTTTGTACATATTTTTAAAATTTAAACACTATATATTTCCTTAAAAGAAATCAAGTTAGTTTTCTTCTCTATTATTTATTTAAATGATTCTACAGCTGAGAAAAATTAAGTACAAAGAAAGAACAATATTGAGAAATCAATTTCCACAGTGTAAAACTTCCCATTTGCTCAAGAAGTCATGTCTCTTAAGGGCCTCTTGTTTACTTATAACAAAGAAAATTTCTAACTCAAACACAATTCTTTCTTTACTTTGATTCCAATTCAGTAAACAGATTGAAGTAAAAGAATCGATGCACTTCAAACAAGAGTCGTCAAGCTCACATCGGGGCTTACGATTAATCGAACTTTTCTATCGATTGAACACACAATCAGTTTTAAGGATTTATTGTTATACATTCTTTGATTTGCTTGGGTGTTTTGATGATGTACTTTCTCTAGGGGTTGTCTAGGGTATCTAAGTATCAAACTTGGAAAAGTATTATGTACTTGATACATACTTTTAAAAAAACTACTGTTTTTGAATAGTTAAATGAAAAGTTATTTTTTAATAGAATTCCCCATTGTTGATATAAGTTAAATGAAAATGTTGTCATTTACGAAAACGAATAGATTAAACACAATAAATAAATTTTTTAACTTAATTCCCCCCCTTTAAATAAATCTATTTAAATGACAAAAAATCCATTAAGAAAATTTTCAATTTACGTTCTTTCGATGGAATACGTTTGCATTTCAACAGAATTAAACTTTACCTTAATGTGTCAATGCATCTAATAATAAAATTAAATAAAAATGAGGAAAAGGATGGCATTATACAATTTTAAATGATTTAACTAAAGTATGTAATTAAATGAGCAAAATTTCAATCATAAAATAAATTAATTTAATTGATATTTCTAAGTTCCTTAAAGATAAATTTGTATTTAATCTTTTTTTATGTGTAAACTGGAAAATACATTAAAATTTTCTAATAGGATGGTTGCTTTCAAATGTTTAATTTTAGAAAATTGCAAAGTTCAAAGTAATTTTTAAGTACTTTAGCACTCTTCTGATAAAAATTAGAATAAGAAAACAAAGATGATGAAAAAGGATTGGTGCACTGGTTTCATTAGGTAGATAGATAGAAAATGTTTGAAGTCTTTATAAATGTAATAGTAATTTATAAATTAAACAACTTATATAGTTAAGTTGTATCTAATTAAAGTAATATTAAAACTATTCATTAATTATAGGTAAATATACAACATATATTAATTTAAAAATTTATTTTAAGACTAATAGGTGAAAGCTAAAAACATTCATGGGTCAGAACTAGTGAAAAAGGTTAACCTAGAGTTCGAGAAAAAAGCATTATTTTAAAAAATAATTATATAAACTATTTGTTTAGCTTTGTTCTTGAAAAAATGTTTGTGCTGCGCTTGGGTAAACCATTCCTTGAAATTTCTCTTATAGATCAATTAAAAGTAAATCAAACATAGTGTTGAACAATAGAAAATCTTTAAGTTACAAAGCTATTAAGTTTTGATATTGAGACTCCCACCTACCGTGTTTTAATTTATTTCTGAACGGTGACACATTAGAAAAGCTGAAAACACCTTCTCTAAATTAGGATTGATTTGGCTTATTTGCAATTAAATTGTAAATTTTTGAGAAAGAATTTTATTTTTGAAAAATAAATTTGAAATTACTGTTTATTAAGCTTCGCTTGAAAAATTGTTATGGATCTCGAAACGAAGTTTTGCATGTAGGTGAACTAAAACCATAACAGGCTTATTCATAGACTTTATTCCTCTATATAGGAATATAGGAAACATTAAATATTTATTATTCAATAGAAAAAAACATTAAAGATCGATTATTCAATACAGAAAACATGAAAGATCCATTATTCAACTTAGAAAAGATTAAAGATTCATTTTTCAATAGAAAAAACATTAAAGATATTATTCAATACAGAAAACATGAAAGATCCCTTATTCAATATAGGAAACATTAAAGATTCATTGTTCAACATAGAAAAAAATAAAGATCTACTATTCAACATGTTAGAACATTGTGAAAGTGACTTATTTTATGCACCCCAATCACAATTAGCAAACAGGACGGATTTTCGGCTGGATTGTTATTGCATTCATATTCATATTGTGAGAGTGGCGGATTTCCCAAGCAGATCACCGTGGCCATTATTGTAAGCATAATCAGTTAAGCACAATCGTAGTTTCTAAATTTGATCAAGAGAGGGGCTATTAGCATCTACCTCACCATGCATCAATACTCTTAGAAAACATATCTTTGCAATATACAATGGTATGGAGCATAGCTAAGGTCAATAGGGATATTAATACGTACTTGTGAGACAATTGTGAGATGTCAACATGTACTGACATTTTCAACATTACAAACAAAATTGCAAAATCGATTTTCAGGAAACCATTCTTGAACAATTTTAGGTCTAAGATTCTAGCAGAGGGTGTTAACACATTTTTAGAACGATTTTGGGGCCGTTTAATTAATGTTTAAAATGTAAAGACTATTTTTTTAAATGTTCGATCTGATAGCTTTCTTTCCGGACTATAAGTCTACATCGTGATTTCCATGATATAAGAGCTTTTCGTAAAATTTCGAGGGGTATTGCTTTCCATCCCTCTTCCATTACTTTCCAGAGATTGGGTTTGCGTTTAGAAAGAGATCTTTTCAACAGACCAAAGGTACAATAGTCCATAGGTGAAATGTCAGGGGACTTCACAAGAATATGTTGAAAAGGTATATATGCAATTCTTGTATTAGTTTTCATTTTTTCAAGGAATACAGCGGTAGTTTTTGAAGTATGACTTGTGGCTTTGTCTTGGTGAAGTTTCACTCTTTGAAAGTCTTTGGGGATAAAGAAGTGGAATTTCTTCTGTAAATATTGGACGTAAAACCTTCTTCTGATAGTATGATGAGTTGATTTTAACATTTTTTCTACTCTTTTTATTTTTAATTTCCCATTGTAGGAGAAACCTGCGACTATCATAAACCCGTTACTGAAACTTTCTTTACATTGACGGAACCAGGTTTGTAAATTTTTTCTCCTCGTTTCCTATAGTCAATATATCTTATTTGTTGCAGTCATTTAGGTAAACCCATGCTTCATCAAGGGTCACAATGTATTTCCATTTATCTCATGCTAAATGGTTTTCATACAGGATTCTACAAAATGTTTTGCGTTGAGCCACATGTCTCGGCAAAAGCTAGTGAACATTATGTTTTTTAGCTTTTTTAAGTTGTAAATTTTGATTTATTATTTTATTTATTGTTGATACAGATGTATTTAAAGACTTTGCAATTGATTTCTGTGTTGATGGATTTTCTCTTGTTACCAGCAATTTCACTTTAGGAACATTTGAAACAGCACGCACTTTTTACGGATACTCGTTAGGAGTCTTCTTTCCATGCAGAAATAATGATTGACGGTTTTTACCTGTCCAATTAATAATGTTGCTTATTTTGCATATAGAAATTTTCATACCATGCATTTCACAACGTTTTTGAATTCTGGAATAAGAATGTTTCTCTTCGGAAAGCGCAAAAACATATCCCTCAATCCACAGCTTGTTTACATGCTACATTTTGAAAGAACAATAAATTTAAAAGTAGCAGAAGATATTTCTCATTTCAAAAAATAAGCTGTTGCCAAAAACTTTTATGTCAAAACATTTACTTTTTTAAAATTCTTAATCGAAATCGTTCTAAAAATGTGTTAACACCCTCTGTAGTTTACTTATTTTTTTACTGCTTGATCTAGAATAGTAATACACAAGATAAAGAAACTTTATTAGGTAAAATTTTTGAATTTCGTTTTTTCTTTTCTATTTTTTTAATCAAATACAAATTAAATTTATTAACATTTTCAATTTTTTCGTTGTATTCAGTATTCAAAAAAACTTCTATACTTATAAGCATTTAACATTTATTAAAAAAGTTATTTCTTTTTAAAAGCACTCAATAATAAAGAATGTTTTTTTATGTTTCTTTTACTTTGTGAAATCCTTGAAAAAATCTATAATCCTTTTGAAGGATTTTAGTCATCACAACACAAATTTAGCTAATTTTAAATAAATTTTTTATTAAATAGATGCTTGACATTTAACACATGATTAATTATGCATATTTAACATACTTTAAAATATCTATTGCTTTAAATTATTCGACTAATTTAAAATATTCATTAGATAATTTTTCTCTTTGAAAAGAAGCATTGAAGTATTTTTCACACATTATTCTCACTTATTAAACTTATTTTTAAAACATCTTTTGTGATATATACTAATTATGCGCAATACATTTAAAGTAATCTTCAAGCAAACAGTACTTAAAATTTCTTACAAAAAATATGGCACAAAAACGAATCTTAAAGAGCCCTTGTGATTTATATCAGATAATTATTTCCAAACTGATTTTAAACATTTGCATACGCATCTATTAAAATGCGAAAAAATATGACAATGATTTTTAAAAAATAAATAACACAATTGATATTTGAAAAGAAAAATTATTCTGCAAGTTTTATAAATAAAAATTCTTTTTTACCATGGTCTTAGATTAATTAAGGAAGAAATATCTGAAAAAATTAAGTGCTTATAAATTCAGAAGTGATATTTTCATATTTTTACTCTTTTAAACGTAATTTGTTGTTTTAAAATCATACTTTTTAGAATAAGTTAAGAACATTTAAGTATAATTTTTTTGTTTTTTAATTTTCCTTAAATTTTTCACAAAATGCATAGAATTTTTATTTCAGATTTATTTTATCGTCAATGAATATTACAAAAACAGACTTATTCTTTTTAAAGTTTTGTTATATAAGTCATTTATTTAAATATAAAAACAAAATTTTATAATCTTTAAGAATACCCTCAGTATCATATAGTTTTTCCTTAATAAAATGTGTTTTACGTTTTTTCCTTAAATTCTCTAAACAAGAAATAAGTTTTAACATAAATAATAAAAACAACTAACAATATAATACCTGTTATTTGACAGTATTAATTTTAAACAGAATTGCTTGATAATAGACTGTATTCGAGGCAGTTTTCTTACATTAAATCAAGTATTTAAATTATAAAACCATTATAGTTTTACTTTGTAAATGTAGTAAAATAAATTCTAAACACGCCTATAGATGGTTGCCACTATTGTTAAGCAAACTAACTTAAATAAAATTTCTTTACTGCCATGACATAGAAAATGATTCAGAGAATGGCAACAATTAGGCTGTTGAATACAATTTGGAGAATGTCTTATGGGAAAAAATCCCACTGTATTTTGCCCAAAACCTGTTTGCAGTACAGAAAAGGTTTTGAATAGATATTTGTATACCTATCTCATATTATTTAATTTCAAAAAATGCTTTTCGAATTACTATTACATTATTTCAATTTATTCTATTAGAAGTGTCACTTAAGTACGTTTAAGGAACTTTCATTAAAAAAGATGGATATCGAAAGAAATGAATGTATAATTAAAATAAAAGCTATCGCTTTTGTTACACCAAAGTGTTAAGAAACATTGTGTGTGAATGCTTTTCCTTCTCCACATACTTCATCGGGTTTAAAAATAATTCCACATCCTGTTACCTCCTTATTTGAATATACAGTAAATAAAATTTAAACTATAAATTTTTTTAGAATAACACGATAAAAAATTTAAAAAAATGTTGGTATAGATGTTCACTATGCAAATATTTTATATGATTTTAGAGCAGTATATGTGCTGCGAATTACTTTCAATGACTAAAAATTTCTTGCAGCAGCAATAATTTACAAATAATAATCAATTGTGCCATTTATAAATGCGATTTAATTTCAATTGATGATAACTATGATTTACCTTCGTAAATTCTGTTAGGTTAGGAACTTCAAACCTTAAAATATGGTGTTGTTGTTGTTGTCACTTATGACACTTGGAGAAACCAAGCTCGCTATGCCTTGGCAATGCGAATTTAAGTCAATTAGGAGCGTCTTTCGTTTAATCAGAGCACCATGAAGGTGAAAGTACGACTTTTGCTCTTCAAATCCTCTGATAGATGACACCAGAGGATCTTCTCCCTCAATTTTGGCATTGATCTGAAGGGGGAGTAAACTTCTCCAGACCATTGCACCCATGGTAACTGCTCAACGACCGACCACAGGACTTTCGATTCCACAGATTTAACGAGCACGTATATCGCATGTACTCGGTGGGTCTTTTGGCGGCACTGGGAATCGAACCCCGTCCTTCCGGATGGAAGACCGATACCCTAACCACAAGGTTACCACGGCCCTTTAAAATATGGTAGATAAGCATATTGTCAGATAAAGCAGAAGTTGAAGTTTGAATCAAATTAGGCTAATATTGTAATTAAAAGACTATAATTTAATGAAGTTATGTCTTTGAATATAAAAGTATTTTTTTAATAAAGTTGTATATCCTATTTGATTTTCACGCATTCTCAAAAAAATTTAAATAAATAAAAAATAATTTCATTGAACAATATTATATTACTGATATTTACCATAATGAATCCTGAGGATTCTAAAATTGTTTTTGGTATTAATAAAAGCCATAAAACAAGGTTTATTAACTTCGATTTCGACACAAAACTGCATTCAAAGCTTTAAAGTCGAATGTGTCACCACAAGACAAAATTAATTTCTTATCGAGACATTTATGGAAAAGAATATACAGATTTACTTATTAAAATAGCTCACATGACATAATTAATGAATACTATCAATGTGTATTCGATTGCAAAAGAATGTTATCTAGCTATGCTTGAAATTGGTTGAAAAAAACAAAAAAAACATGGATGGATACTGAACCATCATAATTTTACTCCTCATTAAGTGTTTAGAATTCATAGCAAAGATCTTTGTATTCGAAAAGATGATACAGCTCTTTCTAAATATTTTATACAAGTTTTAGGAGTCATCCTTTATATTCACCTGATTCAATCCCATGTGAAATTGAAATTGCAAGAAAAGCAGTTTTTGTAATTCCAATGTAATTTTACAAGATTTTTATTAAAATCCAACGAAGTGATACAATAATTGATTATAATTATGCGTTAATTACAGAGAATAACAAAAAATAAATAATCCAGAATTAATCTAGTATTTTATTTCAATTAAAAAAGTAAATGAAATCTATTTAAAACAAGTATTGATTGGAGAGTTACCACTTATTTGAAATCAAATGAACAGTCAATATGGGATCTCATTTCAAAGCAAGAGGAATTCAATGTTAAGCCAAATTGAATCTCTTCACACTTGGATAGGCAATCAGCGTTAAAATTAGCGGTTGTTAGGAGATAATTGATTCGCATTTATCCAACTATTTACACAAGATATGAATGGGGAAAGACTAAAATTACCAAATCTTTGCCTAAGAAATCATTTTAAATTACCTTTACGCATAAATACAGTATTTGTATACAATTAACAGAAATTTAATTTTTCGTTACGCATGTATAGTTATAAGTGTTAGCAAATTTTTCTTACATAATTGCAAATAAATATTTAATGAAATGTAATCACGCTCCAAATATTTTAACCAGCAACATTACTGTGAATGGTTGTTGAAATTGAATGCTGTTTTTAAAATTGTACCTGAAGTTCATAATTAATCATTATAAAGAAACTATGAATTCGAAGTTAGATTTTACATTTTCGAGAAAATATATATATCTATTTAAAAAAATATGGTATCTGAGAGCCTCTTATTTTTAAAATGTACGAATTTGCAATTAATAAAAAAGTATTAAATGAAAAAGTAATCAGCAATCATAATTTCAATAAATTTTAATGACACATTCTTAAATAAAAACGGTGCCTGTAATTTAAATTCATGGTTACATCTGATCCATATTTCTCAAATTTAAATGAAAAGTTATAAAATTTTTTATAAAAAAAGTCTGGGCCTTTGTAGCTTAGTGGTTAGGGCATTGGCCTTCCGTCCGGAAGGGATGAGTTCAATTCCCAATGCCGCCAAAAATCCACTGAGTACATGCGATATACACGCTCGTTAAATTTGTGGATTCGAAAGTCATGCAGTAGTTCGTTGCAGCAGTAACCATGGGTGTACCATGATAGCAATAACCATGTGGTGAAATATAATTTCCCATCCAGATCAAAGTCAAAATTGAGAGATTGGAGCTTCTTGTGATGCCATCGATCGCAGGAGTCTTAGAACAAAGTCGTACTTTCACCTTGGTTGACCCCTGATTAAAAAACGAAACACCCATCCTTCTAACTTAATTTCGTTGCCGTCGGCTTACGAGCTTGGCTTTTACAAGTATTATAAGTAACAACAACAAAAAATGTCCCTAATGAATAAATATTGGAATGAAAGTATAAGTACAATAAAATTAATACATTTTATAATTTTTATTTTATTTATTTAACAAAGCAAAAGTGTAAAATGATATTTGGGTCACTTATAAATAATTAATTATTTGTTTTAAAGAAATAGGTTTGTATCATGTATTTCAACTTACTGGCCACCTTCACACATCCATAACTGCGTGGGGAGACCTCGGACTATACCTAAAAAAAAACCGGGTTCCGTCTCCCCAACAACTAGTGTGCTCTACACCTCTACGGGGTCCTTGAGGGCAACATCATTGTGGCAATTATAAAGGCAATCAAATTGTGTTTACATAATGGTAGCAATACATTACAATACATTTTAAATGATCGTATAAGCCCTGTTAAACATCAGACAATACCATTAAATATTTTCTCTGAGTCAAAATTTGACATTATGACACATATAACAATCAATGAATAAACAATTTACAATCAATGAAAAGACAGTTAACAATTTGTAGAGTAGTTATGACCTTAAATACATTATACACATTGAAGGCAATTTTATAGATGGTATGAACACATAATTATGAAAAGGAAAAAAATGGCTTGAAAAGCAAGATGATAACTATATACAGACGAGGAATTTATATAAGTTTAATAAACACCTTAGCTTCTAAAAGCATTCAAAGTTCAAACATTTTTAAAGGTTTCTAAGATTCTAAAAGTGTATAGGATTCAAAAAGTTTTTAAAGTTCAAAAGTGGGTTCATAATGTTCGAAAAATTCATACAATTTGAAACATATTGTTCATAAATTTCATTAAGTTCATAAAAAATTTAACCACCATTACTAATTGTGGAAAAGAGTTAATTTTAAGAATAGTTTTTTCACTCGTCTGTGGAAAATTCTAGGTCGTCTGTGAGAGCGTGGCCTGTACCCCGACAAAATTCTAGTCCTCGTTTGTTGAGATGAATCATCAGCTTTGTTAGAAGTAATCTACGTTGACGATCATTCATGCAAAATCTCAACTCCACGTTGGTCTATCTGAAGTTCTTTTTTTAGGTAGTATTTCTCAGTCTCTGGGCACTCTAGGACATAGTGGAAAGGATCCTCTTGGGCTCCACAGATACAGGTGGATGAAGCTGCCTTTCCGAATCTGCGGAAGTATTGTGGAAAGGGTCCGTGAAATGTTAGCAGCTGGTTGAGGTATGGATTATCATACGTCAGCTAGCTGGAAAAACAATTGATAATTGATTAAACTAAAGTATTGGTATTTCGGATCTAAGAAGGAAAATAACAAGTCAAGTTGGTCGTTTTTTTCACGTGCTCACAGTAGCTTAGTACTTGGAAATCGCTCTTCTTCGCACATCAGGTACTGAGTTAGATCTTAACCGGGAGATAATGAGGGAGAGCTGTTGTACTTCTCTCTGTGTGGTGTGTGTGCTTGGAAGTTTTCTTGGTTTCTTCCATTGGACCCAAAATCTATGAGAAGGCTCCGTTAAGAATAGTTTGACTGTGTAACAAACGTTACATTTTATGCATTTTATGTTTTAAATATAAATTTTTAACGAGGAAACAATATATTATTCTCTCGTTTGAACACAATGCAAGTATATATATAGGCCTGGCTATTAAATAAATATCGTTACGTTTATGTGATAAGTCTGTAAGTTATAAAATTCTACTAGAGTAAAAAAGTTATGAATAATGTCTTAAATAATTACGTTTCAAATTTCGTCTTCAAATTTTCAAAAATCCAATTTTTCAAATTTTGCAATTTCATGTTTCGTGATCTTACAATAATCGTTCAATTAAAAATATGTGTGGCTCTTTTGTGCGTTTATGTATTTTAAGACAATTTTGTACTAGATGGTAGCATAAGTTACATATCTGAAGCAAAGAGTGTTGAAAAATACAGAGTGATTAAAATAACTGAATGAAAAAAATAAACGCTAACTTGTTATTTCAGTAAATATTTGATTTTTATTTAAACGCAATTGAACTTCAAATTAAATATTAAGTACATGTAGATAATTTTTTATGTCTTGTAAACTAAAACCACCAATAAACAATTTATAATTTTAAAATTTATAGAAAACAATTTCATATCAAAGCAAGCTTAACTTATATCCTAAAATATATTTATTTATATTTACTTGAAAAGTTTATTTATTTAGTAATAGAATGACAATATATATTAGGCCCCGTTATGAAATTTAGAGTTACACAATTTTCCAGATTTTTTATATTTGCACTCATAAGATCTACACTCTTCTTGAAAACACATCACTAATATAACTGACTCTCAGAAAGATAACAATCCTAAGTAAAAATGCTAATTCTGGAAACTTTTCAAGAAAAAAATTCTTCACAAATTATGAGCTTATTTCTGGTATACCACAAGAAAAATTTTCCTTGTTTTGTATTCCCAAAATATGAAGATCTCAGTTTTGAACTTCTAGTATCATTGTTAATTAATTCCGTAGGTCACTTCTTGCTCTTCTATAGTTTAGTACTTACAATTTCGCAATATCACCAATATTACTAGGAGAAAATTTAGTTATTTAAAACTTTCAACGTCTTTTTTTTCCTACGATTGATAACTTTTTTAGTATTCTTTCTATATTTTCTTACTTGTTCCTGTTTAGTAAAAATATCTTTCTGGTTATTGCTTTTTGACATCATTTTCATTCTAAATGACAAAATTAATTGCAGGTAAACAATCATTCAACAATCAATCAATAAATTTCACATTAGAATCATCTTCTGTTTCACTAATGGTTTAAAGTGTAATCAATGGTTATTAAACATAATCACCGATTAATCAATTTTACCGTAGCATATACGTAAAACTAGCATCAAAATTAAAAACTATGAAACTAAATCTTGTTGAAAATTTTCATGAGTCTTTCAAAGGGCAAATTAGCAATTTAAACCAGGATGATGTACTTATATCAATTTCCAAACAAACATACTGAGCCATCTTTTTCGATGTATGTTTAAATATCTTATTTTATTTTCTCCTGTTTTCTTTACAATTTCTGTATGATTTTGAATTTATTATTAAATCATTAGGAATTGTAAATATGTCAATTGTGCAAATATTACTTTTATATGAATATAGTGCAATACATTTTCATAAAAACTTTCCTTGTTGCCTTGATACATCACAAGTTCATGGCCAAACTAAAAGCTAAACATTTTTAGTTTCACCAAGAACTTATGACTATGAAATAATTACTTTCACCTATAGGAATATGAAGACAATAAACACACATTTTTTATTAAACAGCTTATGCATCTTTAACTGAATTTTTAAGTGAGAAACTAAAATAATCTAGTATCTTTTCCGAAAAATCAAAATTTCATTAATGGGTTGGAAAAATGTAAAACATTTTTTTCTGTGTACTTTCTCAATTTATGTCATCCACGTTTTTACGATAAATTTCATTCTTTAAGAATTCATTTTTCGATGCAAAAAATGCACATTCCTTATTTCTTCACATTCATAAACTTAGTCAAAACAAGTAGGGTATTTTTGCTCCATTATCATGTAACATCATTCATTTCCTGATTTTTTCATGAGATTTTAATAATTTCATTAATAAAATACCGATATTATTTATGTTGACGTAAGCGATAAAATCTGCAAACTGCACTATCTGCAAGAACTATTAATCATAATTTAAACTTATATTAACATGGTACGTTTCAAAATCGTTTATTATATATATATATATATACATATATATATATATATATATATATATATATATATATATATATATATATATATATATATATATATATATATATATATATATATATATATATATATATATATATATATATATATATATATATATATATATATATATATATATATATATATATATATATATATATACATATATATATATATATATAGTATATATATATATATATATATATATATATATATATATATATATATGTATATATATATATATATATATATATATATATATATATATATATATATATATATATATATATATATATACTTGTTCATTCCCTCCAGATCAATGTCAAAATTGAAGAGGAGTGAATACTGTGGTGGTGCCATCTATCGGCGGAATTTAGAGCAAAGTCGTACTTTCAGATACGTGGTGCTCTGGTTAAACAAAAGAAACAAAAGATTCACCTTACTGACTTAAATTCGCATAGCCAACGGCATAGCGAACTTGGCTTCTTCCAGTGCCATAAGTAACAACAAGAATAACAAATGTGTTCAAAATGCTCTCTAAACATTTGTGCTTCCAATATAAAATTTTCTTCTCATGTAACTATTACTATTTTCTGCCTTCTTCATCATATTCCGTTCGTTGTTAACAAAAATGTTGATTTTGTGAAATCTGTGTGTGCGAAATTAAACAGAACTTAAATCAATAAGCTTTATTTAAAAACAAAAAAAGATTTTCTTCTTAATAAAATACGAAAACATAATTAGATAATTTTCCAAACAAATAATTCAAACTACCTATTACCATGAAATTTCCTATTCGATATATTGTTTAATTTTGAAGAAACGAAATTAATAAATGTCCTAATTAGCTTTCTAAATAATATTACTAATTATCAAGAAAATGTTTATTAATATTTAGCTTAACTACAAATATATATCAGAACAAATAAAAAAATTAAAAAATCTTATTAATATAAATTTTCTTTATCTCCTAAATTTTACGCCAAACTTTGATTTTTTCATCTGTCATTTAAAATTATTATTTAATTAATTTGCATACAATAAGCTTCTTTGATTGTCACCAAAGTTTAATTAATGAATACAATTAATTTTAAACCATATTTAACACAAACAATTTTATGTAGCTTCTTTAGAACTCTGTTAAAATATTTGTTTTCAAAATTAGAACTAGATTAACATAATAAAATGTCATTTAAAGGTTGCCATATTTTAATCAAAATTTAATTTCATTTGTAATTAGGAAATAAAATTTTATTTATTTTTATGCGTTATAATTGATTCTTTTGTTTATATATGGAAGAAAGAAAAATTTATACATGGATGTTAAATTGTATCTTAAGCACAATCTTTGCGAAAAGAAATTAAATATTTTCAAATAACACACTCGCAAAATCCAAGATTGTTTTATATTTTGAGATTTAATGAATATTTCATTAAAATATTCTTTTATTCAAATAAACATATTTTGAAATTACGTTTTCCTTTTGCATAACTCAGAAAGTTGAAATAAGAGCAAAATGATTTTATCACCACAAAGTAAATATTGTAATTTTAAATGTTTACTTGGCTCGATGTATCATTTATACATATAATTACAATCTTTGAATTCAATATCAAACAAAGTTTAATTTCGTTAATAAATACTTGTGTGTAAGGATGTGTTTTATAAAAAAAAAATATTATTAAATATTCCTGATATTGTTGATTAAAGTAAAATGTCTTTTTAATGTTGTAGTTTGTCTTATAACAAAAAGGAAATCGTAACATTTAATTTTTAAAATTTCTTAATAGAAATTATAAAAGCGTTTTAATTAGGAATTTTAAAATAAAAATATTACCTATTAAAATAAACAAAGCTTCAGTGGCTCGATTGTTTCACGACATTTCCTAGTAAGATCAGCAAAGTGAAGCATTATTTTTCATTCGTAATGATTAGAAGAGGGGTCCAATACCCCTCACTGTGTTCTTGGAGCTCCGTGGGTTGGCGACCAAAAACCTTTTGCTAGTGTGGCGTGTATTTGGTAAGGAGGGTGCCATATCAGGTTTGACCTCGTCCCCAGATTGCAGTTCAGAATTAAGAGATATTTTATGACGGGGGAGTATTCCAAACTCTTTAAATTAAGATGCGGCAAGGGTCTTGGCTTGATTGCTATGTATGTGCCGAAATGAGCTCTTACAAATCTCAGAACATAAATCGAATTACTTTGCTCTTATTTGCATTCATAAAATATTCAAAAGTTAACATCCTATTCAAAAACAGAAACATCAGCGTATATTGTATTTATAAGACATTTTTTTCCATTACACAGTGTTTACGATTATTTCAGACGACACTGCATTATTTCACATTGTTACGTATCTTCATATCCTGCGCGCGTTCGATCATCTAAATCTTCCTGATAAACTATTGAAATCTTGGGACATCTTTCTCTGAAGATGTTATTTTAATGCAAAAGCACTTTGCCATCTGCAGAATTCTGAGTTATTAAACTCAATTTATTAATTGGTCTAAGCGATACTTGATATTGTTTGACTTTTAAGAAAAAGCTTTTATAAGAATTAATTATTTTATATGAAATTAATTATTTTATATGGTCATTGTCAGAAGAATTTCATTCTTTTATGAATATTTGTAATTTAAGAATTCTATCAGTTTTTGTCATTCAGCTGAAATAGCTATGTACGATAGTTTATTATTTGAAAAAATAAGTTCATGATCATGGGAGAATTTTTCTAATCAAATTCTTCCCTGCCTTCAAAATTCTAAAAAAGTTGCGTCGTTTTAAAACACTTTTCATCTAAAAGCTATTCCTCGTGCATTCGTCATCAAATAATTAACGAAAAATAATTAGAAGAACAAGGAACACATTCCAAATTCGTCATGGAAAAACACAATAAATGAAAGAATATTGCAGCCGCCCAACTTGTCTAGTGGTCAGAGTGCCTGTCTGCGGATAAGGAGGTCCTGGGTTCGAATCCCGATTCGGGCATAAATGTACTTTCTCTATCTATCCTGTCTTTGTCCTTTCATTGTATGAATGAGGTGTGAATGGTTGCCTACCCTACAAACGGTAACCTATGGCATGTGTGTAGAGCAAAGTCGTACGTTCACCTTCATGGTGCTTTGATTAAAACGAAAGACGCTCCCAATTGACTTAAATTCATAAGGCATAGCGAGCTTAGCTTGTCCAAGTGTCATTAGTAACAACAACAAGAATATTGCTATATAAATCATTTTGTTGTTGAAACTAATCATAACTAATTATTATTTACTGCTTATTTTTATACACATATATTTTGAATAAATTTGTTTCTTAATAAGTGCGTTTTATAACTAAATTTTTTCCATTTACAGTGACATTAAATAATTTATATTTTTATTAGTGAAATTATATTCGTATAAATACTTATAGGTATGGAATTTTATCTCGTTTACAATCCTGCATATTTCATCTTTTATGACAATAGTCTATAAATATCTTAACGTCTAAAATTGTAGTCTTATTATTTCGTTACACCTAAACCTTTGTTCATAAGGCTCTAGGTCTCGAAAGAATCATATGCTTGTTTCACTGTAAATTTTTATTTGTTGTCCAGAAATTTTCGCTAACATTTTGATGTTGTACTAAGAATCTTCTTTTAATAACCCCTCTCCTGAAGAATTTAATAAAACCTCTATTCCTCGTGCAATCGTCATCAAATAATTAACGAAAAATAATTAGAAGAACAAGGAACACTCCAAATTCGTCATGGAAAAATACAATAAATGAAAGAATATTGCAGCCGCCCAACTTGTCTAGTGGTCAGCGTACCTGTCTGAAGATAAGGAAGTCCTGGGTTTGAATCCCGGTTCGGGCATGGATGTACTTTCTCTCTCTATCTATCCTGTCTTTGTCCTTTCCTTGTATGAATGAGGTGTGAATGGTTGCCTACCCTACAAACGGGTACCTATGGCATGTGTGTAGAGCAAAGTCGTACTTTCACCTTCATGGTGCTCTGATTAAAACGAAAGACGCTCCCAATTGACTTAAATTCGCATAGCAAAGGCATAGCGAGCTTGGCTTGTCTAAGTGTCATTAGTAACAACAATAAGAATATTGCTATATAAATCATTTTGTTGTTGAAACTAATCATAACTAATTATTATTTACTGCTTATTTTTATACACATATATTTTGAATAAATTTGTTTCTTAATAAGTGCGTTTTGTAACTAAATTTTTTCCATTTACAGTGACATTAAATAATTTATATCTTTATTCATGAAATTATATACGTATAAATACTTATAGGTATGGAATTTTATCTCGTTTACAATCCTGCATATTTCATCTTTTATGGCAATAGTCTAAAAATATCTTAACGTCTAAAATTGTAGCTCTTATTATTTCGTTACACCTAAACCTTTGTTCTAAGGCTCTAGGTCTCGAAAGAATCATATGCTTGTTTAACTGTAAATTTTTATTTGTTGTCCAGAAATTTTCGCTAACATTTTGATGTTATACTAAGAATCTTCTTTTAATAAATCCTCTCCTGAAGAATTTAATAAAACCTACTTTTGTCTTGTCACTCCATATCTAATTAGATGACAGAGTACGAAAGCAGTCATCACGAGAAAGTCTTTAAAGCTAAAGTCATTAAGAATACAGAGATGCTTTTACCTTGCTCCTTCTTTGTCAGAACTTCATACTTTTTCATCTCATCTTCTCTCTCGCCGAAACATTATTTGCATTGAAAATGAAGAAAGGAGCGAACATGTTTCTGAGAAAATAATTATTCTGGCTTCGTTGGCCTCCAAAATTGGCGGCGGTTGGTGTCCTTTGAAGAGAAAAATGTAATAAAAAATAGATATTATGATCTAATTAGTTGATTTATGGTAAATATATTTCATGTTTTATCATAAAAATTGAAAATATTCAGAAAAAGTAGAGCTTTATAATTATTGTGGGACTATATATAAAACTGATTAACTATAACTGATTGGAGTTAACTTATTAATTAAATTAACTTCATGTGATTTATTTTATGAAGTACCATGAATAATTGATAAATGTCTCATACTTCAGCTAATTAGCATGATTGAAACCAATCAATTACCATAGAAACCTGTCGAAAAATTTATGAATTTTTAAATGTATTCAAAATATTACTTGGTATAAACAGGTATAACATAAATTACTTGGTATAGTATAAATACACAGGTGTTAAAATGTTGGATAATTGAATTTAATTGAAACTATCTAGCTAAGCAAATGAAAGTTGTAGAATAATTCATGAAAAACTTTATGTATACACTAATAACTACATTTGCCATTCTATTACGTTGTTAATTAATTTTAAAAAGGTAAATTTTTATTCTATACTTAATTGATCAATCTAACTAGATTCATACATTTATGCATAATATTATCATCTACATGTATACAATTTATGACTTACATTAAGAAAGTAAAATTAAGTAAAGTGTGCTTAACATTATCCAATTTAGCGATTTTGTATTGGAAAATATGAGTTTAAAAATGGAACAAACCATATATTTTTGGTATTTTAACAGAGGAAAGCTTAAACCTACTCCCAAAATTAAACGCTGTTTAAATTAACAATGGTTTACTTTATGAAATCGGGGATTTTGCACAAAATAAAGTAAAACAATAATTCAGCACAACGAAATATAGGGATAGAAGTGGATCACTATTTTTACACACGTTTAATTTATTGATATATATATATATATATATATATATATATATATATATATATATATATTTATATATATATATATATATACATATATATATATATATATATATATATATATATATATATATATATATATATATATATATATATATATATATATATATATATATATATATATATATATATATATATATATATATATATATATATATATATATATATATATATATATATATATATATATATATATATATATATATATATATATATATATATATATATATATATATATATATATATATATATATATATATATACTTTGTTAGCAATAAATAGAGTTTATATCAAATTTAATAATGCGTTAACATATCCAACTATGCAAAATGACGTTCACATAAAATTATGCATCTCAACATAAATGCCATTTTCATTGAAACTGTTAAATAATTCTAATTGAGAAAATAAGTTAAACTGAAAATCGAATCATTAAGTTGCTTAGAACGAGAGAAAATCCAACGTTGAATTCCATTACATGTATCGAAAAGCTGACGTCAGTTAAAAATGGATGCAAATCAAGGAACTTAATGATTCATGCTGATACAGTTATCTAGTTTAGATGATGCAATAGGCGGATACATCCGACTCTAGTAAGTTAACAAATCAAATAGAAGTTATTTACTCTCAATCTCAAATTTCGGAAGTTTTGAAAGGGATTCAGTCACAGATAAAGTGGATAGGGAATTGCTGTAGAGATTAATTTGGTGAGCATAAGAAAATAATATTTGTGGAATTGATATTAATAATCACTGATCAAAAGATTGTTATGAATATTTGCATTTTGACATTTGGAATGAAAGAGAGTGCTTTATAAAGAATGTGTGAAGGAGGATAGATAAATTTGCCTTATATATTAATTTTTGTGTACGATTTTTTAAGGAATGAGTTTATATTTCTTGCAAAAACAATCATTTTTTACTAACAATTATTTTATGTATACGAAAATAATCATTATTAAGAACATATTTTCCCTAGTTATCTTTATCAATATGAAATTCTACTCTTATGTTTAATTTTCTATTCTTAAGATTTTTTCTTTGATTAAAATTAAGCGCAGTTTAGAATGTCACCTTAAAATTCAAAAGTGAATTTAAAGGCTAAAAATCTTCAAAAGACATTATTACTATATAACTAACTTTATTTAACACTTATCCCTAAATCAAAACTCTTGTATATAATGAATTATTTTAATAATTACATTAGTGTTCATAGATATTAATTTGTGTTAAGCATTTAAATATAATCATATATAATATTGCCTTATTTTACTATTCTTTCAATTTTTTTAACTAGTCAATAATTAAACCAAAAATTAATTCTCTGAAATAATTTTATAAATATAAACATCAGGTTTTAAAATTTAATTTATTAAAAATTAAGTAACTTGATGTCCATAAATTAATTCAAAATGAAGCGTATATTATATTGTGAAGCTTTTTAACTGTGCGGATTCCCATTTGTTCTTGAGTATTAACTGAGAAACATTGCACCGTTGTTGTTGCTGTTACTAATGACACTTAAGCTCGCTCTATGCTTGGGTATGCGAATTTAAGTCAGTAGGGTGCGTCTTTCGTTTAATCAGAGCACCGCGAAGCTGAAAGTACGACTTTGCTCTTCATATCCTCCGATAGATGGCACCACCAGAGGTGCCTCCTTCAATTTCAACATTGATCTGAAGGGGGATGAAATTTTCTCCAAACCTTTGCACACATGGCAACTGCTCAACGATCGACTACAGGACTTTCGATTCCACTGATTTAACGAACACGTATATTGAAATTACTCGGTGGCGTTTTTTGGTGGCGTTGGGAATCGAACCCCGCCCTTTCGAAAAAAAGACTAATGTCCTAACCACTAGGCTACCCCGGCTCTGCACAGAGCAGTTTACTGGGAATTGAATGGCAATCTGGCAGTATGCTTCCTTGAAAATTGATTGGCTTTCTGTCTTGGCAACTTCTTAAGTGCTGCAAAATATAGAATCAAGCAACGTTCTTGAAATAAATGTCGTATATAAGTAACATAAGCGTGCAAACACTTAATATTTCCTATTGTTCTAGAATTTTATATTTATTTTATGAAAGAAGTCAGTCGAATATTTTCCGATAAAATTTTAGATTTTATAGAAATCATGATTTTTTTGCATAGTGTGAATTTTTAAATTAACCTTGATATCATTTATTTAAAATAAAATTTATCGTTACTGTATAAATCCCGACTTCTAAGATCTCCACCTATTAACACAACAAAGGGTGGACGTGATGGTATCTTATATAATGAGGTGTGTCTTCGTAGCCTTGAAAGAGGCTCTTTGAAATTTTAAAGCAGGGACAAAACAGACGACTCTCAGACTTGTCCTGACATCTCCAGAGATATCATTTCATACGGAGGATTTTGCAATCACAACATATATATTTAATGTGCATTTTCCGCCATGAACAAACATGACGAATCTTCGATTGGGTCGATATTTGAACTCATTGCCTTCTGATAACGAGAATGAACTCTCTAACTGACTTGGACACCGCAGCTTCACAACTGTGTTATTTCTCATATATTATGTAAAAGAGATTATATACTAAATTTCATAATTGTGAAATGGTTTCAAAGAGATTGGTTTCGTTAAGTGACTTTAGTTTGGTCTGGGTTCTCACACTATGAGAGTGAAAACTAAATCAACCGAAATTTACCAATATTTTAAAGAAAATACTAAATCACTGAAACTATCAATAGTGTTTTTGAATTATATAAACACCATTTAAATTTAAGCAGATAATAATTTATCGATGGATATTGCCGCTCTTTTTTCCATTAAAATGGGTGTATGAGAGTTTTCCGATAATTTTTCAATTGATGCAGGAATAGTCTAATTTATTTAAAACTTCACTGCAGAAATCAATATTTAGTGAATACTGAAAAATAACCCAGAACATTTTGTGGACATGAGGTTATCTATTAAGTAGTGTTAGGTAGTCATGTTAAGTTGTCACGTCTAAAGTGGGATTCGAGCTCAAAGATTTATTTTCATTCTCTGTACAAAAATATATTATGAATAAATTTAGTATTTTAAATAAACAGTAAGTGGGAAAAAATTACCTACAGTTATATTTTTATAAAATAAAACAACAGCAAATAAATACTGAAGCTTAAACCTACCTATTTAATAAACTTAAATAAATAAACAAAGCTATTCCTAATTACAAATATTGTTGAATTGCGTCAATATGGAGAATCATTACTTTTGATATTTAGCATCATTAAACCATTAGTCGTCATAGTTACCAAATTTATTGTTGGGGAAAAATAATTAATAGATGTATTTAAAGTAATATGTTTAAAAGGGTTATGAATTTTTTATAAATGAATGTGGATTATACTACTCTTAAAGTATAATTTAAAAAATTAATCCATTATTAAAAGAAATAAAACTGGTATTTCAGTGGTAAACAAACAAGTTTCTTGAAAATAGTACTAAAGCTTCTTTACAATGTTTAATGTACATAATATTTTATGCATTATAAACATTGATTTTATTTTTTATTGCATATCTGAATACATAATGAAGCGATTAATATTCAACATGTCGTTATGAGTTTATTATCATCGATGTTTCTATGATATTTCAATGCTTTATGTAAAGAAGATTTAAGTACAATCTCTCACACACAAACAATAAAAATAACGATATTATTTGCCTTACATACCTTACATATTAAATTAAAATGTTTTATTTTAATTTAATATGACTCAGAGATATAAATTATACCAAATAAAAAAACTTATCACAGCACTTATAATATTGATGTAGTAAGCTTTCTTATTCACACACAGTCAACGTCAATCACATTTCATTCTTATCATCAATAGATTAATTAAACCATAAGCAAAAGCAACTGTAAAATATATTTCAATCATTATCTTGGAAAAAAAAACATTTTAGATAAAGATACTAATTTAATTACTTAAACTAAATTTTTACTAATGTATATTATTTTTAGTATCAGTTTCTCCTTTAAAAGCAAAATGTAAATTAAATTAATAATATCTGTTGTTTCTGTTGTAAAATATGTTACCAAATAAATTATCTGTTTCAAATCATTAAATATTTAAAAAATACAAATAATCATTAAAGATATTTTATGCCTAATTTATTTCTGCCATCCAATATGAAAATTATTTATCCATAAATGGGGCAAATTTTTAAAATTTTTGTTTATTAAATGTATGCATGTGCATTTGATAATTTGCACTGTTTTTTATTTTTGGTACAAATTGTGGACATTTGCATTATGTGTCAATAAAAAAGCCATATTTTATTGTGATATTACTGTTAATATATCATGACGAATGTATTCATTGAAATGTTGATTTTCTTCTATATTGTTGGCCCCTGCGAGCACAGCGCCCTCTATGAGTCATAAAAAAGAAACCGGCAGTAGCCATATGAGAGTCGGAGAAATAAAGTGTGTGTTTTTATACAGTCCTTGAGCGAGTATTAATTGAGTTTAAACTGAGCTATTTAACATATATGTTAGATCTTTTATGTTATATTTTTGATATATATAACAACACTTAGATGAAAAATGTAAGTTAAATCATTCATATATATATAATTTGCAATCTGTTCACTTCTTAATTTTTAATGAATAGTTTTTCAGAATATAGTTATTATGAAGTTATAGTTTTTGCTCTGAACCAATGAAACGCGTGGAAGAACAAATTTTCATCAGTTTGTTACTTTGTCCAATAGCAAAACCGCATAGCATCTTCACCAAAACATTTAATATTTCCAAACAAGTTTACAAATGCAGGATGATTTTAAACACTCTGACTGTTTTGATTATGTTTGATTAAGTAAATTAGAGTTTATTAGGAGTTTGTATCCTAACCATCAAATAAATCTTAACAGAGTCTTGAAGATTAAAAGTCTGTTATTCTAGATTTTTCTGCGCCTGTAGCCGTGGCGTTATTTCATTTTCCGAATGGACACCAATTATTTCAATGCCCATCTTTATAAAATTCCACTTAGTCTCTTCAGTTTTCACTTTCTAAAACTTTGCGCAATCCGGGAACAAGAAACATATTGAATAAACTGAAGTATCATCTTATGATTCTATTATTCTTAATTAGTGGGAAGCAAAATTAGGACTAACGATTTAATAGCCAAATTTCTGGTACTTGTATAAATAATATAATGTGCAAAATAATATTTAAACAAAGTATTATTATATATAATTATTATAATATATAATATGTAAATTTTTGTTCATAAAGTATTCTCAGTTTATTTGAGTTTGCCCCTGAATTTAAACAAACAAAGTATTATTTGTTTAAATTCAGGGGCAAACTCAGATAAACTGAGAATACTTTATGAACAAAAATTTACATATTTTATTAGAAACGGTCATACCACATAAGAACAATATTGAATAACAAACTAAAAAGAAAAATATTTTTAAAAAAATTAGAAAACTGTTATTATATTTTATTGTGTGCTAAAAATACGTTTAGTTTAAGTATTAATTCGGTTGTGTGTCATGTTACTTTTGACACTTGGACAAGCCAAGCTCACTATACCTTGACAATGCGAATTTAAGTGAATATGGAGCGTCTTTCGTTTAATCAGAGCTCTACAAAGGTGAATGTACGACTTTGCTCTTCAAATCCTCCGATAGATGGCACCCCCAGAGGATCCACCCCTTAATTTTAAAATTGATCTGAAGGTGGAGGAAATTTTTCCAGACCATTGCACCCATGGTAACTGCTTACTGACCGACCATAGGACTGTTGATTCCATAGATTTAAAACGAACATGTATATCGCTTGTACTCGGTGGGTCTTTTAGTGGCATTGGGAATCGAACCCCGCCCTTCCGGAAGAATGGCCGATTCCTTAACCACTAGGCTACCACGGTTAATTCTATAGACATAATTTCCAATAAACGTTTTTTAAAATAATAAGCACACATGACACAAAGTTTTGCTTGTGCTTAAGCTCCATAATAATTTTAAGAAAATTAAAATTAAATATTACTTTACTATAATTTCGAATATTTGCTCCTCACTTAGAAAATGAATTTCAACTTTTAAGGAAACAGATAGTTTTTTATACTTTTTTCACACAAAATTAAATTCAGTTTAGTTTACAGCTTAAAGCTTAAGTGAATTCCAACATATATATATATATATATATATATATATATATATATATATATATATATATATATATATATATATATATATATACGTTACTACAGCTTAAAGTGAAATCTCTACCTGAAAATGCAAACCAAGCCAATAAACACTTGAAATAAAAATAAAACTGCAAATTATATAGCTCCAGAAAACGAATTTAATGAATTTAGAATGTGTTAATAGTAACATAAAAATAATATTTTTAGTGTGTTTATTTTACTGGAATTTGCTGTTAAAAATGTTTTTTGCGTTGATGGAAGAAATATGCGTGACTAAAAAAATAATTATGAATCAAACGATGTTTTAGTGATTTTTTTGTAGCTTTAAACCACAAGCAGAAATTAGTTAGATTTATCATAACTGTATAAGCAGAATGAAGAATAGTTAAACTACGAATTAATATTTTTAGTTTAATTCTTTATAAATTCAATGAACTGAAAAAAAAAGAAAAAAATTCAGGGAAAGTATTTTCTCTTTTGAATGACTTATTACATCAGGAATATAATAACAAGAGTGTTATGTGTATCAAATAAAATAAAAATATGAATGAAATTTGTAGTGATTTAGTTAGTTTGCATTTTATTGCAAAAAATGAGCATCTAAATTTACAATATTTCTTATTTTCTGTGTCCATCTAGAAATCTTAAATTCCGAAATCAGTAATGGAAACATCTAATAGTTCTTAATAATGGAAACAACTATAGATTATATGGAACGTATTGAAGCTATTATTTTGTTACGATATCTGTTGTATAAAATTTTAGTTAAAAACATTAATATATTTCCTTATACAATAAAAAAAATTCTTAAATATTGCAGAGCAAAAAAAATTTTTTTGAAAGCTTTGATAAATATCTTTCATTTAAGAATGACATATTCAAAACGAAAAAGGAAAACTCATTCGACTGTGGCAATCACTTTAACAACTGAAAAAGAACACCATATGCAAATTCACGCATTACTTTTACCAAGTGATAAATATGTTGCTTGAATTTCCAATAAGAAAAGGGACTTTTATCGAAAAAAAGAAAGATCTCGAAAAGATTTAGAGTGCGAAAAATAAATTACACTTTAGAACAAAATTGGTCTTAGAAAGTGCTGAAAAGCATTTGCTCCTTCAATGCCTGTAATCCTGAGGTCAATAATCTCTTCCTTATTAGGAATTATTACTACTTTTTTGGAAGTTTTTCTTTCTAAAACAAGTTTAAATATCTTGAATGAAAAATTTGAAAGTATTGTTTTGATCGATCAATGAAAATGTGAAAATGTTCTTTAATGCTAACGGCAACTGAGTTTGATGGATTGTTAGCAAATCTTTTAGATTTATTTGGCTGTAAGGGAAAAATCAAGAAATATACTATATTTACTTCATAACAATAAATAAAGTATTTTTAAGAAAGATGTCACTAACATTTAGTTTGACGAATTAATTCATACACATGACTTATTCATTATAAAGATTTTATTATTTAATATTTTTAAATTAAAAGTAAAATTTGTATTATTTTTCATAAATGTTACTGTATTTATTTTTAGTTAAAAAAACTGAAGTCATGGGCATAATTTATAATCGAAATTACGTAATTGTCTATAGTAAGGGGCCCACATAAAAAGTGACGAATGTTTATATATAAAAAACTGTTTCATATCTTATTGGAAGATCTCTCTACTTTTCTATAAAATCAATATCTGTAACTAAACATTTCAGAATTCGCATATTATAGTCTTTCGTTGCAAGTTCTTAAGACAAGAAGGTCATAATATTTCATGTTTAAAGATGACTCGGTCCAGGAAAAATTTACCTTTATTTTAAGAATCTTTATTTAAAAGAAATCTTTATTAAAGGAAAAAAAACTATAAGGTGAGGAATTGAAAATGGAACTAAAGAATTGGTCTTCTTTACGACATTTGCCCAATAATAAATTATTCCTTCAAATAAAGAAATTGCTGTATTTTTTTCGAAAGGGGACACTTTTGATAGTCTAATTTTCTATCAATTTTAATTTTTCCATTACACTGAATGATTTTCAGGGAAATGAATGTTTTGGAAATGATAGAAAGTTGGAGGATAATCTGATCATTTGGTTAATAAACTGGTGTAAATTGATAGAATCTACATTAATAAAAGACCGAATTTAAAGTAATAATAATAAAAAGATTTACGTAAAATCAAAAATCTTTTTTATAATAATTACTTTAAATTTCATTCTCACTTTTAATTTTCTCTTAATCTTATAACCATTTGCAATAATGAAATTCGTAATATTTTAATATACATGCATTATTTACAATAGATTTTCCTGATGAATTTCAACATGTCTAATCATAGTTCGGCTTACTAAAGAAACTTTAAAACTGAATTATGCAAAAAAAACGGGGAATAAAATTTTAAATTCGGGGCTACGTAATATGAGTGTTTAAACTACAATTACATCATCTAAACCAAGCTAGAGGATTAATTATTCAGCTGCTACCTCAGCGAAATTTTTGTTTTCATAGCAACTAATAAAAAATAAAAAAATAATTAAAAAAATATTAGTAATTAAAAAATATTTAAATTATTAATAAAAATAAAACATTAATTGTAATACTTTAATTTCAATTTCCATTAGTAAATTTTATATTGGTGCTGAAAATCTCATTTATGAGAATGACAAATTCAAGCGAATAAATTTTTAATAATTTCATATCATCAACTTTTTTCAGAAAACGTTTTCATTCAACTTTATTTTTTGATAATGATTTGAGTTTCTCATCCGTAAAATAAATGGCAGATGTTTTAGGGAACAGCTGTCCATATTTTTCAGATATTTTCTTCTTTATATTTCCATCTATATAAGGAAGCAGAGATGTAAATGAAATAAATCTAAAAAATATAGAAATACAATAAAAATATCTTTTTCTCTCTGCATAAATGTATATATATATATATATATATATATATATATATATATATATATATATATATATATATATATATATATATATATATATATATATATATATATATATATATATATATATACATTTATGCAGAGAGAAAAAGATATTTTTATTGTATTTCTATATTTTTTAGATATATATATATATATATATAATGATTGATTGATTGATACATGAATGAATGTTTTATTAGAAGTAAATAAATTAATCATTTTTGTTTCTTATAAACCAAATATGCGTTGTTTTGTCTTTAAAATGAATATTTTTGGTTTTATGCTCTCACAAAAAGAAGAAGTAAAGTTCTCATATGTTTTTCTTTTTAAGATTTAGTTCAGACAATAATAAATTATTTTATTTCTAAACAAAATCTAAGAAGTTCATGCAAATAAAATCAATCATTTATTTAAAAATTCCAAGTATACTTATTCTATAAATATTCTGTCAGATTATTCCCAAACTTAAGACCAAAAGAAATTCTGATTACTTGAGTAATTTCTTTTTGCGTAAGAAAGTTTAAAAGACAGAAATTCATAAATCATGAGATTAAAGGATAAATTTTACTGACAAAGCATATTACTTCTCATGAATATTAATAAATTGTTTTAAAAGAGTGAAGTCGGCGTTTTAACTTAATATTAAATTAGCGTAATATATTATTTAAAAATATAAGAAAAACTTTTATATATATATATATATATATATATATATATATATATATATATATATATATATATATATATATATATATATATATATATAAATCGACCATAAAACAGTTTTAAACTATTTACACAAAGCTGGATTCAAAAAGAAGCTCGATGTTTAGTTGCCACACCAATTAACAGAGAAAAAACATGATGGATCGACTTTCCATTTGCGAATCCTTGGCTAAACGAAATGAATCAGACATATTTCTCAAACGGATGGTGACTGGAGATGAGAAATGACTCACACATGATAACCCTGTGCGAAAACGATCGTGGTCAAAGAGCGGTGAAGCACCTCAAATGGTGCCAAACCTGGACTAACGGCGAGGAAGAATCTGCTGTGCATTGGTGGGACTGGAAGGAGATTTTTCATTATGAGCTGCTTCCATATGGCCAAATACTAAATTCTGATCTCTACTATCAACAACTGGAGCGTTTGAAGATTGAGATTGGCCAGGAACGGCCAGAATTGGCCAACAGGAGAGGTGTCGAGTTCCACCAAGACTACGCTAGGCCACACATGTCTACAGTGACTTGCAAGAAACTTCGGTAGCCTGTTTGGGAATTTGAAATGCATCCGCCATACAGCCCGGACTTGGCACTAGGCGATTATCACATTTTTCTTGCAAATATATTTAGTGATAAAAAATTGGCACCTAGGGAAGAATGTAAAAATCAACAAATAGAGTTTTTGCAAATAGAGAATAGGACTTCTATGAAAGAGGCATTATGTAGTTACAATTAAAATGGCAACAAATCATACAAAACGGTGCATATTTGACCCAAATATATATATATATATATAGTATATATATACTATATATATATATATATATATATATATATATATATATATATATATATATATATATATATATATATATATATATATTATATATATATATTTAAAATTAAAAAAATTTCGTGTAAATGATGACACAAAGTTTGATTTTACGCACAGAGACATAAAAAGATATACATACACATAATTGATGAATTTTGGATTTTTTGAAGAATCTGAAAGAAATAATAGCAATAATTCTGTTCTATGTTCTCTTGCTTAAATCACAAATAATGAGAATTATGGAATTATTTTCATCTACACAGAGAACCATTTCTTCGAAATGGAAAAGTATTCATTGAATTTAAGAAATCAAAATTCTTATCCATGAAAACAAGCATAATTATCATTTTATTGAGAGAAAATACTTGAATGTAAATTTAGCTATATTTTATAATGTATTAAGTAATGAAATATAAATATCAAATAATTCGAACGTGGCATAAAATATTTTTTTTCATTTTTAATTTAATTTTAAAAAAATTGTATTTAATGTAGCAAAAATCTTTTTGCAAATTTTTGAATCTATTTTAATATATTTACAGTAAATTAGGTAATAAAATAGATTGAACATTTTGTTATTTTACTCTTAATATATATATACTTTAAAGTGCCACTGAATGCTAAATATAATATTTATTGTACAACTACTTTTGTGAAAACCATTGTGATTTTTCACTTCTAAAGTTATTTCAAAGTGAAACTATAAAGACTTCAGGAAAAATCTCAGTATATAGAGTTGAAAGTCCTAGGTTTGAACCCAACGAAGAAGATAGCTATAGTACTTACGTTTTCTAATTAGAAAGTTGTTGTGTTGGTTGCTTGGAAGCTTTGTAGATTCATCGTCTCAGTGTAAAAGATATTCTAGATTATTTTTTAAAAATATGAATTGCACATAATTCATTGAATTTTTTTGCACCATCATTTGATGAAATGTGTCAACCTAAACTCGAAATCCTCTCTAAGTTCATTTTCTTGATTTTCGCCAAAAATACGTAATTTTCTTATCACTTGACAGTCAAGCTATTATAGCTTGATTGCAAAATGATGGAGAATTTAATATCAATCATTGTGTTGGAGAGAAATTATTTATAACGTGGAATGCTCGTGGTGAATAATGTTTAATAGTAATGTTTTCAAGAACACTCAATATAAAATATCATAAGTGAAACAAATATGTGAAGAAAATGTTTCACATTTTATAACCTTTTATGTTTAAAAATAGTCTTTCCTAATACTGTATGTTTAAGAATATATTTATTTTTAATATTGTAAGTTACATGACAGTTGTATTTTAAATTTTTTCTTGTGAAAATTTTCGTTCGAAAATTTTTTCAAATCTATCTTTGTTTATTTGACACATTTATAAAATAATTTATTATATTTAAAAACATAACTATTAAACATAAAATATACAGTAATTAGTTAATTATTTAGTATTATTTTCCCAGCCATCGTCTAAATATTTTTAGGAAACACAATTTACTTCCAAAACATATTTTATTTCCAAAAAGTAGCTTTTTTCCTCATATAAGAATACCTCTAACAACTTTAATCTCTAGTAATACGTTTCCCTCATCTAATAAATATTTATCGTTGTAATAGTTAAAAGGATATAATACGTTTTGAATAATATTTTTACTTTTCAAAAATATATGTTAATTTACTTTTCTTTGTCACTATACCGGAACTAAGAATATTATATTCATTAAAGCAAAAATGAAAAATTTTCAAGATTCTTCCTTTAAATGTGAAAAGTAAAGGATAAGAATGACGAAAAAAGAAATCAAAACTGTTTCTACAGATTTAATCGTCTGATGTTTTCCCAGCTTAAGAAGAAAATCCCCTTTTTCAGTAAATGACAAGTGTTGAATGCTTTGAATCTGGCAACGTCACAAAATCGCTCCAAAGGAACATGGCGAATAATCGCCAACATGGATTAAGGAAAGAAAATGTTAAAAGTAACGTAAAAGAAAAATATAAGTTAAATAACAGTTATAAGCATTCTCATTGTAATCTCAAACAGTTTTACAGTTAATTTAGAAAATTTTTCTTATAAATATTATACCAAACATTTAAAAATAAAAATCTCTGACAACCTTCATGCTCTGAAAATTAATGTGGTATATAGAATTAAAACGACCTATATTTAACAGAGTTATTTCTATTAATAAATAACTGAAAAAGTATATTTATTTATTATTAACTATATATTATTTATTAAACAAGTTATAGTTAACTTATAAGATGTATAAATGTATGCGATTACAAAAATAAATAAAATCACAAAAACAGTAAAAACAAAGAAAATTAAAATAATTTACACCTAATTCTATTTTATTTTACGTAAATGAACAAATTTATCATCTCGATAAAAAAAGTTTCTTAAAAAGCATATTTAAAAAGCTCTCTCTAAGCATATTTAAATTCTGTAAGCACATTTTCTCTCTAAGCATATTTAAAAAACTAATATGATATATTTAGATGAAATTTCTCTCTTTTAATTAGTAACTCAACAAATGTAAAGTTTTAAGAAAAATACTGATTATAGTTCCATAAAAGTGAATTTTTAAATGGGTTTCTTAAAAGGTTAATTAATTATTATAAGAATTTAAATATTTTATACCGGATATTAATTATATTTCTAAATTAAAATCTTCTATTGTATACTTAAATGACATCACAGTTTTTGATTCAAATTTAAATCTTGCATGGAAGACCCTATCTGCAGGAAATGTCATATGCAAGAGGAAACGGCCAAGCATATCGTTTACGAATGCGAGGCTCTTGCCCTCCCTAGATTAACTTCTTTAGGCATCATCCATACTAGAGAGTTACACCTAGACCCCATTAAAGGGTTATCGGACTTTGTTAATAAAGTGGGTGACCCGAGCAACTGGAACTAGGAAACATTGGGTTTGGAGCTAATAGTACAAAATGCTGATAAAAGCAGAGGTGCCCAATGACATACAAACCCAACTCTAAGAAGACAAAGATTTGCATGCAAAATTTAAAAAAATTATAGAAAATTAATCACTCAAAGTTTTGCAAAAAAAGATATGTGCTATCTTTTACAAATGTTCTTATCTTTTGATGCAAGATCAAATGGTTTAGTAACTGAATTGAAATCTCACTAAAAAATAACGATAAAATAGAAAATTAATCATGTCTCGGAAAAATTTTAAGAAAAAGTACTAAATTTATTGACATATGATTATTGATCCTGAGCTTGTAACAAATTATCTTTTGTTACAAGCTCACTCAGAGTTATTAATTAAGTAATATTTGTTTCTTAATATTTAATTTAGCAATAATTACTCAAAACTTTCGGAATGTTCATTGTTTAAATACGGTTGAACTAGTCTTTTGTTATTCACATACACCTAAATAATTGCAAGAAAATCTAGAGAAAGTTTAGACATTTTTAGTAATTAGTTTAAAAAATTGGGTTGATTTATTTCGTAATGGATGTAATTTAATTAGTGACTCAGACATTTTTAATTGCTTATGAATTTATTCTCTATTATAATATTTTAATTAAGGTTTATTTGATATTATAGTATCGTACAATATCCATCTGTAAAGAAAGCATATTTAAATTAATCAAAATATTTTTGTTATAATATCAAATACATTTCATGGGTATGTAATTACTAATCTTTCACTCAGTATTAGAAGTAGTTATATACATAAAAGAACATGAATAATATTTTATATTCTTATATATATAATATAGACATGGCTTTGTTTCTTACTTACAATTATTAATTAACTCTCTAAGGGGAGATTTGTAACTCTCATACAGCTATTACAATTTGGAGGCCGAAGTAAAAAATTAGAATAGTTACATCGATTGGGGCAGAGTAGTTAGAAATGACATGTTAGTGAATAAAAGATTACTTTTCACTGTATGCTAAAAGATTAGATTAAAAATGGGTACATATACTTAAAAATTTAAGGTTTCTCGTATTGCATGAATATTTCAAATCTAGGATTGCTTATATATTTCATTACATTCCTAAAAATAAATGGTTGAAATTCCTAAAAAAATTATAATTATTTATAACAGTGTTACAGAATAGAAAATTAATATCTACTTTCTTATTATATAAATATTACAAACCTCGCATATTATTTTCTGTAACAGCAAAGAAATAGTATAATCCCATTATGAAAACAAAGTTTTGTCATGAGAACTTAAATAATTGAATCAAAAGGAATGCAATTTTTAAACTACTCAACATTTATGTTATAGATAAGGATATTAGATTTGTGGTTAGATAGTAGCTCTATACTGTGGTTTTGAAAATAAGGCGTAGTTTAGCTTCTGCCTGAATTTTTAGGAAGATTAAGTACCATTATAGACAATAAAACCTAAAATGGCAATTGAATCCATAAATTGAAGACTTGAAAATCAGAGTGTTGAACTTTTTGCTGCCATTTTGAATAGTCTTTTAGAAAAATAAGTAACCGAAAAAACTCCGAATATTATTGTGTTGTAAAGTTTTATGTTAACAGTAAGAAAGCCAATACTGTCAATTGTTCTTTTCTAATTTCCTGGAACATGCACTCATCAATATACATTGGCATGGTTATGAAAGCTGAGCAAAATCTCAAGACCAATTTAACTGCTCCTAATTAAACGCATTTAATGATTCTTTCCATATTCCAAAAGTACTTAGAATAATCTCTCTTTAAGGTACCACTTTTAAGGACGTAGTTCGCCGGATGGATACAATTGCTGATATAATCTTTAAAAGGTAAAGTGCTTGATATTTGACTCATTAATTCAGCAGTAAATGGTTTTAGCATCTGTCTTGCACATGAAATATTCGTATTGTTTCATTTTCTTCTTGAAGCCCAATGGTGTAGTATTAGAGCTATCCTCTCTCAAGATACATGTCCAAGGTTCAATCTTCTAGCTGGGCAAAGTCGATTCAGATTTTTACTCATTCATTGGATCGATAAAACTGAGTACTAAACACTAGGGGTTTCGCGTTAAGCTGATTACTTAACCGGAACATACTCCTTCACACCCCAAGTTCTTTGATCCTGAATACATGTAGTTCTTGTTCATCATATAGACTGTCGTGCCTCTGAGTTTAGTTTAATTACATTTCTTTCATGCGTTGCAGTAACAATTCTCTAAAGAAGGCACCAGTTTTGATACTAATTTCGTAAATTCAACACGGATGTAAATTTACCTATGTAAATGCAAACAGTAAGTTTTGTTTAGCATTTAAGACGTCAGAAAGAGAAGCTATGAAAGGAATACATATACATTACTAAATTGTAGCCTTACAATGTATAAAATATTTGGAAAGAGTCGATATTTAATCTTTCTCTTATGCTCATGTAGCTTAACTCGAAAACACTTCTCTTGAAGAAGAAAATCTCTTTGATAAATCAGAAAGTCTATTTCATAGAAAGTCTTTTATCACGTTTCGTAATCATTTTACAATATACAATAAAATCAGATTGGCATCAATTGTGACTTTTCTTACATGGCGCGCTGTGGAAAGGTATGTACACGCAGAAGGAAATTTCAATTAACTTCAGTTCACATGGTGTTAGAGAATGGAAGCACCGAACCAGCTAAATGATAAAATTCCTTGCTCATAATCAACAATTTATGACATTTAATTAAGCATGCAACAATCTTGTATCATTTAAGTTTCTAGAGTTTGACAAGTTCTAAAATTTTTAAATTTATTTTGAAATTGTTTTATAAACACCAAATACCTAAATAAAAGCTGAAATAAATTATACTGTAGTATAATTAAAAATATTCGTTTCATATTATACAAAAAAAATTGAATTTTAATTATATTTGATTAGATTTACGTATCGAATATGTCTTTTTGAATATCATTGTATAATTTAATTAAAAGGGGATTCAGATGAATCATGAAATATTTTTACACTATGAGCTCTTCTATATAAGTATATGATTTTTTTATTTTATTTTTTAAGCTTTCTTCTCAAAATTACAGATAATGTAGTATATATATAAATATTTCAATAAAAAACGTTACCCTTACAAATTAATCAAAATGGAAATTGGAATCGGAAATAAATGATTTTATAAACTTATTTACTTTCAGTAAAATCTAAAACTAAGATATTCATAAAACAATAATAAAATGACTTTTCCAAACTTCACGAAAAAATTTTATGAATAAACCAATCACCATGTAAATTATTTCAAATTCAGTCATAAAATACATTAAAAATAGTTAATTAAGTTATCTAGTTATCTGAACAATTTAAAAATAAACTAAATAATATATATATATATATATATATATATATATATATATATATATATATATATATATATATATATATATATATATATATATATATATATATATATATATATATATATATATATATATATATATATATATATATATATATATATATACAATATATTTCCAAACTTTAAAAAATACCCTGATAAATTTTTATTCATTCTTTCAATTAAAAAAGCAACTCAATTTAATTCAGCTGTATAATGCATCTGTGTAAAATTCTATAATTCCCACACATAAAAAACACAAATTCATTAATTTTAGAATAACTTTAACATATCAATAATTAATCCTATACCTAATTTATTACATCCAGCTTAATCGTAATCCAATATAATGAATAAAATTATTTATTAATTTATTGCATTGAACAAAATGAATATTGATCTCATCCCAAGTAGGAAAAAACATTTTTTCAATGCATATTTCTTTATTTTTTTAAGAAATATTCTTCCCGGCATACAGAAAACTTTCAGAGAATTCTCATTATTTGTGGCTTATGTAAAAAGAAAAAAAGTAAGAATTCCAGCCTTCATATGGAATAAAATTATTGCTCTTATATTTTCTTTCTAATTCAAAACGAATTTATCAATTATATATATATATATATATATATATATATATATATATATATATATATATATATATATATATATATATATATATATATATATATATATATATATATATAATTCAGATTAATATTTGTAGACTTATTTAATTTTAATTAAATATATTTTTAAAATTTAATTAACAATACTTCAATTTTAGTTTCATATACTTACGAGAATTTTTTTCTACGCACTAACGTTACTTTCTTTTTCAAATTATCTAAGGATAAATAATTTCTATTTATTATTTCAATGAATACTATATAACGAGTATGTTTATGTATTTATTAATAAAATAAGTTGAAAAAAACTTTTATCTAATTTCTTAAATTTTCTTTTAACTTATGTTAATAAACACAACTTTCAATGTATTATTCTATTAGCTACCAATAAGCATGCAATACTATAAAGTAGTAAAATTTTTCATAGTAACTTTTAGGACACGCACACACAATATATATTTGTGAAAACATATCCCTACTTTAACGCGTTGTTGTTGTGTACGGATGTCTGATAGGATTTTCACCTTTCAGCACCACAGGGAACATAAGTGATGACCCTTTATAAATTAGGTCATCCAGTTTGGGTCCCATCGTAACCTCGAAGTGACTCTTCGTAATTTGTAAACAGTGATTAATCAGAATATCTGTCAAATGCACACTTCGTCTTTGACTTCAACAATTTTTAATTATAGGCCCATTGCAAACAGATCTAGGGGTCGGCCCAAAGTTAGATGGACTGATTGTGTAGAGGAGGACTTTAAAGTGCTGAAAGTGACTAAGTGGAGAACTGTCACCACCCAGAGAACACAATGGAGGAGTGTTCTGAGGAAAGCCTGGCCCAATCTGGGCTGTCGTGCTGAAGAAAAGAAGATTAAACAGAAGATCCCAAGACTAACACCAATAGAATTATCATTTCTCATGGACGAGATTGGGATTATGATCTATTTAACGAGCCCCAATCACCATTAGTTACTATGGATACTGGGTTGGGTCGGAATTCAAACTCACTTTCTTCTGATAACCATAACGAACACCCTAACCAACCATGTCACCGCGAGCCATTTCTGCATTAAAATTATCTAATTATTTCCCATTATTTTATCGACAAATAAGAATTGATTTTTCGTAGATAATCTTCTACACTCAGGAAAATTTAGGAAATAGATATAAAAAATGTTTCACGCTCCTATGGCACAGGTCCGAGGTTCGATCCTCGAGCTGGGCAAGGTTGACTCAGCCTTTCATCCCTTCAGTGGGTCGATTAACTGAGTACCAAGCATGCTTGGGAACTAAACACTGGTGGTTTTCGCGTTAGGCTGACCACCTGATCGGGACATATGCTTCGCACACCAGGGCCCTCGTTCATGAAAACAGTTATGGGCACTGTAGGCCTTGGCCCACATGGGCTGTCGTGCCATGGAGTTTAGCTTAGTTTAGATATAAAAAATAAGGAAAATATGAACAATATAGTTGGGATTTCCTCTTTAAGAAATTGAACAAATTTTTTAACTAATAAATAAAAAAATAAAAAATCAAGCTAAATACTGTTTTACTGACAGATTTATTTCAGGACGATTCTAACTAAAGTAATGATAACTGTAACTAAAGTGATCATAACTAAAGTAATGATAACATGCCTTCTGTAGTAAAACTTTCATGGCTTAATATCCTTAATATTACAATAACACTTTTCTATCTCAATAATCGACATCATTTGAAATCGCATTTCTTTAATGTAAGCCAGATTATATCACTAAACTGTATTTCATCTGGTGTATGAAAATATAAGTATTTTTAATGCTAATGTAAATAAAATATTTAATTTTATTTAATTACATAGTAAAAATAATAATTTAAAAAATATTCATTTGCATATTCCTTTCATAAATTACTTCCTTATGATATGTGGTTATTTAAATGATTATGTAGTATTTTTTTCATTTTATAAATCATGCTTAATATTATGCCATACTTGTAAAGTTCTAAAAATGGATAAAACATTTTTTATTATTTTTATTTTAGCATTTAATGTCAACGTATACAGTACTTTTCCTTATATCGTTTCATATTTTTTAAGTATTTTCAAAAACTTTCTCATCTAGTAAGTGTAAATTCCTTTTAAGCTGTATTCTCTTATCATTATAATCTAATAAATTACCAGAAAACTTTTTTATCGTTAAAGATACATTATTGATTTCCTTTATCTTAATTAAGATTCTTTTTAAGTAAGAAGGAAAATGTAAATACTTATTGAACTAAGTTGAAAAATATTTTTTTCTTTTTAAAATTTTCAATAATATTTTAATGCATTCAATTAAAAATTTTTTAGTTATCAAATTTTTCCTTAATCTTTTTAAACATCTTATAAAATTTATTCTGCAATATTTTTATTCTAGTAAAAGCTTCGAAAATGACAAGATAATTTTAACTTATAAAATATTTACTAAACTTCCAAAAATAATTGATTTTACTTATGATTTAATTTTTTAATGATTTAATTTTTTTTAATTTTTAAATTGATAACAATAATAATTAATTATAATTTTCTTATTTCTTTAAATATACAGGGAACATATTGATTATCCTATAAAAAACTTTGATGCCAGTTTTATTTAATGTATATATTTTATGTAAATTCTCTTTAATTTCTTTTTTTCTTTTAAAATTTCATGTTGTGATATTTTGTGGGCAAGCTCTAAGTATTATTTTAAAATTAGAATAAAAATAAATATAAGACTGTTTATTGAGTTTTCATAGTTATCATTTTAATGCAGTCATGAAAACTGAAGTGATTTCTATAATATTTAAGTACTGAATATTTTCACAATAAAGAAATTTTTACTGATGTAAAATATTCTTCTGTTTCATACAGTTATAATCACCGTGAATACTTTTCATTTTTATAAGAGCTGTTGGTTTCCTAATTTCCTCTGTTATGTCTGACATAACAAATGATGAATTATTTTTAATTTCACACAAATTTTCGCTAATTTATTTTTTAAGAAATCATTTAAAATTTGCTTGTCCTTGTTTCAAAGTAATGCCAACATTTTGACATTAATTACAATTAAATAAAATTTAATAAAGAATTATTTTTGATGTACTCTTTCTATCTTTCTATTATTGTTTATAACTGTATATGTATGCATATATATATATATATATATATATATATATATATATATATATATATATATATATATATATATATATATATATATATATATATATATATATATATATATATATATATATATATATATATATATATATATATATATATATATATATATATATATATATATATATATATATATATATATATATATATATATATATATATATATATATATATAATTCAGATTAATATTTGTAGGCTTATTTAATTTTAATTATTAACAATACATCAATTTTAGTTTCTAGTATATAGATACATACATTTTATTATATTTCTTATTTATAGTCCAACCAAATCTCGGTTTGGACCTTGCGCCATGAATCCCTACCAACCAAGTAACCAAATATCGGTTTTTCTATATGATTATTAATATCGTTTTTTCTTTTTAGCAATTTTATTTTTAAATAAACTTAGTTTCAATAATAATTGAACTGGCATATTGTTCGTATTTAGTGTTTTCAATACAGATTTCTTAACTTAATTTAAATTTTCTAGCTTTTTTAATAGCAAATTTGCACCAGTTTTTAAATAGCTTGAAGTTATTTTTGCTACAGAGGAAAATAATTTACTAAAATTCAAAGTATTGAAATATAATGAAACATTCCACTCAAGAAACGCGTATCATACAAATTCTTTTCAAACTACACAAAAAAGATCCAGTTCCAGAAAGTTTTATATTAAAAATTTTATTACTTTAGTATAGAATTCAATCTATGAAGAAATAAAAACAAATTACCATGTCTGTAGATCATTATTAAATGGTAATAAGTTTATTTATAATTGAGTTGGAATGTTTTATCGTCCGAATATTTTTTTCTTATAAACATGAGCCCCGAAACATAATAATAAAAAGTTTATATGAATTTTTTCATATATATTTACATACACATACATATTCATCAATACAATACACATTGCAGGATATTCAAAATATTTTCTATTAGAGGGCGGACACGAACAGTTATTGATAACTGACCTAATCTAGGCAATTCATATATTGAATATCTGGCTTTTGTAATTCTATTGCATTCAAATGACAGCATTCTATTATCTGTACTTGATGTTCGAGAACTTATTATGTTCAACTTCGTATATACTCTGAATATTGCGCTTTACAATTAGAATTTATACATTTCTAAACAGCCTATTATCACAGTCTTCAATTTTAAAATATTAAAAAAATATTTTGCAGTGAATTACATATCTTCGATTAAAATTATTATTTGATATTCATATTGGTATCTAAACTAATTTTGTAATATTTCAATTTTTTTAAAATGTATTTTATAAACAGATTTTTTTATTTGGTTTGTTGTGCTGAATTATTGTCTTGAGCCTATAAGGTGTAATTTGCAAGGATCTATAAATTAATGTCGATTCCAGACAGTAAATAGATATAAGAATAAAAGTACAATTCAAACCTTAGACTTGAAAAATTATATTAATAATACTAATAAATAATTTATATTATTAAATAAATTTCCGCTGCTATTTTGTTAAAATATTTCTATTATATTAACCCTATCAGAACTCTTAAAAAATTTGAAAGGTACTGGATTAACATATAAAGTGTTGCCATTAGCAATAAATTAATGAATTAAAAATAGAATAAATAGTAATCATAATGTACATACTCACATTAAGTTTTTATATTTGAAAATGTAAAATTCAAATAATTACCATACTGGATCTGTAACTTTAGGTTTCGGATAATATTTTATTAATTTAATGTTAATGAAGAGGTGTAACTATACAGATTCTTTAAGTTAAAAAGAAATCACATACACACACACACAATTAAAAGAAAATGAAAACTTTGAAAATGTTAAAAAAAAGGAAAAAATATTCAGAAATCTAATAAAAGGTTTGGAAGTATGAAAACAAAATGGAATATTGTAATTTCAAATATGCCATCCCAAATTCGAAAATATTCTTTATCGTGAACTGTGCAATAAATATTTAAGGAAATAAGTTAATTGTTTCAAAACTGAAAGCATGCATTTTTGTATGTTTCATTATGCAATGCAGTGTTTTGAATAAAGTCTGTAAATGCCTATATTGATCATAGAACATACAGTGAATTATTTGTTACATGTACGTAAAAAAATCCCATAATGGGGCAAATTTGCAAAAGTGTAAAATCTACTGTTGGTAATATTAATTATTCGTTCTGAAATTCCATTAGAGAACACTTTTCTTAAGCATCTTTACGAAAAATCTTGACTTTGGAAAACATGAATGAAATTCCTATGAACTTTAAGAAAATCATCTTTTATAACAAATTTGATTTAATAATTTTATAAATTCTTAGTTGCACTAATATATACCAAATATGATTTCAAAATTAATTTTGAACAATTCTTAAAATTTGAAATTATTTTTCTATCAAAATTAAAATAAGTACATATTTTGACTGATATCCACGCACAATTTTATGAGCAAGCTCCCAAATTTATATATTTGCTGCAAATATAAGAAAATTGTTTCTTAGAAAAAAACTCGGGTATAATAAATATTCAGGAAATTTACCCTTTCATCTTTATTTTTGCTTAAAATGCCAGGGGACGATTTTTTAAGAGGAAAAATATGTTTTAAACTTCATTCACATCCTTTATTCTATTCCCCTGTTTATCTTCAACTGCCTCAAATCTCATGTCGTCTTACCATTACAAAATATCTAAAAAATTGTTTTTATTTCTTTAAAATGCAAGAACCTTTTTTAAGATAAATGTATTGCTACTTAAAATTGAGTCAATTTTACTTTTTTTTACTAGAAATGAATTATTGGTGAAAAAATAAATCAAGCAAACTAATATATATATATATATATATATATATATATATATATATATATATATATATATATATATATATATATATATATATATATATATATATATATATATATATATATACATAGTTTTAAAATTATGAAAGAAAAATATTATTTTCCAGTACACAGAGACAAGGCAAACAATGATAATATTAACACATTATTAGCTAAGAAATATGTTAAATTTTGATGCTTTTGTTTTAGTTTTAATAAACATTTTTATTTTGACTATGAAGAAGACTAAGTACAAAAATGGAACTAGTTATTGATATTAATTAGTTTATAAATTGCTTTTTTAAGAATTTTCTTATGGTTTCTTTATAGTATGAATTCTGGAAATTATCATTTTATTTGTTTGAAAAAATAATCCTGATAAAAATTTCAGAGATTACATTGTTTATTGATTCTAAGGAATCTTCTGGTTAAGAAATTTATTTAACTTTTAGTTACAAGCATTGAGCAAATTGTATGGAAGCGTTTTTTAAACACAATTATATATTAATACTAGAAAATATTTATACTAAAAAATCATATTTTAATACAATGACTGGGCAATGAAGCAATTGTTTGTCACCGTTGAATACAATAATAGCAATTAATATTTTTTTGAAGACCGGTGGCATAGTGGTTATGTTTTCGAGCTCCAAATGCAGGTATTCGGACCCCGAGATGAGCAAGGTTGACTTGGCCTTTCATCTTTAGGCTGGGTAGACTAAACTGAGTACCAAGCATGCTTGGGAACTAAATATTGCGTTTTTCTTCATAAGCTGATCAACTAATCGAGACGTGCTCCGCACCTAGAGCCCAAGCTCATGAAAACAGAAATGGGCACTCCAGACCTCGGGTTGTCTTACCACTGAGTTTAGTAGCTAATTATTTTTTGAGTTAATGAAAATAAATGACTAATAAACTTATCATTAATAATTGATAATTAGTAATTATATATAATTTAGCTAGATTATCATTTATTATTTAAAAGTTATACTTTTTAATGGTTTTAGGGCAAAAAATTAAATTTTGTTTTTTATTCAAAACAGTTCACGTGAATTATTTAAAGTATGATGTGAAATGTTAGTCCAAAAGAGTATTCAGAAGTTTGATCTCATTAAATGCTGGCCTTCAAAAGTTAAGGAACAGCATGTTTTTCAAAGTTCACCGTAGAAAAAAAGGACACTAACAATGAATTTATTGTTTATATAAATAATAAAGAAGAGAGAGAACTTATGTAATTTTATGCAAAAGTCTACCACTTATTTTTGATAGAAAAGAGCACGTATATATGAGTGAAAGAAAAATATGTAGACATCAAGCTTTCATAATTATGAGCGCTACTTGTGTTGATTTTCATCTTTTGATTTTCTACAGATTCGTTGGCAAAAGCAAGTATGGTCTTGTAATGTCTGAGAGAAGCCATGTTTGGCTGATTCATTAGAGTCGAAGCCGATTGGATAGATTGAAATGGGAATGTCAAAAGCTGATGCCGTTATGTACCTTAAAGTGTCTCACAGTGTGGTCCACCATGTCTGGAATCAATTTTAAACAGACGCTTCTGTGTCCAAAAGATATGTTTCAAAGCAATCAAGAGCTACTACACCTGCAAAAGACCGTTTTATAGCTCTTTCAGCGCAAATGAGAAGAAACATTTCTTGCCACATGTTATTGCAGACCACTCTGTAACAAGAGTGAAAAAAATAGCAGCTAGTACGGTGCTAAGGCGTCTTCACATTGTAGGTCTCTAGGCAAGGAAGCGAGTTGTGTGTGTCCTCCTCACTGGACTATCGAAAGGAGCCCACTTATCTAGAGCAAGAGAACAGGTTTCCTGGAAAAAATAGAAATGGTATTCTGTACTTTTTACGATGAGTCCAGATTCCCATAGGAGAGTGTATTAATCTGGAAGGAACAATACACTAGATACCACCATTCCACATTCCAACAATTTGGAAAAACACAATAACCACATCATTAGAATAATAGCTTAGGCTGATATTTCCCTTAATAGTCACACTGACCTGGATATGTTCCAGGGAGGAACTGTGATTGATGTAAAATATATCGGGTGAGATCCTTAATCTGTATGTCCGCCCATATACCAGTGGAATTGGCAATGGGTCCATTCCAATGAATGAAAAGGTCAGATCTCTTCGAATTGTAGTTGTTGAGGAATATCTCGAGGGTCTTGGTTTGGAGTGAATGCAATGGCCAGCTCGATCTCCAGATCTGAATCCCAGAGAGCAGCTGTGGGACTATATTGGTAGACAGGTTACTGCTTTAAATTTTTCTCCAAGCTCTGCAAAAGAGATGGAAAATAGCTTTCTCCGTGTCTTGTCTTCGCTTCTCATTTTGGTAACCCACAACTTAATTGACAAATGGAAAGCCTATATACCAATTAACTCAAGCTCGGGGTGGGAATATCCCTTGTTAAAACATTGTTTTGTTATATTTCTGTGACAGTTTACCATATAAAATTGATATCATTATTTTTTGGATCAACTTTTTCAGTGAAATGTTTTTTTCAATTGGTAAATTATTTATGCGTTTTTTATGCACGTTTTTATTCCGCGATCAAAATATACTTTTTGCACACATACCTTTAAATTTGGTGTTTTTACACTCATTTATTTGTAAATTGGGTGCAAAAAAACAGGTTGTTCTTAAACCCTTGGAGGACAGTTTATTTTTAAATTGAAGGGAATTTTTTCAAAATTTTCAAGCTCAAAAGCTATATATCCGAGTTATTTAGACAACACTATAATCATCAGTTTCATCTTCATTTAGTTTTGTCTGTATCGAAATAATTTTTTGTATTCCGAAAACATTCATTCCAAAATCTCTAAAACATCATAAAAGAAAGAGATAATGATTTTAAATCTATTTTTAAAAATGGATATTTTCTTGATAACTTAATATATTTATTTAGATTTTAGATTAAAAGAAATTTGAGACATTAATTTTCCGAAGATAGCAAAAAATATATGCAAAAAATGAAAGAATTATCGAGGTTGTAAAAAATGACTGTTGCTGTGTCTCTTGAAATTCTTTTTGAGACATCGTAGAATTTGAGAGAAAAATATTTTTGGATCTTTCAAGTTTCAAATATAATATGATTAATGGTTTAATATATTTTTGATATAACGTGTTTCTTGTTCCCTTGCTTTTGAGGGAACTAGAGGTCAACATACTTGTATTTTACGTTTCGCCAGTGGTTATAAAGGGCCTCAAATATGTTCAAGGTCAAAAGACTTTTAGTCTGTGTGAAAAATGTAAAGCTGAAGAGGTATCGCCTGAGCATATCTTGAACTGCTTGAATCTTGACTTGGAAGAAGCTTTTTCAAAGCGCCGTATGTTTTTGGATTTCCTGTCTGTTTATGCACTTGTGAAGTTGGTTCAGTATTAGAAGTGGATCATCTGAGATTAGAAACAACAACAACATATATTTTTGAAAATATAAAAATTAAAATAAGTGTAGTTAGAAACATTTCTGGCCTTTTTAAGGTCATCCGCAAGGCTACTAATATATTTATAAGCAGAGCAAAGACAATACATACGGATAACTACTTCCGAAAATTGCTACTTCCAGATAACTACTTCCGAAAATTGCAAATAAATTGATTGCATCTTCGATGCAGCAATAAACACATGTCCTATAAGTATTTAACAAAGTCATTTTAAAAGTAGTAACAGGTTAAAATCAAAGGAAACTATGGTCAGAAATGTTGCTGGTGTAATTACACAAGTTGGAAGATCTTCTTTATCGCATGTGTATCATGATAAAATATTTATTCAAACAGAGCACCTCATATTTAAGTATATTTTCATTCCCATATACCATCACACATTGCTGTCCTGTCAAATTTATTATTTTTTTCAAACATTTTCATAAAAATATTTTTTACGATTTTTATGAAAATATTGGTTTAATCAAATTGAATAAAGTTAGTCTTACAGTTATTTTACAATTATTTTGGAAAATTACATAATGTGGTCCCAAAAATTGTGAACATTTTTGGAAATTTTTCATATTTTTAAACTTTGTGATTTTATGGAATATATTAGCATCATTTAATTACAAATGTATATATCAAAGTAATGGAAATTTAATGTAAAATATAGTAATATAAAATTAAAAATATTTATGTAACAAAAAATTTAGGCTTCAAATGATAAGGTATTATATTTCACAGTATTTTAAAGCATTTATACAATCAATAATAACTAGAAGAGCTCACATTAAATTTGTGGAATCGAAAGTCCTGTGGTCGGTCATTGAGCAGTTACCATGGGTGCAATTGTCTGGAGAAGATTATCTCCCCTTCAGATCAAACGCCAAAATTGAGGAAGTGGATTCTCTGGTGGTGCCATCTATCGGAGGATTTAGAAAAGAGCAAAGACGTTCTTTCACCTTCATGGTGCTCTGATTAAAATGAAAGACGCTCCCTATTGACTTAAATTCGCATTGCCAAGGCATAGCGAGCTTGGCTTGTCCAAGTGTCATAAGTAACAATAACAACCTCACTTCCTGATAAGATCAGCCAAGTGAAGCATCCTTTGCACGCGGGCAGTGATTGGTAGGGTGACTACGGATCTCCATCACTAGGTTGTTTTAGTTCCTTAGCGTAGGGAACATGTCCACGTTCGTCTTTTACTTCTAGAGGCCTTCTGATGTGGCGTAGATGTGGAGAGGAGAGTGAACTCGTCTCCTGATCGTGGTTCAAAATTACAAGGCAAAATTACATCCGGATTATCAAATATTTGAAACTCGTTAAACTTAAGGTACAGTATGGGGCTCGCTACGTCTGTGCGTACGTATACCGTTTCTTTTAATATAACTCCATAATGTCTTTTCATCGAACAAACTATTGTTTTAAGTTCAACTAACTTATTTATATGAGGCCAAGAAGAAAATATAATTTAAATGAATTACAATTTAGTTGATTAATGCATTTTGGCATAAGACATTTCAAACGTCATTCTCAATTTTCAAAAGGATCAGGGTAGCTTTCCGGCTAGAATAAGAAGTCTAAGGGTTTACTTTTAAACTATTCCTTGTATATTTACTGGTACACTAACTTATTTAAGAAGGCCGTGGTAACCTTGTGATTAGGATATCGGCCTTCCATCCGGAAGGGTGGGGTTCGATTCCTAATGCCGCCAAAGACCCACCGAGTACATGCGATATACGTGTTTGTTAAATCTGTGGAATCGAAAGTCCTGTGGTCGGTCGTTGAGCTGTTACCATGGGTGCAATGGTCTGAAGAAATTTACTCCGGCTTCACATCAATGCCAAAATTGAGGGAGTAGTTCCTCTGGTGCTGCCATCTATCGGAGAACTTGAAGAGCAAAAGTCGTAATTTCACCTTCATGGTGCTCTGATTAAACGAAAGATGCTCCCAATTGACTTAAATTCACATTAGCCAAGGCATAGCGAGCTTGGCTTGTCCATGTGTCATTAGTAACAACAACTAGTACATGACATGGAATTGAATACTATTGAAGTGCTTCTTCGGGAAAGTGATTCCTCATGAAGTTAAGGCTGAATAGATAAGAGAATCGGTTAAAAGTCTGACTCTTGATTTTAAATTGAAAATGATGGAAACTTATTGAAAGTGAAGAGGAAGAAGATAACCATATCATCCATGTTAAAGAGCAAAGACGGGATCATCAGCTAGTGAAGAATTTACCGGCTTTAAAACTTTGAAATAAATGCAGTGTCAGGCAGAGTGTGGTCACATGTAAATTTTCACAGTCAAGTGGAGGCGTGACTTAGTTGCCATAAGACGTATGAAGGCAATAAAACAGCTTACTTTGACCGAGATACAGCAAGCAGTGACTCTTATTTACAACATTTTAAATGCATATTATATTAATGTACACACACAGCACTAGTAAATACCTTAACATATAAAAGTGTAGTATTTTCATTTATCTGATTTAATTTCACATTTTCCTCATTTAATGTATAATTTAAAATAGGTCCTTTTTCTGAAAAATCCAACTATCCGCACTTTGGATTATCCGAATGGAGAACGGTCCCAAATGCTTCCGATATAATTGGAGTTCTACTGTAGTTATTAATCTATCAACATGTTTTGCAATTTCAACATAAAATATATCATTTTTTCTTAAAATGATCATTTTGCTTCTTTGTATAGATGTGTCTAACCAGTTCTTAATTATATTGGTACTCTTTTAGTTTTAAAAAATGATTGGAATACTCAAAAAATGTCGTTATATTTTCTTTAACTAGTATTCATTTTTCTGCGAAATTCATTCCAGTAAAATAGAGCTATTCATCCTCAAAACGTATATTATTTCTGATTATGTGTACTATAGTTTAGTTTTTTGACATTTGTTTGGTTTTCATAAAAGTAATTGTGGTTAGTTAATATGTTTGCATTACAATACGCTTCACAATTTATGACAAATTTTCGATTTTTATATTAAAGGAAACTTGATGTTTTTAAATAGAAACTTTAATCCTACATTTGTAATTAACTTCTATAAGTTTCCTTTAATTTGATGTATAATCTTTTGTATTTAACAGAAAATTAATATATTGTATAAGTACACAAAGTTAAAAGATAAAAATTTGGAAAAGTATCCACGATTTTGGCAATCACTGTATATTGAAATTCTTAAGGCATTTTACGAAATTTTTTGGAAACATTACTTTAACAAATAATCAGTAATAAAAGAAATATTTTATAAACAAAATAATTCTATCTAAATTTTATATAATGTTTTAAATAAATTAAAATAAATTGTATTAAATATAGAATAATTTAAAATGAAAATATGAATAGGCATATTTAAAATACATTTAGAAAAACTGTAAAGTATATAAGTTATATTATAAAATGAAATATATTAAATATTTAAAGTATTTTTAAAATATATAAAGAAGTGCTTGGAAAAAGCTTTAGTTAGAAAACAATGATGTCTGCTAATATTAGAAAGAAAATAAATTGTAGACACTAGAGAGGTCACATTCTAATTGATATTAATATACTTAATTAAAAAACATTAAGAATAAAATATAAAAAATGAGTTTGAATATATTTAATTAATTTTAAATACGTTACACATAATCAGAGATTGCTTTGTTTTAATATAAGATGTGAGATTAAAATTAAATATTTATTTTGATGGCAACATTTAGAGAAATTGAAGTATAAAAAGTTAAAACAGTAAACATTATAGAATGAAAAGTATCTTTGATTACTAAATTTTAAATTATAATGTGTTAAAATAATTAATTCCTATGCTTAGAATACTTTGCACTTAAAAGTTATTCCATAATATTAAATAATTGATTAAAATAAATTTTATTAAATTAATTGAGAGTATGTAAGAGAAATTAACGAAGAAATGATTAACTTTAAATTAGAAAATAGATGTCAGTGTAATCAGTTTTAAAAGATAAATTCCGACCTGTATTATGCAATTAAAAGTAAATTTTAATATGATTCAATTAATGATAATAGAATGGAAAAAAAATTCAATTGTATTATCGTTCAGAAGACTCGAGGATTGAACCCAGAGCCTCTACTTTGAAGTGAGTAAAACTACCACTGGCACACTTAATTTTGAATGCTGATTTCAGCTCGCACATTTAACATGGCGGGGGCTTGAGAGTTTTCCTGGTTTTCTTCCTTGCGATATATGGACACATTTTCATAAAGCTTTCTTTAAGAAATTAATATTATGAAGGAGATATTACAAAACAGTGTAATAATTTTGGTCTTTGAACTCCTCAATAGGTGCTGTCAAATTTGGTATAGTTAATAAGTAACTCTTATATTTTATGACTTGCTTAATAAGTTTGAATGATTAATATTAAAAAATTCTGATTTTTTACATGTTATGAATTTCACATTTTTAGAAATTATTATTAAAAATGTTAATTACTATTTTGTTTTCCCAGATGAGTAAGTTGTGGGTGGAGCAACACTTTCAGAAAAGAGAATGCATCCGGTATATTTCTACAAAAGAAGCTGGAAGGTAAGTTTTCTTTTGATAATCTAAAACTATATAAATTTAAAATATATACCATTCACAATGTAATTCTTTAGAGAAAAAAATAACAAGTATGTTATGGAATATTAATTACAAAATGCTTTTTCCTTAATGGGATTGGATTCACTATAAAAATATAATTTTCGCAAGTTATGAGCACCAACTATCACTTGGCAATTATCACCAAGGGTAACGTAAGCAATTAGTATATTCATTGCATGCATAAGTTTATGGGCAATTATTTTAATGCATTAATCTTTATAACTTGAATTTTGTACTAACAATTAAAACAAAAAAATAAGCAGTCATTCTTTAAAAAAATTAAATTAAAAAACGGAATGCAAATGCGTTTTAAAAATAGGAGCCATATAAAATGAAGAAATTAAATTATCTGAATCGTGCTAACTCAGGTATTTTATCGCCAACATTTCAAGCATTTTCCTCTCTAATTTATTTAACTAAGCCTTTGGAAAATAAAATTTTAAATTTCTTTTATTTCGAAGATAAATACATAGGAATTGTTACTAAATGTAACAAAAAAATAATAGGAATAAAAATAATAAATTAATTATGAACAATTCTTTGTCAGATCCAACTTACGTTAAAAAAATTCGGTACTTTTCCATTTCGCCGGTGCAGGCGATAAAGTCGCCAAAAATGATACAACCGGCGCTAGAGGGAATATCTCCGCTGCTAACTTTTTACTGCTACGTTTCTAAAACATGTGACGGCCTTTTACTGTCAACGACTTTATTTCGACTCTTTTTATTTCCATTTCATAATTTTATGCTATGTTGTTATAGATACAAATTTAATGATTTCATAAAATCTCTCTAGAAAAAATCGTATTTAAAAAATATATGTTAAAAAATAATAATCGCAACAAATTCACATAAAAAATATTAAAAAAAAAATAATAATAAGATTTCGAAAATGCATCACCCGATAAATAGTAATCTAATATAATAAGTAAATAAATTGAGGCTCTAGCACTCATCATTCCACACATAGCGTGAACACGAGAACAACAATTAAATAAATTAATTAAAAAATTTTATATAAAGAAATATTATTTAAAAAAATTTATTTGTATACTATGTGATGTCGCCAACTGGCGACTTAATTTTTGCTTCTCGAGATTTGCGCCGGCGAAATGGAAAAGTACCAAAAAATCTTTATTAGCGAGAAGTATTTATTTACATTATTGGCATTATAATTACAAATGAATCGTTTAATAAAATCAAATTTATTTATTTTCTTTGTAAAGAAAGTCGTAAGGTAATGTTTACCCCTGCCTAAGGAAAGAGCAGAATGTTCAGATCATAATGTCAGAATTTGATACAAACCCTGGTCCAAATTTAAATATGGATATTGACCTTCACCATACCTGCTTCTCTGTGAGTGCTTGATAATCTTCTGGTTTTCATCCGCGTGACATATGAATAAGGATCTATATCTTAGAAAACTCCACCCGGAAAGCAATTGACACAGTGCACCTTCAAATGCCTTACAACATCGGTGTTCACTTCACAGATTCAAAACATATAAAGTGAGGTTTATTTCGCTGGCAATGAGATCTACTATATGTCAGAGGACTTAATGTTTGGGCAGTGCTTTCCGGAACGAGATGTCCCAGATTCAATTCCAACTACTTTTGAACAACGGACGATAAATTTGTGGTTCTGTTTTCTGTATGCATGTCTATCAAGGTATGTGGTTGAGAGTTTCCCAAGTTTTACTCCAATGCATTGCCCGGAAAGCAATTTATGTGGATGATACTAAAATGCTTTACAACATTCTCAGGATGTTATTATAGATCGCGGTGTTTAAACGTATAAACTAGGATTACTCATGGTCAGGTGTTTGGATGACTGTCTTTAGAGTGAAATATTCCGGGTTGGATAACACCAAGTGTTAAAAGACGGAAAATGGACGCTTTCACTTCTTTATGCATGTCTGTTATAATAGATGCTTGAAAAGTTCAAAAATATTATCTTTGAAACACTTGAATTTTACCAGAAAAATGTGTGCTTTGGATAGTAAAATATTTTCTTAGGTTGTTCATTACAGGTTTCAAAGATAAAATGTATAATCGATAATATTACATGCTCATTATTTGATCGTAAATATCAAACATTCAAAAAATTTAAGTTTTTCATAAACCTCTAATTGTATGATTTCTGAAGAAATATTTCCCTTTTAAGCTGTCTTGTTTCTAAGAAATTGATTAACTTCTGCGAAGAACAATTTCTTCATTCCCCTCGATTTGAAAATGAGTGAATGTTGTTCTTTTTATTTTTTGTTTCTAAATCTCACATATATTTATTCAGACAATTGAGAAATAATGGAAGAAAAAATAAGCAATTTCCTTAAGATACGTTTTATAATAGCAATATAATTTTTTTTATTTTATTTAAATACACATTTAATGTACTTGATAAAGTCTTGAGAATATATAAATGTTTCTACTTAATACTGTTAATGTAAATAATTGCTTATAAGAAAGTTATTTTTAATGTCTTAGTTTTAATAAAGTAATTAAAAAAAATAAAAATTTATTTATTTGAATTTGCAGGCTTGTTTTTATCTCATTATCAAAGGTTATTTTTTAACTAAGAAATTTATATTGCTTTGTCATTTTAGAAGAAAAAAATGCTCCTTAGATATTGACATAGTTACTATACCTACCTAATTAGAATTACAGAATTAAATAAAAATCATTGTAGAATTTAACCAAAAGAAGCCAATTTTACCACTGAATTAAATAATAGGAACATTTAATAATAAATTTATTGTTAAAAGTTTTAGAACCATTATTTTTATCACAAAATATAACATAGATAAACCAAATGTATATTTTACACTGTACACTGACGAAATTACCCGACTACCATTTCTGCGACAAAAAAGTAGCCAAATGTTACAATATAACATCAAATGTTGTAGTTTATTCACTGCACACAAAATTTCTTTCATTTTTTGCGCTTTAGCACAAAGTTTAAAAATTATTAAAACATTCAAATTAAAATATAAAATAAAAAAAAATTCTGCTTGTTTCAATTAATTTAACTATTAACTACTCGGCTTTACTGCGAATAATTTAAAATAGAAATGATTAAAATTTGAAAGATTTTGCGATATTTTTGGTCAACATTGTTGATATGTAATACTATTATGTGGCTAAACTAAAGTAATATATTGTATGGCTATAGTAAAAAGTGACCATTATTGTAATGTGATAAAGTTTTTCTTATTTTAAAGTACACGTCGGAAAATATATTTTCATTAATGTCACTAAAGTGATCAAATGCGTTACATTTCACGTCGAAATCCTTTTAGCTGATTTAAAAAATAAAATATCTATCTTGATGTATTTTAATAATGCAAAATTGCTCAGAAAAAATATATTGACAACTAATAAGCATTGAAAATGTGATGATCTCGATATGGCTTAAGAGATGTATTAAAATTGATTCAATTTAAAGTTATTTAATTTTATATTAATTAATTAATATATTTAAAATTATTATATTGATCATTTGTTATTTATGACTTTTGAACAAGGCAAGCTCGCTAGCCGAAGGCTATGCAAAATGAAGTCAGAAGGGTGAGTCTCGTTTAATCAGAGCACTACGAAGGTGAAAGTACGACTTTTGCTCTAAGGCTCCTACGTTAGATGCCACCACCAAAAGAAGCATTCCCTTACTTTTGACTTTGATCTGGAGAAGGAGACCATTATCTCCAGACCATTATGTGCTTAGTAACTGCTAAAAGACCGACCACAGGACTTTCCATTTCACAGCTTTAACGAGCACGTATGCCGACCAACTTGTCTAGTGGTCAGCGTGCCTGACTGCGGATAAGGAGGTCCTGGGTTAGAATCCCCGGTTCGGGCATGGATGTACTTTCTCTCTCTATCTTCTCATTGTCCTTTCCTTGTATGAATGAGGAGTGAATGGTTGCCTACCCTATAAACGGGTCCCTATGGCATGTATGTACTGAGGAAGTCGGACTCCACATTAAAATATGGTTCAGTTGAAAAAGTGGAGCAGCGCACCCCATATTGCCAGCCTGGCTGGCACACGACAATGAATGAATGAATGAACGAACACGTATAAATTGATCTATAAAATATTAGAAGAGTGATTATTGTCTGCATTTTTCGATCATAATTAATTTTTTTTAGTATTTAGTTTAAAGTATTTGAATTACTTTAAACTATTTATTCTATCGAGTACAAACTTGAATCTAAGAAGAAAAACTATGATGTTATACTGTGTGAAAGATTTGCTGTAATTTATTTTTGTATCACTCAATTTATTTTTGGATCATTAATCTTACACAAAATTAAAAATAAACCACATCTGAGTAATATCCAAAGATGAAATCAGCTTGTTGAGCATTAATGGAGTTTTCATATCACTATTTAATTTATTAGGTGTCACATTATTTCGTGCACTTTGATTTAAAGCATTAGAATTTTGTCTGCTCAGATTTTATAAGCAATCACTAAAAAGTGCTTGTAATAAATATCTAGAAATTATTGAACAAAACGCCTAAATCTAAGAATTATGCTATTGTTCACATTAGTTTTACGAGTATAAACAATCATCAGAACATGCTATATATGAGCGAGTCTTACTGTAAAGAGGAATAATTTATGAAAACTTATTTATCTTGCAAATTTCTTAATAATCTATAAAATTATAAAAATCCTGTAAATAATTTTCAATCTATACATTTTACTGTAGAAATTGATATATGTAACTCATATATTAATTATAATTACATTAATTACCAAGAATATAAAAAACAGAATACATTACTGTATGAATTTTTCAAAACCTAATTTAATATTTCAAATTATAACAAAGTTTTATTTACACATTTTAATTGAATTTGTTTTCACGGCCGAATTTCTACAGCAAACAGTTTTTACAAAATACGAGCCTCACCATTCTTTCCTGATTTATTATTGAAACCTTCATCAAAATGTGCATAAATTTGCAAAATAAAGTAGCATATTCTTTCTGGTATGGTTTTGATATTAAGAGACATGTTAACATAACTGTTATGCACATTTTTTGAATAAGATACTGTTTTCTAGTTATGGTTAAAAAGAATTAACTGAAATTAATATTCTCAGAAAGTATATTTCCCAGATTATATTTCATAAAAAGCTTTACTTTCTTTAGTTAAGAGGAATATTATGCAAAAATATGAAAATAATTTCCTTATTTTATACATAGTACTTCTCGTAAACTTAGATATTGTCATACGAAGCTGCTGTTGCTGTTGTTGCACCAGCATATTTCCCTCTATCTTCTCCTGAGTTATTTAATTAAAAAAAAATTAATGAAAATATTAATATACTAATTTAAACATAAGAAGCTTATTAATAACATCACGTGCAATTATTTGCATAGTATTTTCTTATAATTAAGCAAAACATAGATTATTTATTTTTAATAGAAATTAATTAAAAGTACACTAGGATTTTCTTTGTAACTTGTATTTTGTTCTACATTAGACTAAATAAATTCTTTGAAAATATGTTCACTCTCTTCTGCATATAAAATGCTTGTTTCCTTAAAATGAAGAAACGTTATTTGTTTTTTGTTTCCTTTTTGAATATGTTTCATCAAGTAATTGCATATTCATTATTATGAAAATCAGAAATTATTACTTTACTTACCAAAGTTTTGAACAGCTTTTTCTACCGACACGAAAAATTAAAAAGAAAAATATTAGTATATGAAAAGCTTTTTGTTGTATTTTGCCTCAGAATTATTAAATATGTGTTAGATGCATTTTTATTCTCATGTAAAATTCAACACAATATTTCAAATATTTATTGTTATAAATTGATCAAAAATTATTGTTTTTTTAAAGTTATCACCATTTAAATTTAAACTTACCTGCTTAATCAAGATTAAAAAATTAAATACAATAAACTTATGAAAATTAGTGAGGGATTTTATATAAATAATAATAAAACGAATTTCACGAATTTCATTCAAATTATAAGTTTTATTTTAATAATTTTTATATGAGAATTTTTAACACAGCTTATTGATTATAACATACGCAATTATTTTAATGAGCAAAGAAATAATAACAATTTATGTTGAATAATATATTCTTACACTATTATATCTCATTTAAAACTGAAATAAAAATGAATAAATCAATTTAAAATATATGCATTTTTTTACTTCAATTTTCTCATTCAAAACTCATGAAAACTTGTTTAATGTGTGCTTGTAATTATGCATTAAAATATTTGTACTAAAGTACAAAAATCTACAAATATTTTTGGACTTATCACTACTCATATTTTTTGGGGTAACCTCTAAATTTAATAAAATTTAAATTCAAATCCTAAACAAACTATATTTAAATGATTACGTTACACACAAAGTAAAGAAGCATCAGGAAATATAATATTATTTACATTATTCAATGAAAATTATATATTCAGATTTGTATATTAGTCATGAATTACTACAATATAATGGTAATTGCATCATTAATGAAATATCTTGTGATAAGATTTTTGCATTATTCGTAAAACGTAATTTGATTGGATATCGGGATTATTTATAAAATGCATGATGTATTCTTCAATTAATCCTAAAATATAGCATAAATATGCTATATCTTCAGTAATTTATTTATAAAAATAATTCATCAAATAATACGATATTGATTATATTTCTAATATTTATTGAAATTTGTGTTTTGTAAATTAAATAATTTTTAAGGACTATATAATTTATCTTCAATAATGAATATAAGTATTAGTTTACCATACTTACAAATTAGATATCTTTTAGAGATTAAAAATACACTACTGGCCATTAAAATTGCTACACCAAGAAGGAATGCAAATAACAGAACGATATTTATTGGACACATACATTATAGCGAAAAGAACAAGTGATTAGATTTACAGGAAATTAGGATGTATAGATTTTGAGAAATCAGTACCCAGAAAAGCCACCTCTGGCGGAAATAACAGCATTTATCCGCCTAGGCATGGAGTCAAACAGAGATTGTATGGCATGTACGGGGATCTCAGTCCATGCAGTTTCAAAACTATGCCACAGTTCATCAACAGTAGTGGAGGGTGAGTGATGGCGTGCCAATCGCTCGGCAACCATTGACCACACGTTCTCAATTGGTGACATATCAGAAGAACGTGCTGGCCAGGGTAACAGTCGAATCTGTTCTGTATCAAGGAAGTTCAGAACAGTACGGGCAACATGCGGTCGTGCATTATCCTGTTGGAACAAACCATTAGGGAGGCCTCGAAGATAGGGCAGAGCCACGGGCCTTAACACATCGGAAATGTAACGGTTGCTGCTCAAAGTGCCGGTAATGCGAACAAGAGGTGATCGAGACGTGTATCCAATGGCACCCCATACCATCACTCCAGCAGATGGGCCAGTATGGCGATGCGTGTTCTCCACAAGCTGGCAATGCTGGCAAGCTGGCACAAGCTGGTAAGCTGGCAATGCGCGTTCTCCACAATGCCTCTAAACACCGATGCGGCCATCATGGTTCTGTATACAGAACCGCGATTCATCTGTAAAGATGACGTGATGCCATTCCCGCGTCCAGGTTTGTTGCTGATCACACCATTGAAGGCGCTCCTGTCTGTGACGCAGCGTCAATGGTAGCTGAAGCCATGGTCACCGTGCAGACAATCCATGCTGCTGCAAACGTCGTCGAACAGTTCGAGCAGAAACTTGTTGCCTAGCAACTGACTCCATTTCTCGACTCAGGGTTCGTGACGTGGTGGTACGATCCCTTGTGACCATGCGGATAAGATGTCTGTCTTCTCTGTTGTTAGTGATGGGGGGTCGCTGAGATCCTGAATGACGTTCCGTATGATTGTCCTGAACTCATCAATTTCATATTCTGCTAACAGTCATGGGGTCTCCACCGACGCGAGCAGCAATATTGTGGTAAGATAAACCTTAATCCCAGTAGGCTATAATTCTTCCTCGATCAAAGTCAGACACGTGCTGATAGGCATTTCTTCTTCTTACACGAGGCATTATAACAACTTTCTTTGCCAAAAACAACGTTGAAACGGAAATTGAGTATGAGAAAACTGCTGTCAAATCTCTGGTTTTATACACATTGTAGATGTCGCTACTGTCGCCTGATTTGTATGAATGCGCTGAAAATCTAATCATTTGCATATCACAGCAAGTTCTACCTGTCATGCAAATTTCACGTGTGTGGTGTGCCGCTTTCCTGGTGTAGCAATTTTTATGGCCAGTAGTGTATTTTTAACCTATACCTAAAAATTTCGGAATTGCTTTAGGGAATTACAAATAAAATCTAAGAACTTATCTCATTCCATTGGTTATGGTAAAATTATATTATCAGAAAAAGTAGACACTTGTTAATAAGCTTTTTGTCTGATGTAAACTTCTAATGGTCCTTGATGATTTTTAGGTGTGGCTGTGGAGGATTGCAGGCCAATCATCCTGTGAATACCAACCAGGGTTTGTACAGAGCTCACAGTGTCCACAGTCAAGCTTCCTCGCAGGCGTCAGCAGACGAGCACTGGAGCCCCTCCAGACACACAGCACCCAGCCCGACAGATGCCTTTGGTACCATCGAGTTTCAAGGCAGTGCGCATCCCCTAAAGGCACAGGTTAGCTACTATTTTCCTCTGTGTTTTAAATTAAATTTTAAAAATCTTTATTGTCTTACTTCAGATACAAGAGAAGAAGTTTTGCTTATTAAAAGAGTTTTTCATCGTTGAAAAGGTCCAAATCCAAGAGGTATAAATCATATATGCGTAAACGTTAGAAATTTGATAGATATACTGAGCACTTGTAAATTTATAAAATTCGAAAAACAAATTTTTTATTGGCTTAATAAAAAGTCGACAAGCCAAGCAGAAGAATGCATATAAACATTTTGTTAGGCTATTATAATCATGATATTAACAATTATTTGAAAATATTTATCCACACAATTTTATCATTAATGATAACAAGCTTATAACTCTCAAGTGTTGACTTTGGGTCTGTCGAGTAACTTGTTATTAAAGGTCTAACTTCAAATAATAATGAAATAGCTCATTTAGAACGTTTTAATGAATTCTGCTGAATCTCCTGAATTTTATATACAGCGGAATTTGAAATAATCTCAATTCAATAAAACTTTAACACAAGTCATTCTTCAAATCCAATCAGGTATATTTTTTTCTCGTAATCATTTATTCGTGTAATCCAAATATGATTCTTCTTTGATATCTATAGGAATTGGCAATGTTCAACAATATTAATGTCTCAATTCAAACTCATACCTGTCTTCCAGAATGATAAATTAGAGTACATAAATTAGAAATTATGTCTCTTTTATAACGCGATAGTTGATTATAAATTGAAAATAGGCAAACTACAATTATAGATAAATCAAAGCATAAGACATGGTCCAATTTGAAAATTCTTTTATAGTTGTTGATTGAGCTCCAGTAGCTTCACACCACTTCCCTTTAAGAACAGCAAAGTGAAGCATCATTTGCCGTTAGCAGTGATTGGGAGGGTGATCACGCATGCTCTCTTATTGGGTTGCTACAGGTAGTTGGGAAGGGTTGGGTGGGGACGTGTCCACGTTCATGTCCAAAGTCTTTCTGCTTGTGTCGTTGATGTGGAGAGTTGGACGCCAGAGTTTATATGGGACCTCGTCACCTGATCATAATTCAAAATGTTGAGGCGATTGGTGATGGACGAGTATTCCAAACATGTTTACCTTAAGGTACAGTCTACGCTCACCTGCCTCACTAGGTACGTATGTATAGCAGTTGATTGATTATCTTATGCTTGCTGAAATTTCCATCGTGAAGGCATTTACAATTGTTTCCGCTTTTGACTATTTACATTAGCTGAAAGAATACAGTTCGTGGTTTATAATTTGATATTTTTTTTGTCACTCAACGATCATTTCTTGCACACGAGGTCTATTTCTACCAGGACCTGCGATTTAAAATAGATTCTGAAGCCCTACGAATATCCAAATTCTGGTGGAATTAGAACCGATGAACCAAAAGTTATTGCTGAACAAAAAACAAGAGCGCACCAATCGTTCCCTACCAGCTTGGACAGTGGGCAGTTAATTGGGATTAAACTCATTTTAAAAATGAAAACAAAATATTTCTAGGATAACGCAGCTGTAGATACATATGTACAAAATAATAACACATCTTTTATCCTAAATTACGTATAAGATCGAGAAAAATACCATAGATTTTTACAAATAAGATTTTAATATTTGAAAAAGTGTAAAAGTAAAAGCTTATGTAATTAAAAAATATTTATTGCATCAACAATTTGTTGTTCATTGGATTTCTGGTATCCAATACTTTTAATTTGACTCTAAATGATACCTTAATACTATTTAAAAATTTGGAAATGAAATGATTGTTATTGGCAATGAATTAAAATATAAAACTTTTTACTGTTATAACGCATACAAAAAATTCAAAACTTAAAAAGTAAATAATTTCTAAAAATTTGTAAACTCATTTTTTTATATTCTGAACATATTAAAAAAATTAATTATAAGCAATAAAACTGCAAATATAATATGTTGCAATGATAGATGATTATAATAAAAACAATAATCTAAACTGATGCTTTTTTTATATTCTTAAATTTCAGGCCAATCTGAAAATAATATTCCTTTCTTTTACATTCAAGGCAATATTTTAAATATTGGGAAAAAGTGATATTGATGAAGCTGAAACTCGAAATAATTACGAGAATTTTTCATTGTATAAATTTAAATTTGAATAACTATTTTTTTCACTTAAAACGGAAATAATCTTTTAAACGGAAATAATAATGATAGATATTTATGCTGTTTGAATAGCTATCGTACATCATTTAAATAAAATCAAGTAACTTAAAGTAAAGATGTTATTTAAATAAAATAATTAACTACATAATCAGTGAATGATAAAGTCTTTTAGACACTGTTGCACGAGAATGTTTTTATTATACACATAGGATTTGTTAATTAAAATTATACAATAGAAGCAAACTGTTTTCTTTAAGAAACGGAAATGTAAGTCCATATCAAATAAAGAAAGAATTTTTATCCTTTGCGTAAATTTTTATTTTCTCCATACGAAATTTTTTTTCTGTGTGTTTATAGTAATAATACTTTAATCTAACTTTAATTGTAGAATTCAATTGTAATGAAATACTTAAATGAAAATTAAAACTTTTAAACAAAACCCAAATCTGTGTTTCTAAAGTACAAATGTTCCATTGTTGAAGAATTTTATTTTTTGTTTGAATGAATATAATTTAACTGAACATATTTTTAATACTTACAATTTAATTTTCTGTTTGAAGTGTAAATTTACAATACATTTATGTAAATCCCTATGTAAACATATAAAATTTTGTTTTTTTTTATCTTTTACAATTTGAAAGGATAAAAGAATGATTAGATACTAGATAAAAAAAAGAATTATTCATTTGCTTTGATTTCAAGATGAAAATATTTTACATTTTTATCACAAAAGTTTATTTAGTTTCAATAATCTTTACAGATAGAATATATATTTTATTTAAAGTAAATTTCAATACCAAAAGTTAAATCTATTAAATTTAGTGTTTATTTAATTGTTAAAGATGAAAACAATGTTTTTTTATTTTGTGTTTTTATCAGACTATCATTTTCATGTAAACAAGTTTAAAGTGATTTTTAATGAAAACATGATTTTAACTACAAATTAAGTGCTAAGCGAGTTATGACTTTGATTCTGCTGTTTGTTAGAGAAACTTGTGAGAAGGAGTGATCTTATCATCGAGGTTTAAAGAAATAACACTTATGTATTATTTTTATGCCTTATAAAAGAACATTATAATAGGATTTGTTGTAAAATAAATCTGAAAGGTGTATATTATTTTGAAGCACTAAAAGAATGATCAAAATTAAATCTAAAAAGAATGGCTTGTAATTATTTCCACTTTCAAAATTTATTTTTGAGTGATTTCAGGAATTTAAATAGTTGTTTGAAATGAAATTTAATAATTTTAGTAATGTATTATTTTATAATCATATTCTAAAACTAAAGTTATTTTACGGCACAGGTGCCGTATAATCCATTCGCCAAATTCTGAGATTGGCGATTTTTTGGCGGATTTTCTCATGTATCTGGCAACCTTGTTTTTGTTAATTTATACATATGGAGACCTATAAGAATTATGTAGAAAATTCTATTTTGATATCCCTAGTATTTACGTCATCGCGCACGTCACGAAACGTCATCTTGGCAACATTTCTTCATCGCCAAAAAATTCAGAATTTGGAATCATGGATTATACGGCACCTGTGCCTATTTTAATAATAATTTTATAAAAAATGATAAATAACGACTTGTTATTATTAACTTAATGTGATTATTCTTGTAGTAGACAGACTGTATATATTAAACATATTTGTTTTTTGTAAAATCAACTAAGCGTAATGATAAAAGTACTAAGTAATATGTATAGGAGAAATTTAAGAACAAGTCCCTCAAGTAGAAACGCAAATCATACGTCATACTGAGGAATCAAACACGCAACTTCTTACAACAAGGAATAAAGTCCAGTATTACCACCCATAAAACTTTATAATAATGTATTATTTTCTAAAATAGCTTCATATGGAAATTTCTTAATTAAGACTTACACATCGTCATTCAACTGAGATTCAAAATTACGACGTTGTTATTTTTTACATAATAGCCTCGATTGACCGACAAGTGTAGTCGGAAACCTATGGAATCATGTAACGTAACCTGAGTTGAAATAACAATTCAATATATTTCTATTAATCAAAAAATACGATTTTGACAGAGTAAGTTTAAATTATTTAATCAACTATAATCGTAGCAATTCAATAAATATATTTATGGACATTTTGTTATTTTTAAGATCGTGCTTTTCAATACTTGTGAATATTATTCGGTTGGTAAATAAGCTCGTAGTGTTTTTACCAAAGACTTTTATTTAAACAAAAAACAATAATTATATCAATAACTTAATCAATTATATATTCGCCATTGCTTTTAACAACCGCTTCCCAACTCTCGACCTATCTGTTGATGACGTTCCGCCAAAAATCACCTGGTCTGGTGTCAAAGAAGTTGTTGAGTCAGTTTTTAAGGACCTCTTTGTTATCGAAGGTAACGCCCTTCATATGGTTTCACTAGGAACGGAAAAGATGTTAGTCGGTCGGTGCAAGCTCCGGAGAATACGATGGATGCTGAAGGACCTCCCATTTGAGCTCTTGGAGTGTGGCTTTGACGACTTATGCAACATGGGGCCATGGCATTGTCGTGAAGAAGTATGATTTGACCAAGTCGATCAGGTCTTTTTTTAGTCGAATAGCCTCATTCACGTGGTGTAGCTTGGCAATGTAGAGCTCCTTGTTGACTGTGGCATTCTTTTCGAGCATTTCCCAGTGCACCAAGAGGTCCTTAAAAACTGGCTCAACAACTTCTTTGACAACAGACCAGACGATTTTTGGCGGAACGGCATCAACAAATGGGTCGAGAGGTGGGAAGAGGTTGTAAACAGCAACGGCGAATACATAATTAATTAACTTATTGATATAATTATTGTTTTTTGTTTAAATAAAAGCTTTTGGTAAAAATGCTACGAACTTGTTCCCGAACTTAATATTAATTGAAATTCAGTAGAACTCCAATTATTCGTATCAACTGAGACCGGATCCCATTCGGATAATCAAAAATTCGGTTACCTGTTTTTTTTTTTTTTTTTTTTTTGAAAATTGGTTTTATTTTAATTACTATTCTGTGATGAAAATTGTGAAAAAGAACATATATTTTTAAGAAAAAAGAGCTTTTAATCAATTAAATGCAAAGGTAAAACTTTTACGTGTTTAGGTACTTACTAGTGCTGTACATTAATATAGTATATACGTGCAGTGCTGTAAAAGCCATTGAATGCTGAGTATCTTGTTTCTAGTATTCTGCTTCACTGCTTTCATCCGATTTCGGCAACCTTGAGCTCCATCCACTTAAAAGCTGTTTAAAAGCTGCCAAATGCTTCACTAGCTGATAGTCTCGTGTCGGCTTCAACTTGAACATTAAGATCATCTTTTTCAATTGACACTTTAAATAAATTTACCATCCTTTGCAATTTGAAAACTAGGGTCTCACTCATAATCCATTCTCTTATATTTTAAGCACTAACTTATGAACATTATAAGTTCTTAAAATAATGTTTCGGAATTCTTCAAAAGTGACAAATCTCCTCTCTCTCACTCTCATTCTCCATATTTTCCCTTCTGTGAATTTTCCTTTTTCTCATTTTCCTTCTCTTCTTCACTCCAATTTATTTTGTCGAAATTTTGAGAGTGATTCAGAAAGAGAGTTCGGATACTTGGAGTTCTATTATACTTCTTAAATAGACGAAATAAGACATTAAGAAGCACAGAAAGAAAAACTAATAAGCTGATTTAATTTTTTTGAAACATTTTAATTAAAATGTAATATGGTATATGCTTAGCAACATATATTTGAGAATTATAAATTTTTTTCTGTATAAAGACTCTGGTAAAGTAAGTTTCTAATAAGTTTATTTTGATTAAATTTCAACCAATGATTTGCTGATTAATTAAATTTTTCTCACAAGTTATTAAAAAAGTCAAATTTGGAAGTTTGGTTATAGTCTATTTATATAAACTCACAGGAATAGATTAGTTAAAGAATAATAGTGATGTTTCTTTCAACTACTAACTAGTGTTTCTACCAACTACTAACTAGTATAATGTTCTTCTAACTAGATTTATTCCTTCACCTTCAAGTGACGCTGTTGACATCTGAACTGTCATTGTTTCCTCCATTATAAAATATTTCCACATGATCCATAATACCTCAACAAATAAACCCTTTACATCTTAAGGAAATATTAACTTTGTTAGAACCTCTTCATTCACAGCTGATCTGGTTTTGAACCCGCAACGCTTTGGATATAAGAAAGACTCAAATTCCGAACCAAATTTCAGCAGACACATCGCTTAAATAAGTGATTTTTGTTTATTTTATTAATTATTTTTGACTGGTTTATTTTGTCAAATCTAATCCCATAAACACAGGCAAGCATATCGAAATTTTAAACTATGATGGTATCGAAAATCTAGCTAGCTTGCTATGATTTAACTGTCTGTACCTAGAGAAAAAGTAGAATTTTTGAAAATCCAAAGACAATTTTAGCAAAATGGTGGGGCTAACCATCGAACAAACTTTCTTCTGCGCATGAGCGAAACGTCATTCCCCATCAAGAAAAAGCAACCTGAAAAATAAATGAACATAAAATCAAGAAAAGCAACACGTTCATCAATTTATTTTACTTTTAAGACATGTGAAAGAATTATTTTTTTATTTATTTGTATTTTCCTTTCGAGATGTGCGACAATAATTATTTACTTGTAATGTTGTCCTTTCCCAAATAATTTTTTTTTGTTCTTACCACACCGTAGAAGGTTATCGCAGTTTCTTTCTACTTCGATTCTTTATTCAATTTGCGGCTGCCAAAGCTGGCTCGGAACCGGTGTAAAGTATTTAATCAAGAGCATCGTAATTGCCTTAATTACTCCTTCACACAAACGCTTCACTTCTCGTTTCAAGAACCGACACTTCTCAAAGAAAACGAGAATCCATTAATCGACTTTAAAGAGGCCTTCGAGACGCGCGTCCGCTTGACACCGTGGCGCATTCTCTCGGTAATTGGTGGCTTGAAAGGGGGCTTGAAAGCATAAAAGATCTTTCCCATAAAAGTTCATTGGTTTATTTTATACTGCACAATGTCTGTTTATTTTATGTTTTTTTTGAAGTTTAATTATTATAAATTAATTAAACTTTCATGTAAGTTTGGAAAATTATTTGAAAATATCATCGTTTGTTTCGCAAAAAAAAAAAACTTTTTATGTAAATAAAAATTTTTTTAATGTGGTGTTTCAAATTATTTACATAAAATAATGAACATGAGTGAGCCGCCTAGTGGTCAGTGTGCCTGACTGCGAATAGGGAGGTCCTGGGTTCGAATCCCGATTCGGGAATGGATGTACTTTCTCTATCTATCCTGTCTTTGTCCTTTCCTTGTTTGAATAAGGTGTGAACGGTTGCTTACCCTAAAAACGGGTACCAATGATGGAATGTGTATATTGAGAAAGTCGGACGCCACACCAAATTATGGTTCAGTTGGAAAAGGGTAGCAGTGCACCCCATAATGCCAGCCTAGGTGGCACAAAACAACAATGAACATGAGTACAGTGTCCTCCTTGAAATTTTTTTATTTATGTTTTTGTTTTGAAACAGCAACAAATTTCGTCTTAATTAGACTATTTCTTTATAGACCTTTAATATATTTAAGTTAAATTAGACCAAATTTTTTATGAAAATGGTCTAATTGTTTTAATCTGGTATTTGAAATTATTTACATAAAATAAAGAACATGAATACCATGTTTTGCTTGAGGGTTTATTAATTTATATGTTTGTTTTGAAAAAGTAACAACATTCGTATCCTTTTCTGAAGAAATAATTAAGCATTTAGATAAAAATTTGAAGAATTTAATAAAAGAAAAATCCTTTCCTTTTTTAATTATTTATATTTTGAAGATAATATGATTTTAGATAGAGTTGTAATTTTCTTTAAAAGATGATGATATTTTAAAATATATCATAGAAATAAAGAAAGTTATGACTGTTGTATTTTAAGAAATGTTTATATTTTATTTGTATTAAAGACTAATTAATTATTTGTCTTAATATTTACCAAAGAAAAATTAAATTTCCAGGAAAATTTTGGTTTCATTATGAAAACTGATCATGGTTTTATCTATAGTATAAATTATCTAAAAAATATAAGTTTTAAAATTAGTATACAAATAAAAATTGATTTTAAATCGATCGAAATTTGAGCTTATCGTTTAAGGCGTCATCATACACTTTTATAGTGCTTTGAAAAGTATTTGATTACCCGCGATCCGTGAATAAAAAATATTAATATAAATTTATCTTTAAAAGTATTTTAAGCTTATACAAAACCATAAATAAATACAATTATATACTGATTGGTCGTAAAACTCGTATTATGAAATGTTAAGTTTTTTATTTTGGGCTACTGAATGAAAGTATACTTTTTCTTTTTGTATTCTCGTGATTTTAATTAAGTGATAGAAATTTCTAAGGCTTCTTCTATGTAATTAATAAATATTATGCTCAATATCTATGAAATTTGGCCTGGTGGTCTGGTGAATTCGGACGTTTGTTATAGAAGGTAGTGAGTTCGAATCCAAACCTAACCACAGATCCGTCATGTTTGCTAATGACGGCGGAAGCACGTCAAATAGATTGTTGTTGCAATGATATTTAATGTGAAATGATACTTGTAAGGATGGCAAGCCAAGTCTACGGGGCTTACAGCTTGGTCCCTGTTTTACGAATACCTGCCCACTTTCAGGGTCATTGATGGCATACCCACTGAATGCCATCACTTCCACATCTTGTTGGCTGAAAAAAGGAAAAATATACTAGCATTTGGGCATTATAATTATAATAGGAAATATATTATAAAAAAATACCTTTCTACAGATGACTTAAGTATTTTAAAATACCAACTGAACACACTTCGTTTTCACTAGATATAAAATGTAAATATTTATGAAAGGAAACATATATATATAATATATACATATATATATATATATATATACATATATACACACACACACACACACACACACACACACACACACACATATATATATATATATATATATATATATATATAGATAGATAGATAGATATATTTATAGGGACATATCTTGTATACGTAGAAGTAAGATTAAAAAGCTTTCATTTTTTACAACTTCAAATGTGTTTTACTGCCGTTATATTGGTAAGCCATTTTTCATTTCTTTTTTTTAATAAAAAACTTCAATTTCTACTTATTCCATTATTACCATATATTACATGTTTTACCATGTTGTCATTGGAATTGTTTTTGTGAGTTCTTGAAAAATGTCTAACTTCAGTAATTCAAGTTACATTTTGCTACAAATTTCTAAATAATGTGTGATATTGTTTTAATTTATTAAATTATATATATATATATATATATATATATATATATATATATATATATATATATATATATATATATATATATATATATATATATATATATATATATATATATATATATATACATAAGTAGATGGATAGGTATAGTATAATATTTGTAAACATTTCTTTCAAAAGTCTCAAAAATAATAGATCAGCAAAACGTTTGCAGTGAAATATGTAGAAAAATAAGGTTTAAAAGGTGTTGCATTCGTATTTGTCTCCTAAACAAAAAGCTGAATATTTCACACAGATGTTCGCATATTAAGAATTCAAGATTTATGTTAGCATAGCAAGCAAAAAACTGATCTATAAAATTTCTTTACTCTGTAGCTTGATGCCAGAATATTATGCATAATTCTATGCAGTTTTTTATTAAGGGATATTTTTAAAAAAATTCATTTTACTGAAAACATTACTACATGCATATTTGTTTAGCCTTATTCGTTTATTTGAACCAGAAACAAAAGAATGATTATTTTTTAAACCAATTGTGTGTTTGTTTGTTTCCTGTCATTCTTCAGGAAAATTTGATATCAATTTTCACGATATTTTAGGAAGCATAATTCTTTAGTCTTTATGTATATATGCATATATATATATTATATATATATATATATATATATATATATATATATATATATATATATATATATATATATATATATATATATATATTGTTACAAATTTGTAAATAATGATTATATTTGTCTTAAAATATCTCAGACAGATCAGAAATTCTCACATTTTGGGCAAAAATTGCGGTATTTAGACGTTTTGTAGTTTAAAAGCGGATTTCCTAATGATTTGGCGACTTGGCAACAGTTGGCGAGATTCTTGGCGACTTGGCGACGGTTGGCGAGATTTTTGGCGACTTGGCGAGAAATCGATACTTCTGGAAACATCCATCACCTAAGCTCTAGGACCAATATTTTTCGAGATAGCCTAGAAGCTTCCAGAACCTTGGCGAAATTGGTAGATTTCTCCGCCAAGTCAGGTATAAATACCGCAGCCCGACATGGAAGAGTTTAGTTTTGTGAAGACAGTCAGTTAGTGAAGACGATTAGTTGTGACTGCTAGTTGTTCTCTGTCTGAGGTATTTGAGACCTGTGATTAGAAGCTGTTTCTTATTATATCTGACGAATTGTAGCTGTATAATTGTGATTGTTACAGCGGGAATTTCGTTTATCTAGTGAGATTTTTTTACGAATAAAAGTCTTGTGTTCATTAAGTGGTTGCTTTATTCAACTCTCAATCGACACGAACCCGTGAAGCTCGGTACAACTGGTGTCAGAATCGGGGTTGAAGAGTTGATGCAGCGTGTCACAAGAAAAATGGATATGGATTTAATGAAAAGTCTTCTCGAAAAATTAGCGGAGCAGATGGCTGAGATGAAAGCTGGACAAGAAGAGATGAAAGCTGGACAAGAAGAGATGAAAGCTAGACAAGAAGAGATGAAAGCTGGACAAGAAGAGATTAAAACCGAGATGATGAAAGAGATAAAATCTGGACAGGAAGAGATGAAAGCTGGACAGGAGGAGCTTAAAAAGGAACTTAAGAAGGACATTGTAAGTGTTAAAGAAGAATTCTCCAACATCATTCAGGAGAAGATGAATGCAATGGAAGATAAGGTAACTTCAGTAGAAACTAAAGTTCTGGAGATAGAAGAAAACGTGGAAGAAGCATTAGACAATATCAATAAGGAGATTGAAAGCTTGAAGAAACAAATGTCAAACAGACATGAGGAACCCAACGTGGCATTTGTGCCTTCCCTAGCCAATATTAAACTCTCTACATTTGATGGGAAATCATCCTGGCAAGTATACAAGACCCAGTTTATGATGGTAGCGGAAGCTAATGGATGGAATCCCCGAGCCCAAGCTTTTCATCTGGCGGCTTCTTTAAGAGGAGACGCGGCTGACATCCTCGAGACGCTTCCGGAGGAGCAGAGGCATGATTTCCAAGCCCTATCGAGTGCGCTTGAGCTGCGGTTTGGAGATAAGTGCACTAAAGAATATAGCAGACTACAGTTAAAGTCCCGCTATCAAAAAGCGGGCGAAAGTCTGCAAGAATTGGCTGCCGATATTCAGCGACTTTCCCATCTAGCATTTTCGGACTGCCCAGCTGAGACACGTCAAGATCTGGCTCTCCATCACTTCATCGATAGTGTGCGGGATCCGGAGATACAGAAAACACTTCGACTCGCCGATGTCAAAGATATTGGATCTGCCCTAGTCTACGCACATAAGATAGAAGCTGCCCAGCAGGCCGCGCGTAAAGACCGGCACTCAATCAGAGCCGTCTCTACTACTGATACGGACTATGATCTCAGAAAGCAAATAGAAGATCTGCGGCGAAAATTCCGTAACTTAGAAATGAGTAAAGGTGGCAGAAACACGAAAATTCAGTGTTGGACTTGCGGTGCAGTCGGACACGTTCAGAGAGACTGCCCGAAACGAAAAGATGGTGGAAATGATCTTCCACCACAGCAGGGAAACTAATATGTGGCCATCTCGCGGGGCGGAGATGTCCAGAGAGTCAGAAGCCCCATTTCAAATTGTTTCACATTTCTTCCGTAAGTAGCGGCGACAACGGACTTTTCGTTATGGGACATGTCAACGAAGTTCCCTGCAGAATGATAATCGATACTGGAGCCAACGTAACTATCATTAGGACAGATTTGGCTCGCAAGCTTGGTGAGAAACTCATCTGGACGCCGCCCTGCATTACCCTCCAAACTGTGACAGGTGATAAGATTAAAGTGCATGGAAAAGTCAATCTAAACATTGCATTTGGTAATGCCGTGTACGATCATATGGCATATGTCGCTGATATAAATGACGAATTTATTCTCGGATTGGATTTTCTCAAAGAAAACCATTTCAATTTAGATTTTAAAAATAATGAACTACACTCATGTTCTGAAGACATAGCGATTTTTAAGACGAAATATTCAGATATTAAAACAGTCCATCATATAACTGCAAAGAGTGAAACAACATTACCACCAAGAACTGAGACAATAGTTTGCGGAGCTCTTTCAGAAGAAAATAATTTTCATTATGGATTGACTGAATATCCAGATTCCGACAATAGCGTTAAAGGAGTACTATTGGCTTCTTCACTTGTCGACCTTTCACGAAATGTAATCCCGGTAAGAGTTGCTAATCTAAGCAATAAGGTAAAACTTATAAAAGAAGGAGAAGTGCTAGCGACTTGCACTCCAGTGACCTGTATTAACCGAAATTGTCAAGCCACACTATCTGAACCTCCTGACACTCTAATTAATGAACTCCTTCAGAGAGCAGAGTTAGATGATAAACAGAGGAATGCTGCAAGAAATTTATTATTAGAATTCGGAGATCTCTTTTCCAAGAAATCAGATGATGTTGGGCGAACCAAATTGACGCAGCACCGAATCAATACAGGAAATCATCCACCCATTAAACAACACCCGAGAAGATTGCCATTCGCAAAGCAGGAAGAGGTGGACAATCTTTTGATGGAAATGCAGCAGAATGACATTATTGAGCCATCAGAGAGTCCTTGGGCTTCGCCTATTGTTTTAGTTCGGAAGAAGGATGGTTCTACCCGATTCTGCGTTGACTATCGTCGGTTAAACAACATCACTAAAAAAGATAGTTACCCTCTTCCTAGGATTGACGATACACTTGATGCTTTATCCGGAAAACAATGGTTTTCGACTTTGGATCTCAAGAGTGGTTATTGGCAAGTAGAGATACATCCTGAGGATCGAGAAAAGACTGCATTCACCACAGGACAAGGACTTTGGCAGTTCAAGGTTATGCCATTCGGGCTTTGCAATGCACCTGCAACGTTTGAGCGCCTGATGGAGACAGTATTACGAGGACTTTCCTACGAAGCTTGTTTGGTATATTTGGACGATATCATTATTGTTGGGCGCACATTCGAAGACCATTTAAGAAACATCCGAAAGGTGCTGGAAAAATTAAAAATGGCCAACCTGAAGCTGAATCCTTGCAAATGTAATTTATTCCGACGTGAAGTAAGCTATCTGGGACACATTATCTCTGCTGAAGGTGTAAGAACAGATCCTGAAAAGATCTCCGCAGTTAAGGACTGGAGTCGTCCAAAAGATGTCCACCAATTAAGAAGTTTTCTTGGACTATGCACATATTACAGGAAATTTGTTAAGGGTTTTTCAAGTATTGCCAGACCTCTTCACAAGTTGACAGAAGTTAAACAGAGATTTCTATGGACAGATGAATGTGAGAAAGCTTTTAAACAACTGAAGGAGGCGTTGACATCTTCGCCCGTTCTTGCATATCCCCAGCCCGAAAAATTATTCATTTTAGATACGGATGCCAGCAACGAAAATATCGGAGCTGTTTTGTCGCAAGAAATTGATGATAAAGAATATGTCATTGCTTATTGGAGTAAATGCCTATCAAAACCGGAGCGGAATTATTGTACAACCAGGAAGGAATTGCTGGCAATCGTCAAAGCAATAGAACATTTCCACCATTATCTCTATGGAAGAAAGTTCTTGCTCCGGACAGATCATGCATCCTTAACCTGGCTTTTAAATTTTAAAAATCCAGAAGGACAGGTAGCGAGATGGATTCAACGACTCCAGGAGTTTGACTTTGAAATACGTCATCGCAAAGGAACTCTTCATGGAAATGCTGATGCACTATCAAGGAAGCCGTGTAATGAAAGCTGCCGATATTGTTCTAGAGCAGAGAAGAACTATCAGTTAGTAAATCCTTCGGTACGCCAAGTTACTGTTTCACCTCCACCGAAACCAGACCCATGGAGTGATAAAGGACTTAGAGAAGCCCAAAAAGAAGATTCAGATATAAATCCAATTTTAGAATTAAAAGAATCTTCCAGTATGAAACCAAGTTGGCAGGATATCTCCACCTACAGTCCTGCGACTAAACAATATTTGGCTCTTTGGGACTCACTCCATATAAGAAATGGTGTCTTATACAGGAAATGGGAGTCCGATGATGGACGTAATTTCAAATGGCAGCTTGTTCTTCCAAAATCAAGAATTTCAGATGTTTTGAAAGAATTGCACAGTAGCTCAACTGGAGGCCACTTCGGAGTAATGAAAACTCTACAGAAAGTTCGAGAACGCTTCTATTGGAGCAAAACGAGACAAGATGTAGAGAAATGGTGCCAATCTTGTGATGACTGTGCGGCACGTAAAGGACCGAAGAAACGTAGCCGAGGAAGGTTGCAGCGGTACAACGTAGGAGCACCTTTTGAGAGGATAGCATTGGACATTTTGGGTCCTTTACCACGATCCTCAAATGGCAACAAATACATACTAGTTGTCATGGACTACTTTACTAAGTGGCCTGAAGCGTTTGCAATCCCCGATCAAGAGGCGACTACAGTAGCCGAGGTTCTAGTGCAACAATGGGTTTCCAGATTCGGCACACCCTTACAAATTCATTCTGATCAAGGGACAAATTTCACCTCTGTTGTGTTTAAAGGAATGTGTCAAATTCTCGGAATAGACAAGACGCAGACCACACCACTACACCCACAATCGGATGGCATGGTAGAGAGGTTTAACAGAACCATCTTGAATAACCTCTCCCTTATGGTTTCCAGAAATCAGCAAGATTGGGATTTGAAGCTACCGCTGTTTCTGCTTGCATATCGCAGTGCTGTCCATGAGACTACCGGATATACTCCTTCACAGATGCTCTTTGGTCGCGAACTTCGTCTCCCTTGTGATCTTCAGTTTGGTCGTCCACCGGATACATCTTCATCGCCAGAGGAATACCTTCGAGACCTTCAGGCACGTCTTGAAGATGTCCATAACTTCGCTCGAGACCGAATCAACCTGACGACCGAAAGAATGAAGACAAGGTATGACACAAGAGCGACGGGACATGAATTCCAAGAAGGTGACAAAGTTTGGTTGTGGAACCCGATTCGACGTAAAGGACTTTCTCCAAAGTTGCAAGCCAACTGGGAAGGTCCCTACACAGTCCTAAAAAGACTGAACGACGTCGTGGTTCGTATAAGAAAATCATCTGCTTCAAAACCAAAGGTAGTACATTATGATAGATTAGCTCCTTATCGTAATGTAGAGTAAAAATCAGTAGACCATGGTCTGTTTGTAAATAGTATAGATAATTTTAATCTTTTCTATTTTCTTGTATTTTTAGTGTATGTAATGTGCTCTGTATCCTCTTGAAATGTAAATTCTTTTATATTAAATTTAGCCTCCTATCAGGGGATTGTACTGCCCGGGACGTGCAGTCCTTGAGAGGGGAGCAATGTTACAAATTTGTAAATAATGATTATATTTGTCTTAAAATATCTCAGACAGATCAGAAATTTTCACATTTTGGGCAAAAATTGCGGTATTTAGACGTTTTGTAGTTTAAAAGCGGATTTCCTAATGATTTGGCGACTTGGCGACAGTTGGCGAGATTCTTGGCGACTTGGCGACGGTTGGCGAGATTTTTGGCGACTTGGCGAGAAATCGATACTTCTGGAAACATCCATCACCTAAGCTCTAGGACCAATATTTTTCGAGATAGCCTAGAAGCTTCCAGAACCTTGGCGAAATTGGTAGATTTCTCCGCCAAGTCAGGTATAAATACCGCAGCCCGACATGGAAGAGTTTAGTTTTGTGAAGACAGTCAGTTAGTGAAGACGATTAGTTGTGACTGCTAGTTGTTCTCTGTCTGAGGTATTTGAGACCTGTGATTAGAAGCTGTTTCTTATTATATCTGACGAATTGTAGCTGTATAATTGTGATTGTTACAGCGGGAATTTCGTTTATCTAGTGAGATTTTTTTACGAATAAAAGTCTTGTGCTCATTAAGTGGTTGCTTTATTCAACTCTCAATCGACACGAACCCGTGAAGCTCGGTACAATATATATATATATATATATATATATATATATATATATATATATATATATATATATATATATATATATATATATATATATATATATATATATATATATATATATTATTCTTAATCAATTCTTATTCGTAATTTTCTGTGTGACTTTTCACCCCCACTTATCTTGGATACTTTAATTTTAACTATTTCATGATATTTCGAACGATGTGTATTACTGTCACTATTTCTGTGTTTGTGAAAATGATGAAAATTATTATCAGAAAAGTAATACTTTTCTGATAGTAATTTTCATCATTTTAAACAAACATGTTTAATAATGTTAATATATTAACAAACATGTTTAACAGTGTTTAATAAGCAGTCTTATTCAACAATAATTGGTATAAGAAAATATACTCCAATTTAAACAAATTTAATCCGTTGAAAAAAGAAATTCACGAAAATGCAAAGTGCTATATCAATCTTGGAAAAAATGAGTTTTTATTTTACAAATTTATTTGTATAGAAAATAATAAATTTTTTCTTATTATTTATAAATTTTTTACATTTTCATTATTTATACAGTAATAGTCTCTAAAATTAAGAATTTGGGATTACAAATTTAGAGGCCACAATGACATTCTACATAAAACCGCGGCCATTATCATGCACTGCTATCCACCCAAAAAGCAACACCAGTAAAGAAAAGAGATATCATAAAAGAATTTATTATGTAGATAACATGTTGACATACATACATAGCGGTGCAGGCAATCATAGACTCTACCTTTAAGTTATATAACAGGTTTAGAATATTCGCCCATTACCAAGCGCCTAGTAATTTTGAGAATTTTGAGCCACGGTCAGGTGACTAGATCACACCTCAGCTGGCATCCTCCTGTCCACATCCACGCCACACCCGCGGAAGTATACAAGACAGTAATATTTTGTCTTGAGATATAACAAAATATACTGTAGTTAATTTTCATGTATATTTGAAAGCAGTATTTAGTGTAAATTGAAGCTCGGCTTAGTGGTAGCGCTTCGTGCTCCCAAGGCACAAGTCCGAAGTTCGATACTTGCGTGGGAAGATCGTCTCACCCATTCATCCATTCTGATCTTCATCCAAAATAAACTGAGTACCAAACTAAACACTGTGATGGGTTCATGTTAAGCTGACCACCTAACCAGGACACTTGTTTCGTACCTCAGAATGTACGGTCAGAAAAACAAATATCTGCACTGTAGGACTTAGTCCACAATGGCTACTTAAATTTAGATAAAATCGTTTAAAAGAGTTTTATCCTTTTTAACAAATTAACCATTGTTATAAAATAGTATCTTTTCTCTTAAAAATGGTGTTAAATGTATTTACAAATTCCATAAATATTTAAAATAAATCGATGGCAATATTTAAATACCTATCTAGAGAACAATACTTATCTCGAATTTTCCATCGTAATTACATTCCTATTTGCAACTTATTTGCCAAACAATGGATATAATCGAAAAGCCTATTAGAAGCAAATTAAACTTCAGACTGAAATGAAGGATTTTCGTTCCTTCGCTGTTAAAGCAGTAATTATCTTAACCACATTTGGAATCTTTAATTATGAATTATCCGTTCCGGTTTCAGTTTTTAACTGTGAATAGGATTCTGAAATTCTTTTAGAAGAATTTTAAACTACATAAGGAATTCTGAAAACTAATGAATTGTGATGCTTTAAACGTGTTTCCAGTATAATTTGCCGAAAATATTTGGAGAAATTTTCCATTTGCGTTATTTATGATTTATTTGAGTTTGGTTTATTGAGTTGCTTTGTAATTATTGTATTGATTTACTTTTATGAGAAGTTTATTTTACCAGACTAACATATATGCATTGAAATTTCACTATTTGTTAATTAGAGAATATTTTTAAGTATTGCAACTGTCAAAGATTAAGATTTTTTGTGGTCAAATTATATCGACTTAAAATAAATATTTTGTCTAGATTGCTATAGTTCGATTAATAGTACAAGAAGTTATAAAACTATAAATATTACTTAGAACAGAGGAATTTCAAGGAATACCGTCCAATTAAATTCACGGTAAGAAAATAATTTGTTGTACATTGAATGAAAATTTGTGGCATATATATATATATATATATATATATATATATATATATATATATATATATATATATATATAAAGACATAAGCAAAACTATGAGAAAATGTGAGTTTATAATAAATATTAAATAATTACTTTTTATGAAATTCTTTTAAACTTCATATTTTAGAGACAACTATTTTTTAATTTAGATAAAGCTCTGAATTTTTCAAATGAAAAATTTATGAAGATTGCGTACAAATATAGATGTATTAATATTTAGCATAATTTTGGTAGATATTAGATAAATTTTTGAGAAAAATATGAACAATGATAATCTGAAATCTATTTCTCAAGATGAAAAACTTTAAATTCAATTTTCCGATATTATAAACAAAACATTAAAACTTTTACTCAGGTTATTTAAATTTTCATTTTCTGGAAAAAAAATTAAATTTTATAGGGATTTTCATTAGAATAAGTTTTTTTTTAATTTCACAGGAAACACATGATAAGGATTTTTAAGAATACAAAAATCAAAAGAAAAAAATGGATTCAAAGTAGAATTGGGTCCCAATTTTTGGCGATAAATTTTAATTTCTAGTAACACGTTTAACCCAATCTCAAATCAACTTTTGTATAGATGGAGCAGTCATTTTGTTAGTCACATTTTTGGTGTCAAACAATTCGCCAAAAATCAAGGAGTATCCGATTATCAATTTCTACCAAAAAGTTTGTTAAAAATTGGTGAATATAAAATTTCCTTTTTAAATAACAAATTTCAGTTACATCTATTGAACGACATTTCGTCTCGAAGTAATTTTTCTTCCGCAAATGTAAATAACATACAAAGCAAAGCAGCTTTGGCTACATTATGAAAACCCGATTTAATTTTATATTTTTCTTTAAAATCAGACATTTTCCCAAACCGGATATCCTAACCAGGATGAATGGAAACGTTGAAAAAATATTTTATTAAACGTTTTTTGATATCAGTTTGAGGAGAACTGATGAGTTAAAATTGATTAAAAATTAATGATAATTAGATTTACTTATCTTAATAGTAACAATAAATGATTTTATTTGACAGAAATCATAATTTCATGTTTAATTTTTGTTAAAAGAAACTAAACATTGTTACTCTTTGTTAAGGTTTTCATATCTTGATATAAATCTCCAATATCCAAAAGAAGAAACACGATACATTTCTAATAAACCTAATAATTTAACTCACTTCTAATTTAGATTATAACCCCAGTTTATTTTATGCATTTTTATAATCACAAATATATAATTTTCACTTTAAATTATTCATAAGAAATCATTATTTGGAACAAGTTCAGTATCCCCATACACTGATTTCTCGCCAAATCGGGTAACCGTTGTTTACGTTGTAGTGTTGCCGATTTCAGCTTTTGTTTTGATTGTTGTGTTGCCAAATTTAGTTTTTGTTACTATTATTTTTTTTGTTGCCAGATTCCGTGTTTCTCATGTTTTAAATAATTTTTACGTTATATATGTGCTTTTTTTAGTGGCAATAGCTTTTTTAGTTTCACTTCGAGAACTTTCTAGAACTTTCTTTGCTAGTTGTTCTACGTTTTAATTGCTAGTCATTTTAATTTCGTTTACTTTTGCTGATGGAATTAGTGGATTTCCCGCTCTTGTGTTTCGTTGTCTCCAGTGTCCAATTATCGTAAATTTTTTCTTTTTTATTATTTCTTTTATATAATTTACTTTTATTTGGTTTAATTTTAATATATTTTTTTATAAATTGATTTAAATTTATTTTATACATTTTAAATCGTTAAATATTCTTTTTTTCAATTCGTTTTCTTAATTTTTTATCATCTTTTTATTGTTTTAATTACTTTCTTTATTTTTTTATTTAAAAATGTCTCATGTTAAAAATACTGTTGAAAAATATCAACAAATTTTGTTAACTAAAATTAAAGATAATAATGATGGTTTTTTTAATTTTTCCAGCTCTAGACCAACAGTTGGAAAACCCGGAATTGCTAATAGAATTTTCTTAGTTCAACTCGCTCAGGATTCTAAATTATTAATTGAATTTTTAACGGAAATTGCTTTATTAAAAGTCCCGAATTGTAGGAAATGTGGATCTGAAATGAAGATCACTCCAAAAAAAGCTTATTCTGATTGTTTTTCTTTTGTTTGTAAAAAAACTATTGATGGAAATCGATGTAATACTGAAAAATCTATTAGACATGGTTCCTGGTTTTCAAAATCTAAACTTAAATTGTTTGAAATTTTGTTAATAACCTATGAAATTTTGCGGGGATCTAAAACCGAACAAATTATTGAGGAATATTCATTTGCTAAAGCTACCTTGGCCGATTGGAGGCAATTTATTAATGAAACTATTTTAGATTATATTGAACTTTCATCAGAAAAAATAGGGGGAAGGGCAAAATTGTTGAAATTGACGAGTCCAAATTTGGGAAGCGAAAATACAATAAGGGGCATAAGGTTTACGGTGAGTGGGTTTTTGGGGGGTTGAGAGGGATTCCGGTAAAGTTTTTTAGTTGCTGTTCACAATAGAACACAGGAAACATTAATTCAAATAATTAAAGATTGGATTTTGCCAGGAACTTCCGTGTATTCCGACTGTTGGAAGAGCTATGATTGTTTAACTGAGGAGGGATTTGAGCATTTAAAAGTAAACCATAAGTTGACATTTGTAGATCCCGAATCAGGATGTCACACGAATACAATTGAAAGTACCTGGAGGCATGTAAAAGCTTCTTTACCAACGTATAATCGTAAGACAGATGTTAAATTTTACCTAGCAATGTATATGTTTCATAAATCTTGTATAGCTTCAAATGATGATTGTTTTAATAAATTTATTGAAATCGTTTCCGGAATTAATTGGGATGAGTACAAAATTTCGGAGGTGTGATTATTTTATCTAAATTCTATTGCTGACATGTATTTTTTTATTGTATTCGTCTTTCATTTTTATTTACTTAAAAAGTGTATTTATTTAATTTTTTTAATTTAAAAAAAATATATATATATTTGAAAAAAAATTTTTTGCATGCTTTTTTTATTTTATTTTACTTTATTTTTTTATTATTATTTTTATTTTATTTTATTTATTTTTTTTTTGTAAAATTTGATAATGGTGACACTGGTGACAAGCGAATAATGTTAGCTTTACTTCATATCAAGTAAGTCCATTATTTATCTTTATTTCCCTTTTTAAATTTTCTGAAATGCTTATTTTTCGATCGAACTTAGGGAAATTTCCAGTTTTAAAAAACGTGCGCTAGCTTGGCGACTTGGCGACAAAAAAATTCGCCGCGTCGCCAAGTGTATGGGGATACTGAACTTGTTCCCATTATTTTTTATTTCTAATGATTTATAGTGAATAGAAATTTCAGTTATATCAATAAAATAAATAAAAAGTTAAAAGAAAATTTTTAATGTTGGCGTAAGCAACGCAATAGTCTTAAGATTCAAAAGAGATTGTTTACAAATATTGCAATTATTGATTTAAAATTCTATTAATTAATGAAATATTTAAGGTAAAAATTTACCATACGGTCACCCTTGGCGAAATTTTCAAAAAGTCGCCAAGGGTGACCGCATGTCGAATTTCCGATCGGGAAAAACGGAAGGAAGAAAATGACTGAAATAGTGACAAATATTTCATACATTGTTGGCATCTAACAATATGCTCAACTAATTTTACAAAATTAACAAAAAATGCAGATTTATAGATTTTAAACATCAATGGTAAAATAACAAACTTGATATGTTAAATTATCCATAAAATTTTTGATTAAGTTTTATATTAATGAATTTAAATTGGTTAATATTCATGAGAAATTAATGACAAATAGGATTGCCAAAGTACGAGTTTGCCAGGTTTCTATTACAAATGTTCGCCAAATTTGGCGCCAAGAAACATGCCAAGGGTGACCGTACAGTAAATGATACATTTTTAAAAATTTAAATCATCCTGACCGATTTAAACTATCCATAAAAAGGATGTTTTGTTATTTCTTTTTCATTTTGCTTTTCTGCCTGTTCTATTATCCATGTGTTAATGTCTTGAATCAATGGAAAAATGGCTTCTCAAACCGATTTTTTGCTTATTATATATGAAATCGTTTTATTAACAAAATGAACTTCGACAATTTTCTCAGACATTTGATGGTCAACTTCGCCTTGTTTGCTGCCGCTCAAAGAATGGGACTTGAAAGCAGATAGCAAATTCGTTGACAAGTCGGAATTACAACGCCGTTTCAGTATGATGTGACTTAGCTGAAATGTTATCTGAGTTATGGAAAACCAATGAGGATCCTAATAAAGTGTGGCTTACTCAGGATCTCAACTATAATGAACGAAACAAACATTTTATGTTTAAAATTCAGAATTCTAAGGAATATTTTTAAAAATTCTATATGATACTAGCAATAAGTGAGATGACATCAATAACGTTCAAATGCTTATAATAATATGGTGAGAAAATAGTGAAAATTTTTCATATAATGAAAACTTACTAAGCAGATAATATTTAATATACATTGTAAATCAGTTTTATAAGAGCAACAATTATCAATTATATTAATATCATTAAAATAAGAGATAATTTCATTTAAATATCAAAAATTACTTAAATATGTTAATAATTAAGTAATAATTAACATAAAGGAATAAACTTTTATAAGTATATAAATAATTTTTATTAAAAATCAAATATTTGTTTAACATTACGCTTCATTTGATTCAGTTATAAAACATTAAAAATTAACTTTGTTTGATTAAATAATATTCTTATTCGTAATTTTTAACTTAGTTAAAGTTTTATTTAAGTGATGTGGGGATAATATGTGCCGTGGTAGCCTAGTGGTTAGGGCACTGGCCTTCCATCCGGAAGGGGGTTCGATTCCTAATGCCGCCGAAGACCCACCGAGTACATGCGATATACGTGCTCGTTAAATCTGTGGAATCGAAAGTACTGTGGTCGGTCATTGAGCAGTTACCATGGGTGCAATGGTCTGGAGAAATTTACTCCCCCATCAGATCAATGCCAAAATTGATGGAGTGAATCCTTTGGTGGTGCCATCTATCGGAGGGTATAAAGAGCAAAGACGTACTTTCACCTTCGTGGTGCTCTGATTAAAACGAAAGACGCTCCCAGTTGACTTAAATTCGTATAGCCAAGGCATAGCGAACTTGGCTTATCCAAGTGTCATAAGTATTAACAACAAAATGTTATAGTAATAAATAAAAATGAATTGTATCAAACTTGACTATTAGTTTAATGAGATGATGTATTACAATTTTCTAAGTTCAGAACACATAATAAAGTCAGGTCAATTAATTATAATTTTATATAAATTAAATATAATTTTAATATAAATTAAATATAATTTTGATATTTTATAAAAAGAATATTAGTGAACAGTTAGGTGAATAAAGTAAAAAGCTTGTATCTTAAGGGCCGAATGATAGGATAAAAATGATTTCGATTACACGGTTGTCACACATTATTAATGATTGCTGCGCCACCTACTCACTGGGCATAGAATAAGGGGAAATATTGCAATTATGAGGAACAAGAATTGTTTACTCGGATATTTTCACTTTTCTAGTTTTAACATCTCATAAAACAAACCTCTAATTGTTCAAGAAGAAATTTAAGTTAAACCAAACAGAAAATGATTGAGCAGGAAATAACGGAACAGGATTCCTACAAATATTTGATTTTCACAATGCAGGTAAGCTGAGACAGATAAAAGCGAATGGAGCTTTTTGATTGCGCTTGAAGACATCCCAATTGTACATACGAATATTCTAGGTTAGAAGTATTCTGGGTACATATGGAATATGTATAATGTTGTTGTTGTTGTTGCATGGCCTCGAGGTCAGCAGCGTTAGACCAGGTTCATGAGCGCGAACACCTTCAAAAAGTCCAGCACCATAATGAATGGGGAAGGGTTGCAGCCTTCGTTAGTCCATAAGACTGGAGCGCCCAAAGGAGGAGGACTGACTAAGCTCCGTAGATCCTGGTTTTAGCTGAGCAAATTGGAGTGGCCTTCACGCCTGGGGTGACCCTACCAGAGAAGAATCTCTGGCCGCCATCTAGTGTACACTGTGAGGCAGCTTGTGGGAACTTGAGGGGGATATGTATAATACTGTTCTTGTGATGCTCACGATTGCCACACAGGAAGTTGAAATAATAATTATTGCTATACACTAATATGAGATGTACTGTCACATAGGTTTAACCTCACTCATGATTTCAAGGTGGCTGTTGCGCCGGCATACTTTCTTGTACCTAGCCTGAGTTGGGCTCTACCAGTTAGAAGCAGCCGGGTGGAGTTTTCGTGATTTTGAAACAGAGGGACCAAGCAGAAGACCTCCAATACTTAGCCTGACACCCCCAAAGGTATCATTTCATTTTTAATGTGCCCCAGCCACCTTTCGGTTGACAGATCTTCGGTCAACAGGGATTCGAACTCACTACCTTTCGAAAATGAGAACGACCTAACCAACCAGGCTACGGCCGCCCCGATTTCAAGATAGTAGAATTCAATACTGGATCGTATTAGAGATTATCACGTTAACAACTCTTTTGAAGGCTATATATTTCATAGTAGATGTTGAGCCACAGGAGGCCAGGCTTATATTCCAGGTGTAAGAAGAAGCATTTTTTGAGCTTATTATAGTCTAGGGTCCATAAGTGCCCTTTAGGCCATAAAGTCTCATGTTATATCAAACTAATCTGAAGCTAAGGGAGATGAATGTTCCACTTCTGCTTTCTGCGTGACATTCATCGTGGTAGGTGCTTGAGAGTTTTCCTTGTTTTCACCTTTGTGACAAGTGAATGTGGTCTACTGTCTCCTATGGCAGTGTCAAAATAGATGTGAATAGGAAACTGGCAGCTCAGTTGTTTTTCTTGTTAGATCAGTATGCCTTAAAATTGAAAAATGAATGGATGTATTTAGTGGAGTTCCACTAGAAAAAAATAAGCTGTTGAAAATATATCACAAGAACGCAATCAAATCTAACTGTTTTCAGTTTCATTTAAGTAAATGTATGTCAAAATTACTTTTTCCTTATGATTTGGCTTTCTTAATTATGAATTTTAATTTTCCCTTAATGTTGTTACATTTTTTGAGATAGAAAATGTGAAACCCAAAATTCTACTTGAAATATCCTTAGAAATGGTTTTAATATTGTAACTTACATAAATGCCATAGTAATTCTAAACATTATAACATCAAAAAACAAACATTGTAAATTAAACAGTTGTTGTTTGTAGCTTAAGATTCATTACAATTACACATTTGCCGATAATAGGAGATTCGGGAAAAAATCTAACAATCCAGTTCAATTAAACTTGACATTTTACTCATTGACATTCCGTTATTACAGACAATTTAAATTGGAAGTAAAATGTATTAATCAATGTGAACAATCAAACCCGGAAATAAAACAATAATAATTCTTCATGAAACTATTCTTAAATCATTACTTATATCTGTAAACATTTATTTTTCACTTTTTTCCATGGATTATATAAACTTAACAGAATTTATAATACTAATTTTTTTATAGTTATCAACAGCATATACTACCATTAAAATTTAAGAACCTTTGAAATTATACATTAAGGTATCAGGCTTCGAATTCTTACGTTACACTATTTTTAATTTTATTTTTATGACGATAATATAAATCGTTACAAATTTATTGGATTATATATATATATTGTACCGAGCTCCACGGGTTCGTGTTGATTGAGAGTTGAATAAAGCGACCACTTAATGAACACAAGACTTTTATTCGTAAAAACTTCACTAGATAAACGAAATTCCCGCTGTAACAATCACAATTATACAGCTACAATTCGTCAGATACAATAGGAAATAGCTTCCAATCACAGGTCTCAAATACCTCAGACAGAGAACAACTAGCAGTCACAACTAATCGTCTTCACTCACTGACTGTCTTCACAAAAACTCTATTATTATTCCATGTCGGGCTGCGGTATTTATACCTGACTTGGCGGAGAAATCTACTAATTTCGCCAAGGCTCTGGAAGCTTCTAGGCTATCTCGGAAAATATTGGTCCTAGAGCTTAGGTGATGGATGTTTCCAGAAGTATCGATTTCTCGCCAAGTCGCCAAGAATCTCGCCAACCGTCGCCAAGTCGCCAAGAATGTCGCCAACTGTCGCCAAGTCGCCAAATCATTAGGAAATCCGCTTTTAAACTACAACACGTCTAAATACCGCAATTTTTGCCCAAAATGTGAGAATTTCTGATCTGTCTGAGATATTTTAAGACAAATATAATCATTATTTAAAAATTTGTAACATTGCCCCCTCTCAAGGACTGCACGTCCCGGGCAGTACAATCCCCTGATAGGAGGCCAAATTTAATATAAGAGAATTTACATTTTAAGATGATACAGAGCACATTACATACACAAGCAACTAAAAATACAAGAAAATAGAAAAGATTAAAATTATCTATACTATTTACACAGAGACCATGGTCTACTAATTTTTACTCTACATTACGATAAGGAGCTAATCTATCATAATGTACTACCTTTGGTTTTGAGGAAGATGATTTCCTTATACGAACCACGACGTCGTTCAGTCTTTTTAGGACTGTGTAGGGACCTTCCCAGTTGGCTTGCAACTTTGGAGAAAGTCCTTTACGTCGAATCGGGTTCCACAACCAAACTTTGTCGCCTTCTTGAAATTCATGTCCTGTGGCTCTTGTGTCATACCTTGTCTTCATTCTTTCGGTCGTCAGGTTGATTCGGTCTCGAGCGAAGTTATGGACGTCTTCAAGACGTGCCTGAAGGTCTCGAAGGTATTCTTCTGGCGATGAAGATGTATCCGGTGGACGACCAAACTGAAGATCACAAGGGAGACGAAGTTCGCGACCAAAGAGCATCTGAGAAGGAGTATATCCGGTAGTCTCATGGACAGCACTGCGATACGCAAGCAGAAACAGCGGTAGCTTCAAATCCCAATCTTGCTGATTTCTGGAAACCATAAGTGAGAGATTATTCAAGATGGTTCTGTTAAACCTCTCTACCATGCCGTCCGATTGTGGGTGTAGTGGCGTGGTCTGCGTCTTGTCTATTCCGAGAATTTGACACATTCCTTTAAACACAACAGAGGTGAAATTTGTCCCTTGATCAGAATGAATTTGTAAGGGTGTGCCGAATCTGGAAACCCATTGCTGCACTAGAACCTCGGCTACTGTAGTCGCCTCTTGATCAGGGATTGAAAACGCTTCAGGCCACTTAGTAAAATAGTCCATGACAACTAATATGTATTTGTTGCCATTTGAAGATCGTGGTAAAGGACCCAAAATGTCCAATGCTATCCGCTCAAAAGGTGCTCCTACGTTGTACCGCTGCAACCTTCCTCGGCTACGTTTCTTTGGTCCTTTACGTGCCGCACAATCATCACAAGATTGGCACCATTTCTCTACATCTTGTCTCGTTTTGCTCCAATAGAAGCGTTCTCGAACCTTCTGTAGAGTTTTCATTACTCCAAAGTGGCCTCCAGTGGAGCTACTATGCAATTCTTTCAAAACATCTGAAATTCTTGATTTTGGAAGAACAAGCTGCCATTTGAAATTACGTCCATCATCGGATTCCCATTTCCTGTATAAGACACCATTTCTTATATGGAGTGAGTCCCAAAGAGCCCAATATTGCTTAGTAGCAGGACTGTAGGTGGAGATATCCTGCCAACTTGGTCTCATACTAGAAGATTCTTTCAATTCAAGAATTGGATTTATATCTGGGTCTTCTTTTTGGGCTTCCCTAAGTCCTTCATCACTCCATGGGTCTGGCTTTGATGGAGGTGAAACAGTAACTTGGCGTACCGAAGTATTTATCAGCTGATAGTTCTTCTCTACTCTAGAACAATATCGGCAGCTTTCATTACACGGCTTCCTTGATAGTGCATCAGCATTTCCATGAAGAGTTCCTTTGCGATGACGTATTTCAAAGTCAAACTCCTGGAGTCGTTGAATCCATCTGGCTACCTGTCCTTCTGGATTTTTAAAATTTAAAAGCCAGGTTAAAGATGCATGATCTGTCCGGAGCAAGAACTTTCTTCCATAGAGATAATGGTGGAAATGTTCTATTGCTTTGACGATTGCCAGCAATTCCTTCCTGGTTGTACAATAATTCCGCTCCGGTTTTGATAGGCATTTACTCCAATAAGCAATGACATATTCTTTATCATCAATTTCCTGCGACAAAACAGCTCCGATATTTTCGTTGCTGGCATCCGTATCTAAAATGAATAATTTTTCGGGCTGGGGATATGCAAGAACGGGCGAAGATGTCAACGCCTCCTTCAGTTGTTTAAAAGCTTTCTCACATTCATCTGTCCATAGAAATCTCTGTTTAACTTCTGTCAACTTGTGAAGAGGTCTGGCAATACTTGAAAAACCCTTAACAAATTTCCTGTAATATGTGCATAGTCCAAGAAAACTTCTTAATTGGTGGACATCTTTTGGACGACTCCAGTCCTTAACTGCGGAGATCTTTTCAGGATCTGTTCTTACACCTTCAGCAGAGATAATGTGTCCCAGATAGCTTACTTCACGTCGGAATAAATTACATTTGCAAGGATTCAGCTTCAGGTTGGCCATTTTTAATTTTTCCAGCACCTTTCGGATGTTTCTTAAATGGTCTTCGAATGTGCGCCCTACAATAATGATATCGTCCAAATATACCAAACAGGCTTCGTAGGAAAGTCCTCGTAATACTGTCTCCATCAGGCGCTCAAACGTTGCAGGTGCATTGCAAAGCCCAAATGGCATAACCTTGAACTGCCAAAGTCCTTGTCCTGTGGTGAATGCAGTCTTTTCTCGATCCTCAGGATGTATCTCTACTTGCCAATAACCACTCTTGAGATCCAAAGTCGAAAACCATTGTTTTCCGGATAAAGCATCAAGTGTATCGTCAATCCTAGGAAGAGGGTAACTATCTTTTTTAGTGATGTTGTTTAACCGACGATAGTCAACGCAGAATCGGGTAGAACCATCTTTCTTCCGAACTAAAACAATAGGCGAAGCCCAAGGACTCTCTGATGGCTCAATAATGTCATTCTGCTGCATTTCCATCAGAAGATTATCCACCTCTTCCTGCTTAGCGAATGGCAATCTTCTCGGATGTTGTTTAATGGGTGGATGATTTCCTGTATTGATTCGGTGCTGCGTCAATTTGGTTCGCCCAACATCATCTGATTTCTTGGAAAAGAGATCTCCGAATTCTAATAATAAATTTCTTGCAGCATTCCTCTGTTTATCATCTAACTCTGCTCTCTGAAGGAGTTCATTAATTAGAGTGTCAGGAGGCTCAGATAGTGTGGCTTGACAATTTCGGTTAATACAGGTCACTGGAGTGCAAGTCGCTAGCACTTCTCCTTCTTTTATAAGTTTTACCTTATTACTTAGATTAGCAACTCTTACCGGGATTACATTTCGTGAAAGGTCGACGAGTGAAGAAGCCACTAGTACTCCTTTAACGCTATTGTCGGAATCTGGATATTCAGTCAATCCATAATGAAAATTATTATCTTCTGAAAGAGCTCCGCAAACTATTGTCTCAGTTCTTGGTGGTAATGTTGTTTCACTCTTCGCAGTTATATGATGGACTGTTTTAATATCTGAATATTTCGTCTTAAAAATCGCTATGTCTTCAGAACATGAGTGTAGTTCATTATTTTTAAAATCTAACTTGAAATGGTTTTCTTTGAGAAAGTCCAATCCGAGAATAAATTCGTCATTTATATCAGCGACATATGCCATATGATGGTACACGGCATTACCAAATGCAATGTCTAGATTTATTTTTCCATGCACTTTAATCTTGTCACCTGTCACAGTTTGGAGGGTAATGTAGGGCGGCGTCCAGATAAGTTTGTCACCAAGTTTGCGAGCCAAATCTGTCCTAATGATAGTTACGTTGGCTCCAGTATCGATTATCATTCTGCAGGGAACTTCGTTGACATGTCCCATAACGAAAAGTCCGTTGTCGCCGCTACTTACGGAAGAAATATGAAACAATTTGAAATGGGGCTTCTGACGAAGATCATTTCCATCATCTTTTCGTTTTGGGCAGTCTCTCTGAACGTGTCCGACTGCACCGCAAGTCCAACACTGAATTTTCGTGTTTCTGCCACCTTTACTCATTTCTAAGTTACGGAATTTTCGCCGCAGTTCTTCGATTTGCTTTCTGAGATCATAGTCCTTATCAGTAGTAGAGACGGCTCTGATTGAGTGCCGGTCTTTACGCGCGGCCTGCTGGGCAGCCTCTATCTTATGTGCGTAGACTAGGGCAGATCCAATATCTTTGACATCGGCGAGTCTAAGTGTTTTCTGTATCTCCGGATCCCTCACACTATCGATGAAGTGATGGAGAGCCAGATCCTGACGTGTCTCAGCTGGGCAGTCCGAAAATGCTAGATGGGAAAGTCGCTGAATATCGGCAGCCAATTCTTGAAGACTTTCACCCGCTTTTTGATAGCGTGACTTTAACTGTAGTCTGCTATATTCTTTAGTGCACTTATCTCCAAACCGCAGCTCAAGCGCACTCGATAGGGCTTGGAAATCGTGCCTCTGCTCCTCCGGAAGCGTCTCGAGGATGTCAGCCGCGTCTCCTCTTAAAGAAGCCGCCAGGTGAAAAGCTTGGGCTCGGGGATTCCATCCATTAGCTTCCGCTACCATCATAAACTGGGTCTTGTATACTTGCCAGGATGATTTCCCATCAAATGTTGAGAGTTTAATATTGGCTAGGGAAGGCACAAATGTCACGTTGGGTTCCTCATGTTTGTTTGATATTTGCTTCTCCAAGCTTTCAATCTTCTTATTCATATTGTCTAATGCTTCTTCAACGTTTTCTTCTATCTCCAGAACTTTAGTTTCAACTGAAGTTACCTTATCTTCCATTGCATTCATCTTCTCCTGAATGATGTTGGAGAATTCTTCTTTAACACTTACAATGTCCTTCTTAAGTTCCTCCTGTCCAGATTTTATCTCTTTCATCATCTCGGTTTTAATCTCTTCTTGTCCAGCTTTCATCTCTTCTTGTCTAGCTTTCATCTCTTCTTGTCCAGCTTTCATCTCTTCTTGTCCAGCTTTCATCTCTTCTTGTCCAGCTTTCATCTCTTCTTGTCCAGCTTTCATCTCTTCTTGTCCAGCTTTCATCTCGGCCATCTGCTCCGCTAATTTTTCGAGAAGACTTTTCATTAAATCCATATCCATTTTTCTTGTGACACGCTGCATCAACTCTTCAACCCCGATTCTGACACCAGTTGTACCGAGCTCCACGGGTTCGTGTTGATTGAGAGTTGAATAAAGCGACCACTTAATGAACACAAGACTTTTATTCGTAAAAACTTCACTAGATAAACGAAATTCCCGCTGTAACAATCACAATTATACAGCTACAATTCGTCAGATACAATAGGAAATAGCTTCCAATCACAGGTCTCAAATACCTCAGACAGAGAACAACTAGCAGTCACAACTAATCGTCTTCACTCACTGACTGTCTTCACAAAAACTCTATTACTATTCCATGTCGGGCTGCGGTATTTATACCTGACTTGGCGGAGAAATCTACTAATTTCGCCAAGGCTCTGGAAGCTTCTAGGCTATCTCGGAAAATATTGGTCCTAGAGCTTAGGTGATGGATGTTTCCAGAAGTATCGATTTCTCGCCAAGTCGCCAAGAATCTCGCCAACCGTCGCCAAGTCGCCAAGAATGTCGCCAACTGTCGCCAAGTCATTAGGAAATCCGCTTTTAAACTACAACACGTCTAAATACCGCAATTTTTGCCCAAAATGTGAGAATTTCTGATCTGTCTGAGATATTTTAAGACAAATATAATCATTATTTAAAAATTTGTAACAATATATATATATATATATATATATATATATATATATATATATATATATATATATATATATGCTTGTCTATTTTTGCTTATGTTATAATCATCGTGACATAAATAAAAGTGAATTCGATATGGTCTACTAAATAAAAAAATGCCTTGATTATTATTTACAAGAATATGCAATTCATTAATAGTATTTAATTTATTTAAAAATCAATTAAGTGACTAAAAATATAAAAATTATTATTACCATTTAGATTCTAAAGCAGTATTTAATTTATTAAAATAAATTCAGATGATGAACAATATTTCATTAATAATGTTAAATAATAAGCCGAGAGATCTTATTCTCTATTCTTATAATAAGTCTTATACAAATTATGAAACAATGATTAAGTTTGAGAGGTTTCCATGATTATTACATAATTATGCATTAAATATTGTGTTCATTTTATTAAACATTAAATAATGATGTTTATGAAGAATAAATTTTGTGTTGAAATCATTCACGTAAATAAACAAATATATATATATATATATATATATATATATATATATATATATATATATATATATATATATATATATATATATATATATATATATATATATATATATATATATATATATATATATATATATATATATATATATATATAATATATATATATATATATATAAAATAAAGTAAATTTAATAAAAAACCTTTATTTTTATTTCGTATATTCCTTTTTTATTTCAATTAAACGTAAGCTTCTTGAGAGAATAGATTTTAAATCGACAAACTAGCGCATTTTGAGGAACAATTTATTAAACTCAAAATTTTCGATTAAGATTATAAACATTTTTAAATGCTCACTATTTAAAATAAGTAAATAAATACGACTTTGCTATCGTTTTAAATTTCCCAATGAATTTATAATCTTACTTGTTGTTGACAGGTTTGATATTGAAAGAATGCATTGAAAATAAATATGACAAAATGTTGTGGATATCCAGACAATTGTAAGATATTCTTCTTTCACAATTTTATGAAAGAATTTTTGACGAATATTACCATGACTACTAATGCATCACAAAGGATGAAACTCTGAAAATAATTGAGTACTTGCATTCATACATAGCAGAATCCCATAATATGCATTTCTTTCATGATTCAACAGTATCACAAATCAATGTTGCAAGTTTCTAATCCAAAATGCATGGTCTATTATTAGTTTCGTTGATTTAACACTTTGTTGTCCCTTTTTCTCAGGAGAGCTAAGTTTGAAATAAATTAAAATTGCTCTGCAAAAATCGATTACTTTGGTGATATTTGAATTTATGAGCTATTTTACAGAGAAAGCCAGAACAATAAACATTTAGCCGCTAACTTGATAGTCTCATCACTGAACCACGGTGAACTCCAATCAATATTTGTTTTCAAATACTCCTGAAACCCACTTTCTAATAGTTTTAATGCAAATGCCTTTCATATCCATTTTATTTACCAAAGTTCTTTTTAAAACGATGATAATTATGACATAAAAATATATCCTTATATAAATATATGATATATAAATATATCCTCATTATTCCAAGCTAAAATAATTCCTATGTAATCCATAATTTACTTTCTACCAAGTATAATAACTTAGTTATAATTAGTAATTTAGTGCTGCACTTTGAAATATGTTATTATTCATCCAATTTTAAATTTGTTGATTATTTTCATTGAAACGTTAAAGAAATCATGGCAGAATTTTCTACTCAACCGGAAACCAAAGTCACATTTTGAGTACTCTTTTAAGGCTTTGGACTATTTTCCAGCTCTGAAAAACATGAAATAAAAACAGAAAGTGAAGACTGAGAAGAAAAATAAAGATGTGAAAAATCACTTGCGAGAAAAATTATAACAATGATACCATCTTCTCCGAAATGAAACGAGAAAACCTTTCCTGAAGTGGCAACAGAAACGCGAATGTTATGTATTTAAGCAGAGTTTATGGCAACACCAAGAGTTATGAGACAAGAAGGAGAAAAAGAAAGCTTATTCCACTTTACTCAATTTTTTTTTTGCACCAAAAATTCTTTGTTGTTTTTAAGGGAGTGTCGTTGTGTTTTCCGATTCTAATATATTATCCTTTTTTTCCTTTTCTTTAAGAATAAATTCCAAAATTCTCCTGATTACAGTTTTTAACTTTCTATATATATATATATATATATATATATATATATATATATATATATATATATATATATATATATATATATATATATATATATGAGCGTTCTCAGGAATATAAATTTATTTCACACTGTTTTGCAATTAATAAGTCTAAACCTAGTTAGAAAATGAAAAATAGAATTTTTTCTCTAGAGTAAATTAAAGAAATCAAGAAATTTTTGGGTGTGAAATATTTAATTCTTTTCTATACAAAAAAGTAATAATATTTGAACCACGTATAACTTCTATAAATTTTTTATAGTTAAAAATAATAAATTACAAAAAAATATATTACAAAGATAATAATATATTCAGATGATTATTAAAAAATATATATTATTGGAGAATATATTTTAGAGTTCAATAAATTTTGAAACAAATTCTACAAAATTAGCTGAAAAGTCCTTAAACTTTTTCTATGTTTGTCAGGCATGGTAGAAGATTAAGGCCATGCATTAATACAAGTTTTCAGTTGTGGGTCTTTTCATTGTGAATTTGCTCTTCGTTATCCATACAAAACGATTAACTTTCTGTAACATAATGTAAAATTAATACGATCTAAGTATAAAAGATAATTGTTTTTCATTAGCACACATATTTGTCGAAGAAAGTTTTTGAAATTTTTAAGTTTTTCTCTTCCAATATATGATTAAGGTTTAATATTAAGATCTTAATCATTGTCGAAGATTATGATAAAGATCATTGTCAAAGAAGGTTTTTGGAATTTTCAAGTTTTTCACCTTCCAATATATGATTAAGGTTTAATATTAAGACCTTAATCGTTGTCGAAGATTATGATAAAGATCATTGTCAAAGAAGGATTTTTGAATTTTCAAGTTTTTCTCCTTCCAATATATGATTAAGATCTAATATTAAGATCTTAATCATTGTCGAAGATTATGATAAATATACATATCCCTCCAACATATGATTAAAATGGAATGTTAAAGATTTTTCTAATATTTAGAAAAAAAGCTTAAATTAAAGGTTATAAAAAATGAACAGTGGTGTTAAAAAACCAACTTTACTGTAGTCTCAGATTATCAATATATTAATACTTCATCAAATGATCAATATTCACTAATAGAGAATCACATAATCTACTTAAAATTCGAAGAATCTAAAATTTTGAATCAGCAGAAATTTGTATTTAATTCATTTTGAGTTGAAGTATTATAATATTAATGCACTTTTATATAAATATATAATGATGATTAAAAAACAGCAATTTTATATCATGGATTAGTTAATACATATTCATAATGCCAAATCAAGTATTTATAAACTAACTTCATAAAACGGTACTTCCCATTAGAATTATTATATCTAAAATTTTCTGAAATCATATGGGAACATTTAACTCGATTACATTTATGGTAAAATCAATTTTTAAGAAACAAAATATCATTTTTGTGGAAAGAGGGGCTCAAATATCTCTAATAAATTAGGTAAGCATAACTATTATGAAATAAACGATATAGAATAAGGTTTTATAATTTCAATAAATTGCTTCCAATCAAAGGCACAAAATTTTGTCAATTTCTTCGTTATTTGAACATACATATATATATATATATATATATATATATATATATATATATATATATATATATATATATATATATATATATATATATATATATATATATATATATATATATATACTGAATCAGGTATTCACAGCATTAATGGTTTGTGTAGAAGTCTTGGGTTCAACAGCTCATTGGTTCATATCCCTTCTTGAGCTTGGATGCTTGTAATGTTAAAGAATCTCCTTTAAACCATGGATTTTGGTCTATTTAGCTCTTGTGAGGAAAAGCATTGATCGACAAACACTGTACCTATTATATACAAGGCTTAATGTGTGACTCCCTATTATATGGAATACCTCCTAATATTTAGGAAGTTTAATGTGTGTCTTTCATATTGAATCCCACACTTCTTAAAAATAAAGCATGTTTAGTTCTTCGTCAGAACACTGGTGCCCTCATATAAGATGACATTTTTGTTTAATTTAAATATATAGTTCTGATTCCTATTTTTTAAGCCTCTGCATGACACGTGTTTATGTTTTAATTATTTCATCATGTTTTATATGATAAATTATATTGATTGAAGATAGCAAATACAGTAAATAATTTTATAATTTTAAATGCCTAGTGGTTAGGGTGTCGGCCTTCCATCCTGAAGGGTGGGGTTCGATTCCCAATGTCGCTGAAGACCCACCGAGTACATGCGATATACGTGCTCGTTAAATCTGTGGAATCGAAAGTCCTGTGGTCAGTCGTTGAGCGGTTACCATGGGTGCAATGGTCTGGAGAAATTTACTCCCCCTTCAGATCAATGCCAAAATTGAGGGAATAGATCATCTGGTGCTGCCATCTATCGGAGGATTTGAAGAGCAAAAGTCATACTTTCACCTTTATGGTGCTCTGATTAAACGAAAGACGCTTCCAATTGACTTAAATTTGCATAGCCAAGGCATAACGAGCATGGCTGGTCCAAGTGTCATTAGTAACAACAATAACATAATTTTAAACCCCAATCACACACAATTTATAAATTTAATATTTGAACAACCACAATTCTACCTAACTTTATAACACGATACGAAACTTAGTGCTATTATTTTATAAGTTCTCTTTCTCCAGTGTTCTTCTTTGAAATTTGTTTATCTGATGTTTCGACTTAAAAAAACCGCATGATTCACAAGACCACCATTGCTCTATAAATTAAAACATTCCATTAAATTTTTATTATAAATTTGTAGTGTTTTTGGATTAGCCCCTAAGTTAGATATTTTCACCCATTCATTCATTGTCGTGTGCCAGCCACGCTGGCAACATGGGGTGCGCTGCTCCACTTTTCCAACTGAACCATATTTGGTGTAGAGTCCGACTTCCTCAGTACACACATGTCATAGGGACCCTTTTATAAGGTAGGCAACCATTCATACCTCATTCATACAAGGAAAGGACAAAGACAGCATAGATAGAGAGAGAAAGTACATCCATGCCCGAACCGGGATTCGAACTCAGGACCTCTAAATCCGCAGTCAGGCACGCTGACCGCTAGACAAGTTGGTCGGCATTTTCGCCCATATTATCATTCATTAAAAAATAAGATTAGTTAATTGTGTCCAAGTACGTTACATCAAAATATTTTTTTTTCTCATTGCTTTAGACATGATTTTATTATTGATATTTATATGTGACTAAAAGAACAATCACAGTAACGAACATCTGAGCTGGGATAGGTGAACCAAGACTCTTTTTCTCTATCATTCATATAAAAACTATTTAGCACATGTATTATATTCCCGATAATTATTCTCATAAAATCTTTTCATCTGTGTAATCTACACATAATTCATATCACAAAGCAGTAGTTTGTGAAAAACGTTCCATGAGGTAAACAAAACGCAAAAGAGCTTCGAGGATTTTAAAAAAAAGCGAAGAAGAAAGTGTACCATCACCTACTACAAGAGAATAAGAAACCATTTAATCCCATTTCTCCGATGCGTGAGCTCCCAGGGGAGAGTAAAAAGCTCTACCCCAAAACTCCTTTTATCGAATTTACTCGAAAGTTGCACCTCCAATCCGGGCATAGTAGTAATGGCACGTTTCTCGACGCTTGACACACACTGGCCATCGATTTTTGTCTTGCTTCTTGCAGAGTCTCTATTAAGCCATGATTTATGAGGCAACCTTGAAGAAGAACTATCCATCTTGGAAAAAAAGGAACATTAAGAGGTGATGCAACGGGATTAACAGATTGAGAAGTTACCTAATATGATTCTTCGAGCTTAGCAGAGTAATTGGGGCGGTCAAGATAATGTATGTGGAAAGATTGTATCTGAAGTGGAAGATGAAAAAAATATACAAAACTAATTGGAGCATTAACTATGAAACACTGAAAAGGTATTTATAAATGGTTTCTAGAAAGGGCCAAACTGCAGATGTTATACTATACTATCACTGAAGACATTTTCTTGGAATTCGAACCCATAACCTCATAGAAAATATTGGTCACTCAGTCAAGAAATTATACGAAATGCTCTCTAATAAGGGTCTAATTATAATTAATCAATTTGGAAAAATAACTATATTTACTATTTTAGTGGCACTTATTTACTACTTGTTAAAAATGCTTTTTAGAGCCGCGAAATAAATGTATATAGATCAGGTTAAAACAGATTGATTGTGTTGATATAGACTTCGAAATTCCGTTAACTATGAAATTATTAAGCATTGAAATCTAGGATTTTTCAATTGCATTTCAATATTTTTCAATCTGTAAAATATTGTAAAAAGTGTAAAAACGTTCACAACAAGAGGTGACAACAATACTTCATAAAAAGTCAAATTTATAAAGAAAAATAAATAACTTTAAAATAATTCCGTCCAATGTAGAAATATAAAAAGAACAGGGAATCTCCGAAACCGTATATATTTATAATTATATCTAGCTATTATAGAGGCCAATTTTAAATGGGGAGAAAAGAACCACAGGATTCTGGCAAATGTGATGCACCACAGGCCACATATGACAAAAGTGAACAACGCTGTGGAGATATCGGGTGAACAGACGTGCTACAGTTGAGCAACTGACCCCCCAGGCCTGTCTGGGCTTCATAAGCAGGTTCATGCACCTATACTGAGTGTTGTTCATTCGTGTCGAAGGCAGGAATTTGCAGGTGAGTACCGTAATTGAACTTCCACTGACTAGCGACAGGTAGCATTTCATGATGAACCACGTTTTTGGCTCTGACTGGACAATTCAATGCTGGCAAAGACGACGCAAATCCTTTGAAAGAAAACACCCAGCAACCAATGCTTGAACAGTCTAGGCTGGAGCATTGTAGTTTGAAATATGGCCTACTGGTATTCTCTGGGTTCACTCGTCATTGTGGAGGGCACCATGGATAAATGTCTCTACGCTTTTGCCCTTGCGTAGCATGTCCCTCCCATGTTCCCTCTGTTTTTTGGTCAGGTTGATGGCATTTACCAGCAGGACAATGCGAAGTTTCAGGCATCTGTAAGTGTGCATAAGTGGTTCGAACAGCACTAAGATGAGTTTTATCATTCTCCACTGGCTGTGTAGCAAAGAAACCTGACTTAAACCTAATCAAATACCATTGGGATCATATCGGTCGTGTTGTTCACGGAATGGATCTTCAATCGCTTAATCTAGCACAGCTGGTCACGACACTAGAATCGGCATGGCTCACCATCCCAGTGAATTCCTTTAGGAAGCAAGTGTCTGTAAGTCTAGCCGCAGACCGCTCAGAAAGAGGAGGTTGCTCTGGATTTTGATAAGTGTTCTCATTCATGTACATGAGTACTGGTATGTATATATATATATATATATATATATATATATATATATATATATATATATATATATATATATATATATATATATATATATATATATATATATATATATATATATAAATCAAGTTATTTTTAACCTAAATTTGTTATCTCAAGAAAATTTACGTGTTTAAAATTCCAGACATTCAGCACTGAAAAATTAATAAACGCTCGTGTTATTATTGTTAATATTTGAATTAATTTATATGAAAAATTTGAGACTTTGTAAATTTACATTAAAAAATGCCTCCCAAATTGTTCTAGTGGTCAGCAAGCCTGACTGCGGATAAGGAGGTCCTGGGTTCGAATCCAGGTTCGGGCATGGATGTACTTTCTCTCTATCTATACTGTCTTTGTCCTTTCCTTGTATGAATGAGGTGTGAATGGTTGCCTACTCTATAAACAGGTACTTATGGCGTGTGTGTAGAACAAAGTCGTACTTTCACCTTCATGGCGCTCTGATTAAAATGAAAAACGCTCCCAACTGACTTAAATTCACATTGCTAAGGCATAGCGAGCTTGGCCATTTCAAGTTTCATTAGTAACATCAACAAAAACAACATTAAAAAAAGAAATGAAATTATATGCATATATATGAATAGAAAATTAATATAAAAATAACACTATTATCTAAGGCTCTTTTATCGTTATTATTTTGCCTAACTTTTCAAACAAAAATAAAATTTCAAAATAAACCAAAATTATTTTATCCCTTTGAATAATTAATTAGCATTTTCTGTGCTCACTCAACATGCAGATCTTAGTTAATCTGTTCATTGTTTAAAGTCTTAATAAGTGATGTGGTTGACTCCTGAGGCAAGAGTATTCAAAGAAATCACTCAAAATACTAGTACAGAGAGCTCTGGTATTGCAAATGCTTAACAAAACGTTTCAATCGTTCTATATGTTCTATATGTTTAAATTTCAAATTGACTGCATTCCTTGAAAGGGAAATTTCTATTATCAAGCTCCCTGAAAGAAATTGGTATTTTTTATTCATCTGAAGAATGAAATTTCATTGAAATTCAAGATTTTTTAATCATTAAACAATTTAAAACTTTGTTATAAAAATGACTTTTAAACTAACATAACAGATTTTTTCGGCTTAGAAATTTATTTTTGGTTAAGTCAAATGAAATAGAATAAGCAGTTTAAGTTCATATTGTTAACTTTTTAGTGTGTGTGAAAATATATAATAGTATTATATTTAAAACTGAAACAGAATAAGTAATTAGCAAATAGTTTTAACCCATATTGTTCAATCCTTTAGTGAAAATATAATAGCTTTATACTCCTAATTAAAGTATATTTTAAATATGAATTTTAGTGCACTTTTTTCGGTTTTAAATCGCGTACAAAGCCATACTTTTGAGTTATTTAATTATTCTAAAAAGCATAAACTCTCATTTCAGAGGAAAAAATAGTATGGCGCTATTATATTTAAACGAGCCATTTTGAAATGATTAAACATTTTTCAAAGTAGTAAGAAAATACGTGCTGAAAATATATTATTCTTAATTAATCTTTCTTTACTTTATGAAAATTTAAAATAGAAAGCATAATATTTTTCAAGATTACTTTCGTTCTCATCACACCATTGAATAGAAAATATTTCACTTTTTTATACGTTAAAAGATATATTAAACCCTATTTATTATATCGGAGTATTAATTTAAGTAAATGTTTACACTTTAAAAATGTTTGGAAATTTCTGTTGGGTTATATTCAAAGCAATTTACGTTGTTTTTGAATAGTTAATATTTTTTCAATTATTTATATAATGTAAAATAATTTTATTTTTCAAATTTTATTGAAGTTCCCTTATAATTTTTATACAAAATGAAAAGTTACAAAAAACTGATTAAGTTTAATTAAAAAGTATTTTTATCTCCTAGTTTTTTACCATAAAAAATTTTTTTTATGAATATAAAATCAATTCTCTCTCACAACATACTTAATTAAAATTTTATTTTTAATGATTACTTAGCTTTTAATTGAATCAGCAGATTAAAATTCATATAAGAAGTTAGAAGCGTAATCCGATTAATTTGTACACACAGTATAATTATTTTTAGCCTAAAAGAGCTAGGAAGGATATTTTTATATAAAATCTTATATCAAGAGAATGTTTACGTTAAATAAAATAATTACAAATAATAAGCATGCAGCAATATTAGGAAATAATAAAAATATTTTAATTAAACAATGCACTAAATTTTATAATGCATTCTAATGCATATTCTTTTTTAAATGAATATTGTGTTCCAGGAGTAAGTTCTCATTCCTTTATTTAGGTTCACTATTTTTAATTTACTAACTGAATAATTGAAATTGCGTTGCCAAAAATATTCAATTAATGAGATATTTTTCAACTAGAAGAAATTTCTGAATTCTTTTAAATAAAAAATTTCAATTTATTTTATATACAATATTTTAAAAACTTAAATTTTTTTAGTAAACTCAACATTAGAATGTTTAAAAATTATTTTAAAATATTTTAATTAAAAATTAACAATTTATAATTTTTATTATTTTTTAGTTTCAGGAGCTAGAATAGATATGAGGGCCTACCCATACTTGAGAAAACAAATATTTTTTAAGTATCATCAGTACTTGTGTACTTATAATATTAACCTAAATTTTGCTGTAGTGTAACATCATGAACTGAAAAGCTCTTTGGTTAGCTGATTGGGTTCTACATAAATGTACAACAAATGTACAAACTGTGCCGAAAATAAGAGTTCAAAACAGGCATTTTTTCAAAAACCACATAAGCAACTTTAATAAATTACAAAATATTTTGTATATAAGTAAATTAAAATTTAGACACATAAAATAAAGAAATAATAGTAATAAATGTGAGGAAAATAAAATAACAGAAATTTAACATATAAATATTAAATCAGTCATAATACTTACTGCCTTAAAAAAGGCAAAAAGATTTTCTATAGGGTGACCTTTCCAACAAATCAAACAATATTAAAATATCTGTTTTTAAAAAAATGAAATGATAAAAGTTAAAGCTGGACATGAATTTAAAATATGAAGTATAACAAATGTGGTTCACCACTCATTTCATAACAAGGATGTTATTTACTTAAGAATAGATTTCGGTGCTTGAAATGTGTTTGTCCGAATCAAAGGCAAGTTATTTTGACATCAGCACTTCGTAGAGGTAAAACAAGAAATGAAGTGAGGTATGGGATTATGGTGTAATTTGGTGGTTAACCATATGCTACATAATTCTTGAAAGAATGAATGAGTTAATTTTCCTCAGACACTTTCTCACATCTAATAAACGAATTAAATAAAGTATAGCTGTAGCAAACTTTGCAGCTGTATCAGCTTTTTTCGTTACCATGGAGACTTAAGTGACTTGAGATCCAACAGAATACTATGCCATATACCTCGGAAGAAATATTAGGTTGGCGAATAAGTTTGTAGCGTTTTTACCAAAGACTTTTATTTAAACAAAAAACAATAATTATATCAATAATTTAATCAGTTATATATTCACCGTTGCTGTTTACAACCGCTTCCCAACTCTCGACCAATTTTTTATGCCAATTTACCAAAAATTGTCCGGTCTGGTGTCAAAGAAGTTATTGTGCTAGATTTTAAGGACATCTTTGTACACTGGGAAATCCTCGAAAAGAATACCACTGTCTGGGAGGTCCTTCAGCATCCGTCGCATTCTCCGGACCTTGCACCGACCGACTAACATCTTTTCCGTTCCTAGTCAAACCTTATGAAGGGCGTTACCTTTGATGCAAAGAGATCCATAAAAACTAGCTCAACAACTCTTTGACATCAAACCAGGTGATTTTTGGCCGAACGGCATCAACAAATTTATCGAGAGGTGGAAAGCGATTGTAAACAGCAACGGCGAATATATAATTGATTAAATTAATTGATATAATTGTTGTTTATTGCTTAAATAAATGTCTTTAATAAAAACGCTACGAACTTATTCCCCAACATTATAGAATCCAATACTCTGAAAATCTTAGAAACTACAGGATGACAGTTTGATCTTTCTAATCCTTACACATTCAAATCTCGGAATGCACATTAATTAATATTAAAAATTCAATTTGTGAATATTCTAAAGACATTATTAAATTAATGTCTTTAGAGTGTTCACAAGCTATAGCTCTTGATAAATTGTCTTATCTTTAGCTATAAAGATAAAGCAGGACATATGAAGGCTGTAACTACGGGTATCATTGTTAGTAGATATGGTACCACCTACATGTTCTGCACTTTTTTTATCCATCTGTGAGTATTTATGTGCATGCAAAATACTAAACAGCGATGTGACAAGTAGTTGGGAAACAATAAAAGTTATAACCGATTTTCTATAATGGGAAAATGGATGGATTAGTTATTTGTGGATCATACTAAGGTGTCTGTAATGGTGCTCTTGATATGGCAGCCATCACATAGGTAAAAAAACAATACGATGCATATGTAATTCATTTAAGAAAGGGTGAAATGATTTCTGCTAGACTATTGTACAACTTTCTGTGTGCAGGAGTGAGAGTTAAGGAACTTAATGAATGGTTAAGCTCAGACAAGATCTTAACATAATATCTTAGAAACACTTGAATTTGTAACAGGTCTTAAAGTATCTGTTGACAAATTGCATATATATATATATATATATATATATATATATATATATATATATATATATATATATATATATATATATATATATATATATATATATATATATATATATATAGGCGCTGGACATGGAATGCGCAGAATGCGAATGAGTATATTCTTTATACAGTGTTCAGCCTCCCTAGGATGAAAGTGTATTGATAAACAACACAACCGTAGTCAATACGAGATAGAATCAGTTATTGATTGATTCGAAGATGTCATTTGTGATAAGCACCACAAAATGTATTTGAAAGCACTCTGAGGACATTAAGTGATCACTCACACTTCTTCCACAAACGTAAAAGTTTCGGAAGAAATTATACATTTCGGTTGAGATTCATTCAAGAAATTTTCCCTCATATGATATATATGAGGTTATGTATATTGTTAACGTAAATCACATGGTCATTAGGTACACTAGTTTGCTTACAGAAACAGAAACATCGGCTATGGACACGGGATAAAGCGCGGCGATTCGCATATCATGCAAAAAGCTTATAACAGCTGTTTGTAACAGTGTCTCAATGAAAAACATATTTAAGGTCCTGGTAAGATAGGTCATCCACATACTGTTTACCATGAACAAAAGATGATGCTTGATAAAGTATGTTACTAATGAAAAGATTAAAAAAAAGCCACACTTAAAATAGAACTTTGGGGGTCTCGATCAATTTAGTTAATATATGATACATAAAATTATTCTATCAAGACTTTAAAAACACGGGAACTCAGAGATTTCGGGGAACATCAGATGATAACCCCAAAAGCGAAAATCATTTGGCGTACTGAGAATTCCATAACGCCATGCGGGGTCATTTATTTTCTATACGTTTAAAAAATGGGACTAAATGATTTCTCAGCACTAACGGTGGCTTGTGTACATTAAATAGGTAGTGGCTGCAATAATCTCCATGTAAAAGTATGCCTCTGGGAATGGCATTTCAGATATCGGAGTTCAGATATTGGACAGTCACCCGTTAATTTCCATCCACAGAGTCCCAATTCAGAGTTAAGGACAAGGAAATATGCTGTTACTCACTCATATCTTATCTTGTCTACTGATAGACAATAAGATATCCTGATTGAGACTTGACATTACAATATTAGGTTAGGTTTTTGCCCTGTCTTTCACTGTTTCTTTTGGCAGACCAAAATCACTAAATATCGAATTATCTCTTAATTTTTAACCGTTGTCAAGTTATAAAATCTACATTTGATCTGTTGTAATCTTCATCAAATCTTGTTCCACCAATGGAGAAACATGGAACCTAACGAGACTTTAAATGTGCATAGGCCTTATCAGCATCCCAATCTTCGGATGGGTAAAGTATCGAATCTTCTTACTTTTGATATAATTTCTCAACCTAGCTATTGACAGCCTAGATAATTTCCCAATCTAGATCTCAATCAATAGATAGTGAGATTATTTAAAATATTTAAACAAATCTTGTTTTGGTGGCTTGTTTTAGCTAACTGAAAAGTACTGTTACCAATAACGAAATGAAATTTAAATTAATAATCTAAATTCATAACTCATAAATATTCCTCAATATTTTAATGAAGTATGTTTAACTAATTTTCAAATTCAGAATAAAAAAAATAGTAATGATTTTTTTCATCACTTCTTAAAAACATTAATGTTTTTCTATTTTATATGAGAAAAAGGTACATTGATTACTTATTTATACAAAATTAAATAATGTAAAATGAGGCTTAAAACACAAGAATATTTTAATGCATTTAAAATTTCGTCAAAATCTATGCTGTTACTCTTATGTGGGGAATTTATTTCATTAAAAATTCGTCCACACTTATTTAAGATAAATGACAGTTTTAATGAGTAGTAGTTTACTAAACACTATGTTCATTAAGTTAGTGATAATTCTGAAGATTGTATGAAAATTTTGATAAATTAATTTAAGTGTATGAATCCTTTAAAAACCCTCATAGGCTTAATAAATTAACTAAAACATGTTAAGGAAGAAAAGGGGCTTTTGTCGTTAAAACCTTGCTTAAAGTTTAAATGAAGCTTAAGAGCGGATGTGTGTGTGCATTTCAGAAGAACGGCACCATCAAACGGTAAGATTGAGTTAAATTCTTAAAGGAAAGTTAAAATATTTTCTATTCTTTATTATATTTATAAATTAAAAAGGTACTAAAGAGTGTTTTAAAGGAAATAATATATAATGTAAAAGGGTTTTATATTTCAAATTTAAATCAAAGTGCTGAATTAATTATCTGCAAAATGGGGACTTTTACAATGAAAATACAATGTTTATTTAAATTTAATATTTTTTCTCGTTACTCAAAAGAATACGTGTCCTTATAAAATGTTGTTATAGGTATAAAATTTCGGGTATAAAATTTCTTTATAAAATTAAGTAAACTTTATTTTCAATTATTTAAGCAAAATTTCAGTGAAGAAAAATGCTCGACATTCTTGAAAAATTTTAAAGTTAATTTAAAAAGATAAAATAGACATAGCTACAAACAAATTAATAAAAGCGAAAAAAAAATTTTGTCTGCTTTTTTTGATTTACATAATTCTAAACTCCAATCTACTTAACTTAATTGAATCAAAAACTAATTACACTTTATTTTAATCTCAAATATTATTAGATATTGCAAAGCTATTTCCTGACATGCTATTTTACAGTTAAATTTCCACTTTGATTATTGCTTTTTGTTAAAGAGAAATAGTTTGATTATGAACTACTTATTTTATAAGGACTACAAATATCAATCTCAACAGTTGGAATTGAACCCAAGAACTATTAAAATGAAAACCACAAGCACTTAACATTTATATATAATCTCAGCTGTAAGAAGACGAGAGCAAATATGGGGGTATTTTCTGGAGTTCTAAATTAAATGAAATCAGAAATTCATTACTTTAAATATTATTCTAACTAATTTTATCAACACTGGCTTTCTTAAACTTAAGCAGCTGCGTTCAAATATGGAGTGGTAAGACTAATATTTCTGGAACTGAAATGTGTTTATTTAATATGATTAAAATGACTTGAAGCATATGATTCCTGGTAGCAAATGTAAAGTAAAAATACATCAATATTAAAATCACTACTTACGGATACCTTACAGACACCCTTAGACAATGGTTAGCAGTTTTAAATGAAATAATGGGTAAAATCCAGATATTAGATTTGAATTCATCGTTTTCGCAGATATTGATAAAAAAATTACCCATATATGAGGGCAATTGTGAGTTCAAATTCAGTAACCACAAGAATGAAATGTTTCAATTGTGAAGAGTTGTCTTCACTAAAGTAATCAGTATTCATGATTAATACTTAATCTGATTTTCTGATTGAACAATACCAATGACTTTTAATTTTTTGTTGATTGAAACGAATGAGAAAGCAATACATACCTGATGGTCATTAATAATTAATCCATAATTACTTTGGTTAATGAATGTGCCTCGAAAAATGTTCCCTATTGATTTACTTTGTAAGGTTTTAGTTTCTATTTTTGATTTTTAATTCACATTTTTTCTCAAATTGTCAAGGTATTGGTTCATTGGAGGTATTTTTGGTGGTTAATTTTTAACGTCAAATTTATTACCCATATCACCAAGTTCACGGTGGCTTATGAGTTTTTTCTTAGGTTTTGTGTCGATTTTTTCATACCTAGAACCGGTTAAATGAACCTTTCAAGCCACAACTAAATCCTTTCAGAAACTTAAATCCAATAGACATGTATTTGAAGTCAGAAATAGAATCACCGTACCTACTCAACTGCAATATGACATATTGTATTGGCTGAGGAATATTTCTGATTACAAAGAATGTGATTTTGTATTACTGTTTACCTACTTTTCTTGATATTTCAGCAGTTAAATGATCACTTTAGAATTATGTTGATTCATTTTGATTGTTTTTATGAAATCATATAAAAATAGTCCATAAATAGTTTTAAATAGATAAAATAAGATACACATTCCATAAAACTTTATTCTGTTATAACTAAGAAACTGATATGTTTCATTTAAAATACATTTTTAAAATCTACGTTTATATTTTTCGACAGCATTTCTTTATTAGCTGTATGAATTCCAATGTAATCAGACTCTTTATGTTGTATATTTAAGGGCAACATATGTATACACATAACATGAGATAATTATAAATGTTTGTCTATTATTCAGGTCATTTCTTGTGTACAATTTTCATTAGCACTGACATTAAAATTCTGATTTTCTTGAAAATAATATTAGTATTTGAAATGATTGTTTAATAGGAGGAGAAATTTTATAACATAGGTAATGACTATGCAAAGATTATTGATTTATTTATTAGTTAAAACATTAATATGTACTATTAATATGTATTTTTTCTTAAAACATACCTACATTTATAGACTTTTTTTTAAATAGAAATTAAAGTATTTGAGTATGATAGCAAAATAGTAATTAATATGAAAGAAAAAGAGTTCAATTTTTGTTTCTTATTTATAATTAAATTAGAAAGTTTCATTTTTAAAGTAAATTAATTTAATCATTAAACTATAGTATTTATGACATTAGAATTAGTTATAAAATCTATGTTTTTCATAGAAAACTTCCGTTTAGTAAACAAATATGATAATATCTAGCATTAAATATTTTGTAAATAGTATAAGAATTATTTAGCATTTATTTTAATTATTTTTTATAAATATTTTAAGAAAATATGCCATTTTTATTTTTCCTTTGATTCATAGTCAAAAAATAAATATATCTCGATTAATATTCAATAATCATTCATGTATTTTAAATTTTTAGGAATTTCTACTTAAAAACTATCTTTGAATTTCTTTAAGGGGAAATAAAATTATTCCACGATAAAAGAGACGATGCTTTTGTAAAAGAACAATCGGACTTTTATTCTAGATAATTTCTTCGAGAGATAGTTTTCTTTTCCATAATAATCATTCTTCCACCCTATATCCTACCGCGGTTCCGGTTAATATTCCAGGTCATTGAATCATGAAAAAGAAACGCACTTCATCGGAGCATTTCTAATGATCAGATGCTTTCTTTTCTTACCATGAAAATTTCATTTTTTTCCGATTGAACAAATATTAGAAGTCATATTACTGATAATTTTTCTACTTCGTGACTATGGAAAAAATTTTAAATTCAGATGAGACATTTTTTAGGAATTATTTAATATGAATATAAGGCTTCTTGTGGGTATTATCTTCTTGATTTTTTCTCCAAAAATATACATTATCAAATGTCACAAATTTTAGTTTTTTTTTTTTTTTTTTTTTTTTAATGGGTTGAAAACCTGAGGGTCAAAATGTGATATTTTAAAATGTGATCTATTTAATAAATGTGAAGGTAAAGTTTCTTTTACTAAACAGTAGATTTACTTTTCATTCACAGTACTAGACCAATAGTACCAGACCACAGTACTAGACAGTATTCTAATACCAGATCAACTCCACAAGTCCATAAGCAGTCAGGACATCCAAAAACATAAGGGGCTTTGAAAAAGCCACTTCCAAGTCAAAATTCAAGCAGCTCAAAATATTCAACATGTCTTGAGCTGCTTGAATTTTGACTTTAGGCAATGCCTATTCAGCTTTAATTTTGTGCACTTTAACTGCAGTTTAAAAATAATAAAAAATATAAAATGTGGGTGCAATTATTAAAGTGCAACATTTGGCGTTAAATTGCTGCATTCACTAACATTTTTGGAGGCATGATTGACAGTCTGTAAGACTGTGATTTAGTGATTGACAAACCTTGAAGTAAAACTTTTAGTCTTATGACAATTAGGCAAATATTTTATGAATAAAAATCTTAATTTATATATATATATATATATATATATATATATATATATATATATATATATATATATATATATATATATATATATATATATATATATATATATATATATATATATATATATATATATAATATATATATATATATATATATATATATATATATATACATATAAAGAGAATATAGAAATTTGTTAGAATGGTGTATGTGAATATCATACAATAATATACGTATATACGTTTTAGTTAAAAATGGCATTTAGTTAATATTTTATAATGCATTTACTTATATATTACATTCAAATAATTTTGAAATCTGACATTATATTTCTAAAGGATTGAATTTAAAAAAAAAGTATAGAATTTCATTGATTTAACGAAATTACATATTTTACAAATTATATTTAAACTTTTAGTAAATATTTTGAAGCTTAAAATCGACACTTCAAAATTTATAAAAATGTTATTGTTTTTTTAAGTATTAAGGTCTCCACTTCTAAAGATAAAACATTGAAACATAAATCCCAAAAGATACTTATTTAACATAATGATAAGGGAATAGTTGAAACTGTCAATCAGATCAAGTTTTCTTTGAAGATTTTTGATTTCATTCTACTCTGTTTAGCTATACATATTCAAATTGAACTACTAATAGATAAATGACACACAGAAATAAATTATTGTAGGTTCTTCAAACCCGTTTATAGTCAACAAAAAAAAAGCAAGAATGTTCCCATATTTTCAATGGATTCTTAAGAACTAATTTTTGCATCAACAGATTTTTGCGCTCTCTAAAATGAAAGACTGATGATTAGTATCATTGATTACTGGTTTCATTTATATCATATTTGCTATAACTAATTTTATCTTTGATTACATTTGGGGTGTAATCAACTTTGTCTGATTACATTTTGAGGAAAAGTTTGATTCATGAGAATTTTGAAGAAAGCTCCATACTGAGTTCTAAAGTAAAGTTTAACTGCTAACACTGCAAATAAATAACTTTTATAAAACTAATCATCTATTTATTTATGATTTGGTTTTCCATGGGAAATAATTAGTTGAAGAAAGTAGATCGTGTGTTTTTCGTCTTTTTTTTCCTATTATATCCTGAGGAAGGAGAGAAATTTATACTCTATTTATAGTCCATTTACTTGTGTTGATGCAAAGACAGCTTGTTCATGTTTTGATCCCAAAGCTTGACTTGCTGTTGTTGTTGTGGCTTATTCCTCCTGGTTGACAGTTGCATCAAGCCAGGTCCTAGAGTCCGAACATTTTCAAACAATGTAGCACAACCTCAGGGCTTGAGAACAGTTGGCTTTTATTTAAACCGATGCAAACCAAAATGTGGATAGGAGCAGCTTGAGTCGTACTTATTTTGCAATTTTAAAGTTATAAACTTTGAGGTCCATCACATGATGTTGTACATGAGTGTGCCTACTTCAAAATCTAATGAGAGTTCTCTGATTGCTCCTATTGCCAACCCCAATTAGAACAGCATCTAGGTGATTTTTCACATACCATTTATAAACGGGGGCTCTCCTCCAGCTAGAATAGATATCTTGTCTGACCAGGGTGGCAATCTCGGAGTTTGACTCAAACAAAGTGATATTAAGTGTTGATTACTATCAAACATATTAACGAAAGCCTCAATAAATGACCACAATTGACTCAATCAATGTAATATGCTTATATTTACATTGTTACATGTAAATATAAGCATATTAATGTTGTTACTAATCCTCCATGATCTAACAACATCTGAATCTGGTTCATAAGTCCATATATTCTAGAATAGTTAGTCCCGAGAAGTGGAGATGATATTAGGTCCTAGGCTAGAGTCAGGCAGTCTAGGACATTCTTCGGAGATGCTGTTTTAAATTACACTTGACTCAAGAAATAAGAAGATTCTTTTATTCCAAGAGACCGGAGCACCCGAAGAGATAAGCCTGACTTGGCTTCTTGGTCTGTGAGCTTTAGCTGAGAATAGTGGAAAGGCTTTCACGTCTTGGGTGACGCTACCAGAAGTATGCACTCCCGACATACATCGCCTAGGGGCATACCACTTAGGGGCACCCCTCTGCCACTATGAGGCTTCCCGCGGGACTTGGATGAATTTATGTCTCTTACAATATTTAACTCATTATTCAAGAAAAAGTTTAAAGATTCAATAATCATTGAAGACAAAAATCTGTAATTGTCATCTTTTAACTTTAAAAAAATGGCATTTTTTAATAAGCATATCATAATTTCGTTGCAAAATTCGGATAACAACATTGGAATCTGGAGTCTGTTAGAGAGGTAGAACACATACTATTTCTGTAAAATATTGTGGTCATACAAAATTAAATATTTTAAGATTTAGGAAATCATATGAATGCAGCACCTTCATCAATCAGATGAATTTTAATGCTATTTTTTCTATTTATTTGAATTTAAAACTCAATCATTTTAAGACAATTACTTACTATGCAAATGTTAATCTGTAATATTCTTTTTAAATTATCTCTCGTAGTTCAAGGTAAATATTATTTACCAATATACTATGTATTTTAAAAACAGAAATAATTGCTAATCACGCATTTTTATGCATTTTTATATACTGCATGATTGAGATAATACAATCGTTAGCTGTGACGAATAATCTGTTGCTACTTTGAAAAAGAACAGAGTTATTATTGAAAGCTAATATTGGCACTTGATTTGGAAAATTTGCAATTAATCTATCTAAACTAATACCCCCTTCATGAAGATACATAATGTTATATATAATCGGCAACAATTTGGAATTTAAAAGGCAATGATTTTAGCGATAGTTATTCAAAACAATCGAGTTGGAAAATCGGCCAAATAGCTTTAATTATAAATATCTTTTAGGAACGCACGTGATGATGATAAGAGTAGATTCTCATCAATATTAATGCCCTATTTTAGAATTTAGATAGGGTGGATAGTTAGAGAGATTTATTGCTCATTGTAACATAGTATATTACTCATATTGCATTTGCAGAGCTTCTTTCTTAGTATAAAACGATATGATTGATATCTGCCTTATAGAAAGAATTACGGATGTTTCAGTAAATAACAGTTGCTGAAAATTAGTTATACTGATGGATACTGATCTCATGATTCAGAGCAAACTGCCGCTGAAATCTATCCAATAAGATTAGTTTTCCAATCAACCAATGGTCAGTAAAGTATTATTCCAGTATTGTAAAAGTGTCTTCGTACTGTTAATGTCCTATTGTGGCTTGTCAATTTACTCGAACAGAACACATTAGGACATGAGCATCAGGGATTTCATCTGTTTTGGGAAGGAGCTAGCAATCAAATGGTTAGATTTCTGAACTTATAGATTCAATAGTTCAGGCATTCGATTAGTATCTGGAGGTTTAGATGTTTGTAGTATATTTTGGAATTCAAACTATATGTTTCCATCTAATTAGCTATTGTCTGCAAACAATTAGCATTGGAAGTAAACATTTGTGTCGGAACTTTTTAAAATATTTTAGACAATTTCTATATTTTTTTGGATTTTTTAAATCATTAAATCAAATCCATATCTCATCAGACATCAAATAGTTATTTGGATAGACGTGACTTCTCAATTCTTATATCTTTCAATACATATATAAAATAGGGATGAATTATCTAATTGAAAAATGAATTCTATGCAGTTACCCGTAGATGAAATAGCGTTTTATTTGATATTCAGTTAATTCGTTCATTGAAAAACATGCATTCTCTTATTCTCCTAGTTGTAAGTAAAATCATTTAGTATATGAATGCTTCATGTCAAATTTTATTCGAATAATAACTCATTCTAAAAACAAGAAATTTTGTGAATACTATATTTTGAGAATTATTTTCACACACACACAAGTCTTAAGATTTTCTAACATATAAAAAAACACCTTTTTATAAGTTCCGAAAGAGGAATTAAATTATAAGACGAAATAAACTTATGGATAATTCAAAATTAAAATATGGTATTTTAATAAATACATATTTTACATGTCTATTTAGAGTTATAAAATTCATAAATAATCGAATACATATAATAGACATTTTATAAGTAAAACTGATCAGAAACCACTTTAATTCAGAATTTCATTAGATATCAAGAATAAATTTTGTTCATTTTTTAGGCTTCAGAAAAAAATAGAATTTAATTTTTATCATAATCGAACTTCATAATGATCATATTTTAGATGCATCATTTTAGAAATATATTTTTAAAAAATTATATTTTAAAAATTAAATTACATTTAAGGTTTTACTTGTATGTAAATGGACATCATATGAAGCTTCTTTCTGTAATAGCTTAAATAAAAAAATTTAGGAATATAGTATAAATTTTAAACCTTGGTGAAGTCTGAAATTTTTATAATAATTTCTGTTAAAAAATTAAAAACTAAAATTTTATGTTAATTAAACATATAAATTGAGATTCTTCAAATCAATATATTTACAACTTTTAGGGAATGTTTGTTTTGGATTTCCGTACACAAATTCATTCAAATATTGAAATACTAAATGATACATTTTTCTTTTGAATTTAAAAGAATAAAATTGAGATGAAAAAAATAATTAGGGTTCAGAGGTAAGGTTTTTTTGTCTCTTAAATTACTTGAGATTTACAAAATTGAAAAATTCATCGATTCAAATTCTCCATTTTCACCAAACTTTGGTGTCAAATTTGTTTGAAAAGATTTACAGTTTTACATAAAATAAGTTCATTGAGAAATTTTGAAATAGGAAAAGTTAATTTTGCTTTAATTGAACCTTACTAATGATGCCTCATTTTTGTTAATAAATCATATTTTATGTTTATTACATTTATAATTATTTAAAATATTACCAAATATTAACTGTAAATTAACTATACAACTGTAATTTACTATACATTATATAATTTTAAATTAAACTGGCTCGAATAATGTTTGAACACACTACACACACACACACACACACACACACACACACACATATATATATATATATATATATATATATATATATATATATATATATATATATATATATATATATATATATATATATATATATATATATATATATATATATATATATATATATATATACATACACATACATATATAATTAGTAGAAAATATTTGGAATTATATTGGAACTTGGCAAATAATAATACTTTTTTTTGAGAATATCCATTTAATGAATCTTCTGGCTTGTGAACCTAGGTCATATTTTCTGTAGTAGATAATTTTTGCAAAATTTTCAGAATTATTACTTGCTATTCCCTTTCCATAACTTTACAAACTCCATCAATCTTGGAAGTATTTTGCTCAAAAAAGTACTCTTTTCAACTAAGCAGCTATACTACAACGTCCGCTAAGGAAATGCCATGGGACTTGAAAGAAATATTCAAAAAAAAAAAAAAAGAACCCAGCAATACTAGTGTAAATATTTTATTTCATTTATTTTTTGTTCAAAAATGTAGTAATAGTTTTCGGAACATGACTTGTGGCTTTATGTTAGCGCACTTTTCCACTTTCAGAATCATATTGATAAATAAATAGAATTTTTCAATGAAACATTTTTCTGGCAAAATTGTGAATATTTTCAGTTGTATTTGTTGCTACAGCATGCTTGTGAAATAATGCCTGCATAGCATTATAGGGTATAATGAACCATTGCTTCTATTTTTATAATTTTCAATCTAATTCAAACTATTGACTGTCTTTATTATCTGAGCTTCATCTTTGTTTACATATACAATTTTTTGCACATATTTCCATTTTAAATTCTAAACACCAACAATGATTCTTAATATTTATAACTTTTTTTGAACTTTTTTCACTCTTGTCTTGTGTGTGTGTATATATATATATATATATATATATATATATATATATATATATATATATATATATATATATATATATATATATATATATATATATACATAAACTTATAATGAAATTATATCTTGATAAAATACGACCTAAGTTTGCATTTAAATAAATTTTTAAATACATGATAAAACATTTATTAAAATGATATTTTGAATTAAATCTGATTGCCTTTCATACAATGAGTCATTTTTTATTTTAAAATTAATCTTCCAATTAAATTTCTTTGCTTTAATTATCTGACATTTATCTTTTTATACTATTTTACCAAGTAACTTTTTATGAGTTTAAATAATTTTATTAAAAAAAACATTTTAAATTATAGAAATTTAACATTTTAACAATTAACACCTATTTTAAATTTTCAAATATTACATTAAATTTGAATGATTATTGATAAAAATTTAAAATAAATGTTTTACTTTGATTTTTATTTTCTCAGTATTCTATAAATTTAGAAAATAAAATAGCCAAAATGCCTACAATGTATTGACTTATAAGTACATTCAGATCCGAAAAATATTATTTTACTTTCAGAAAATTAAATTCTATAAAAGTAATTCCTAATTTCATTTAACTAATTAAAAACTATTTCCTACAAAGTTTCCCTGCGCAAATTCAATTAGTCTATTCAAAATACGTTCACTTAATTATGATTTACGATCAAGCATGGAACCACTAGTTATGATGATTCAACAAATGTTGACTTTTACGAGCGAAGTTATCTTTAATTACAACAGCTTTGGGTCTAAAGAAGCATAAATATCGTCCATAACATGTCACAATTACTTCGACTGTGTGAATTAGAAACGGAAATGGACTTAATGTCTCTGAGTTAAATTAATGATCGTGGAGTTCGAATGTCATTTTACTGGATGGATTATAAGCATGCTCTAACTTTGCAACTAATGCATGATCCAGTTAGATACACTGTATTTTTAGCTAAATATATTAGGTACTTATGTAAAACAAAACAGATACTTTGCTGCCAAATAGTTTGATGCATATGCGTAAAAAAGTTCACTTTATGAACTTTGCTCTTTTTAATGAACTTAGAGAGATAACTAGATTCATGGAATAATATCAATGGCTAGATTTATGAACTTTGCTCTTTCTAAAGAACCTAGGTGGCTGAGATAAGTTCGTAACATAATATCAAATATTAAAGCATTCTGGTTTTTTTTTCAGAAGTTCGATCAAAAAAATGTATTTTGGTTTTTTTATTAAAATGAATCATTTACAGTTGTGAAATATATTTATATCATAATTTTACTTGGCAGTAAATAACATAAAAAAATTAAAGCATTTAATTAAGACAAAATTCATTTCATCATTTACAACTATTTGAAATGATTAATAGAAAAAATGTTAAGAAATATCTCATTTATATTTAATTTTATAAAACTTATATGAATATATAGGAAAATTCATAATAAATGTGCACATATTTTAAACTGTCCCAGAAAATTTATTTTTCATTTCAAACGTTTACATTTCTGGAAATGTAAAGTTTAAATCCAAATTCGAAAATAAATATACTATCTTATGAAAATACGATTAATGTTCAAAGTGGTGACCATCGGTATTAAAACTCTTCTAAAGCCTTCTGAAAAAACGAGTTCTCTCGAATATCATCAGTCTTATATCGTACTGGTGTTTCTAATGTGATTTTTGCATACAGCAAGTTATGCAATTTATGTTTGCATAACTCATGTGTACTGTACCCATAAAATAATTATATGGAATAAGATCTGGATGATGTGCAAGAAACTTGACTGTCATTTTGCTTGCCAGGATCTTGTTGTCCTTGTGCGGTTCCTTGTTCAGCATTTTGAAAATAATTTGAAAATTTTGAAGATAATTCAGCTTTACATTTGAAAGTATGTCGCGTACAAACATAAACCAAACAATCTGGGGATATTTTGGAATAAAATTCAAGTGGTATTTCCCAAAATCTCATTGGAAGCATTGGTATGATGCACAGATTTAATAATGACTACTACTCCGAAATGTATCGATGATGAATGTTATCATTTTGAGCATTAATAACATATTTATCATAAATATTGAATATTTTTTAACTGGAATGAAAGATTTTCATTTCTAGAAACATAGCATTGCTGAATAGTAAATAAAAAACATGACACAGTTCAAAGTTTGTATACGTTTTTCCACCCATTTTTAAAATACATAAAACCTTTCGAAATGCCAACAAAACAAAAATATTTATGCACTTTCAATAAATTATAATATATATATATATATATATATATATATATATATATATATATATATATATATATATATATATATATATATATATATATATATATATATATATAAAACAATAACAATTACTCATTTGTGTACAATTTTTAAATTCAAAATGTAAAAAATATAATTCATTAGATATACGGACAATAAATAAAAAAATGAGTTACAACAAACACAAAATTTCTGAATAAAATGCCACAACTAATAATTTTATTTATTGCATTTTCACTAAATAGAGTGACAAATTATTTTAAAAATTCCCCGAATTGGAAGTAAATTTGAAGAGTAAAATGATTTAAATAGAGCAGCCATTTTTTCGTTAACATACATGATATAATTTAATACATTGTATTTTTATAAAACAGTGACGCAGTACTTAAAACCTCTGACTCCATTAGTGAAAAGTAAAAAACTTTGGTAAGTGTAACCAAGAATCCTTTCCAAATCACTTTATTTCATCTGACAACTGACAACTAAAATAAAGTATCATTCATCATCAATTATTCGATGATTAGGAAATAATTTCGATACATTTACTTAAATGTAACTTTAACAATAATGTCAAATTAATGTAATTAATAATTAATGAGCTGCGCTGTAACTTGAGCACTATGGTTATTTGAAAGAAAAATGTGAAATATTTATTTTCAGTAAACAATATTAGAGCACGGAATGAAAATAGGAAAAACAAAAGTAATGAATCATGTGCAGCCAATTGAGCAGATAATTATCATACTCTATCAAGAGTTTGGCTTAAGTTTTTCATTACACAGCATCAGTTTGAAATTGAATTCATAAAAGGTGAGCTTTGACGATAACTTTCATCCAGATGCTTCATATCATTTTGGTATAAATCAAATAAAAAATTGCAAATGATTACAAGATAGCAAAACATATAAACGAGACCATTAGCAGTCGTTGCGGAAGTAAAACTGAGAAGTTTGGAGCAAAACTGCTGAATAGGGATTGATTATTTAATCACTATGTACAAGTCGTTGATATATTCTTGTATCGTTCACCATTTACTCTTTAGATATTTAAAGGAAGCACTGACGCTGCCAAACAATGATGGTATGTTGCTATTAATACTCTCATTTATATATAATATTTTCCATTATAGATGGAACACGTTTAATTCTGCTTGCTTCTGTAGCCTGCATTAGGAAAATGCCTGTTTTGAAAAGAAGTTATGTTAATTCTTGAAAGGTACCTGAATCGAAACCATGTCAAATTTAAAAGCACTTTTATAGTAAATGTCTTCCACGTTTTATTCACATATCTCCTTTATCATGAAAAAACAAAAGTCTTTCCTTGATCAATTTTGCAACTATTGTCTTGACTTACGCCTTTGATAATTTTTTTTAATATGGCTATATTGGAAAAAAATTAATCCATTGAAAATGGCAAACACAATACAGAAAAGAGTCTGAGTTAACATATAAAGGAATACAAGAGAAAAAATAGCCCTTGATAAATTAATTTGGTGAATTAGGCAGAGATGCCTATAATACAAGATTTCAAATTCTGAATTTTTTGACGAAGAAGAAGTGTTGCCAAGATGACGTATTGTGCCCTGCAAGGTAACGTAAATACTAAGGTTGCCAAAATAGAATTTACTGCAAAATTTTTTTAGGTACCCATCTCTATGACGTAATAAAAACCAGGTTGCCAGATGTATAAGAAAATCCGTCAAAAAAGAACCCAAACTCAGAATTTGGCATCCTGGACTATACGGTACCTGTGCCGTGAATTATTAGGATGGATTCTATATGCATAATATAAATCTTTATATTATTTTAATGCATGAATTCAGTGGCTGAAAATTTAATTCATGCGTTAAGAAGCACTTATTGTAGGCTAAAGCTTTAAGTTTCCAAAAATGAGTTTTTGAAGTGGTTGCACCACTTTCTTAGTCCTAAACATACGTTTATATATACATATATTATATATATATATATATATATATATATATATATATATATATATATATATATATATATATATATATATATATATATATATATATATATATATATATATATATATATATATATATATATATATATATATATATATATATATATATATATATATATTATGTATATATATTATATATATATTATATATATATATATATATATATATATATATATATATATATATATATATATATATATATATTATATATATATATATATATATATATATATATATATATATATATATATATATATATATATATAATATATATATATATTATATATATATATACACATATATATATATATATAATATATATATATATATATATATATATATATATATATATATATATATATATATATATATATATATATATATATATATATATATATATATGTAATTAAATTATCAAGACCTTATATGCACTTATAATACGTTAATAAGATATAAAAATTATCCACATTTTGATTCTTTACGTACCCTACATTCTTCTTGGTTTTATGTTCTTTCTTCTTTATTTTAATTCAACACAAAAGATTCACCTATAAAGTAAGTTTAGATAAATTACAATAAATTTTTTTAATATTATAAAATACATATACTCTTTTCTCTTTCCATATCTACATTTATAATATTATTTGATATTTCAGAATTTCATTAATTTGATTAAATATTTAATTAATTTTTAGCACATCTTTCGAAATTAGTGCTATAATAGTTGGAAAAACAAGGAACAAAATTTTATTTTATATGTTAAGAGTATACGATAAATTAATGTTTAATATTCAACAAAGTTTTAGTTTTTGTGCATCAAACTTTTTCAATAGATAAATCTCTCAAATCATATTTTATGACCTGTTTGAATCTGGAAAATGATGACCTAGTGATAACAAAGCATTACTAGCTGCACATCATTCTTAATTACGATATCATAAAATTCCAGCTATCATAAATGTCATTTATCAAAGCGTCGCAACCAGACATCTGTAGAAGATTGCTTGGGACGATTCAATATTAAATGAATAACTAGAAAACGACCAGGAGAACACAATTCCACTATCACTTCATGCGTGACATTGCAATTGTGTTCTCTTGTGACGTAAATCTGTGGATGACTTTTATGACAAAACATGAAGTCAATTAATTATTTCTGACAGACAAATGGAAATTAGAAAATGTTGGTAAACCTTAATAAAGTAAAATAATTTATTTTATACAAAATTATTTACTTCTTTTATTAATTTGATAATAGTATAAGTGTATAAGATTTCGAAACCTATTTCTTGTATATAATTATACACGTGATTTTTATTTTTTTATTTTTGCATTAATCAATAACATATTAAATTATAATAATTATATAAAATGTACAAAAACAATAATAAATTATATCAATTATAATTATGATTAAATGAATATGATGCTTGGCAGATTTAATATATATTTAGTTTGAAATTTCTATTATATGATCTGTAATCAGTTGGTTTTGTAAATTTATGGGTTTGTGTAAATCATTGATGAAAATATCATTTTTATTATGTATTAATTAACCAGTGTGGTCATTATTATTATTAAAGAATAATTAACTATAAAATATCAGTTTAATTTTATCATATTATTTATATGTTTTCCTTTTTAAACTTAATAAATCTTTATTGGCTTTTTTGCGTAGTTTAGGAATGATTGCTCTGTTATGCATTTATTTCCTTTGAAAAAAGTTATTAATTTAAGAATTTCAATTTTAAGGATAGATAATTATTTGTTTAGTTAGAACTAGGCCAAGTGAGAGGCCAATCACGTAGGCAATTTCACGTAGACACAATAAGGCAATTTTTAAAGACATGCGATGTATACTTTAAATTTTATAACACCAAGAATTCAACTTAAGAAAATATTTTATTGATTATATGTTATAAAATTTTTATAAGTTGAATTATTTATTGAATAATTTATGAAGTATTTTATTTAATAGAAGGATAATTCTGAAAACAAAAATATCATATATATCTATATATTTTACAAATATATAGGACTCAAATCTTTTATATGTTAATACTTTTACTCAGGAAAAAACACTCGTGAAAGAGTATTAAAGATTTCCTTTGTAAGGAAAAAAGTAGTTTGATTTCTTTAATGCCTTGTGGAGAAAAACTACTGAAGCAGCAAGTGAAATCCTCTAAGCAAAACCCTCTCCGTGATTTTTCCGGGAAATCTCATTTTTCTCCGTGAAATAAGACAGCTATAGACAATCAACTACTTTTTTCAATTGAATTTCTAAAATATTTGAAGATAAAAACTTATAACGTATTCATATATATTCTACAATATCACATAATATCTTTAAAATATTCTTTTCCCCATTCCATTGAGTTTTTCTTTATGTGCTTAATCTCTATCAACACATAATCGAGTTAAAAAATGACGCCCAAACTCATTATATACTTAAAATACAGTCAAGAGACGGAGTTTATATATCTTACTTGGTAACTTTCATTTTAAACTACGATACAAACATTATTGTTAAGTTTTTGGAGTTAAAGATGTTTAAATTCTCTCAAAAAATATTACGTGTTGATTGGAGTAGGATATCAAATAGGGTTAACTTTAAATCATAAAAAGGACTTTGTTTTTGATGAAGATTAAAAATCTCACATGCAACTCTTAACTCAGAAAAAAAATTATAAAATATTTTTATTGTATCAGACAAAATAGTTTTAATAATTGGCTAACCAATTGGCAAGATAAGCTAATACGTTGGCATCTATATATTAAATGCAACAAAAGCTGTAGAAATAAACAAGTATCATTTGACATCGCATATAATAGCGTAGGAGCTCTAAATTTTATTTAACACATAGGTCTGATAGGAATTTATAAATTTAGTGAAACACATTTAATAATGAGAACCGAGGAAATTTATAAAAATTTTCAAACTCCCACTAATGCCACGCTGTTGACCGACTTGTATGCAGATATTAGAGACATTCATGACTGCATAGCTGTGTAGGCCAAGCGTTTCTTAATTTTGAATCACGGTCAGGTAAAGAGGTCACACTTTAGCTAACACCCATCTCTCCATACGCACACCACACCAATGGAAGTATTTTGGACTTCATAGATGAACTTGTACACATTCCCAACTAACAGAGCTCTATCCACCAGAGAGAGGGAGAATGTAATCATGATCCTAATCACTCACCACAACAAATGATTCGTCATTTTGCTGATCTTCCAAAAGAAATTGAGCCTCTTAAGGTCAACATTAAAGACAATAAATTGAATCTAGAATATTTCACGTTATACGGTGTGTTCTTATCAATGGAATAAATGCGGGGAAATCAATATTAAAGTAACTTAACGTCACGTAAAGGATAGTCAAATAACTGTAAGCTGTTACTCAACATATAACAAATAAATGTAATTCAGGAGGATGCTTTAAGAAAAATGAGTGTGACTCATGAGTTTCAGAACTCCTAATATTAAAGTAACTTAACGTCAAGATCAATATTAAAGTAACTTAACGTCACATAAAGGATAGTCAAATAACTGTAAGTTGTTACTCAGTATATAACAAATAAATATAACCCAGGAGGATGTTTTATGAAAAATGAGTGTGACTCATGAATTGCAGAACTCCTAATATTAATGTAACTTAACGTCAAGATCAATATTAAAGTAACTTAACGTCACAAAAAGTATAGTCAAATAACTGTAAGCTGTTACTCAGCATATAACAAATAAATACAATCCAGGAGGATGCTTTATGAAAAATGACTTATGAGTTGCAGAACTACTAATATTAAAGTAACTTAACGTCACGAAAAGGATAGTCAAATAACTGTAAGCTGTTACTCAGCATATAACAAATAAATATAATCCAGGTGTATGTGTTTTGAAAAATGAGTGTGACTCATGAGTTTCAGAACTCCTAATATTAAAGTAACTTAACATCAAGATCAATATTAAAGTAACTTAACGTCACGAAAAGGATAGTCAAATAACTGTAAGCTGTTACTCAGCATATAACAAATAAATATAATCCAGGAGGATGTGTTATGAAAAATGAGTGTGACTCATGAGTTTCAGAACTCCTAATATTAAAGTAACTTAACATCAAGATCAATATTAAAGTAACTTAACGTCACGAAAAGGATAGTCAAATAACTGTTAGCTGTTACTCAGCATATAACAAATAAATATAACCCAGGAGGATGTTTTACGAAAACTGAGTGTGACTCAGCATTCCGTTTGGCGTCTGCTAAATAAACAGAGATCAGAAATACTAAGCTATCTCTTATTTTCTATAGTGGTTGGAATACAACGCAAAATGTTTACTCCAAGCATCATAGATCTATGACAAGCCTATGGTATTGATACTACCTTGTGAACAGCCTAAGATCTGAAGCCTATAGTAAGATAACGTATTCACCACTTGGATATCTTTGGCCGATCGTAAATACTTTTAAAAAATAATGTAGTGCATTTTTTATGCATCACAAAAAGGACTAGAAAGTCCCAAGTACTCATCAAACATGGAATCTTTTGTTCCGAAGACTATCATATTTTCCTATGTTACAGTGAACTTCATATTGAAATGTAGAAAATGTTAGAAAAGTAAATGATATAGAAATGAGAAAATGTTAAAAGTGATTCGTGATTTTAAACTTTTGAGTGTTTCTAGATATTGGAAGACAATCATTACGAATGATTTACCAATTTAGCATTAAAAAATGATTATTAATGATATTTAGAATTTAATAAAATTCGAAATGCACACACACACACTAAAATAAATAAATATTGATAACTATTATAGCACTGTTTGTTATAGCAAAAAATGGTGATTTTTATTGTGCAAAATACATTTCCTTCATATTAATGTATAATTTGCAAGAGAAAATAAATAATTTTTTGTGTGCATTAAAATATTTCACACGTGAATTAAGAAAAATACAAATATTTGATAAAATTTCAAATTCTTATTTCGACCCATTCTGTTTTGTTTTCACCTGTATCGTCTCTTAATACTTCGAATTCATCTTTAAAATGATAAATGGATTAATTTATAGACGTAAATCTGATAAGATTTTGTGAGGGCTTAAAATTTTATACTCCAGCTTAAGGCAAAAATTTTGTTTTATAATTACAAATAAATTGTTTAATATAATTTACTATAGATTTCTACTCCACTTCTGATTTAATTCAGCAGTGGAATCAGTTTTTGAGAATGTATCCAGCATAATTTTGATTATTGAAAAAAATAGCATAAATTATAAGATAAGCTATCTATTAATTTTACGTAATATTTGAATTATTTTCTTTTATAAATTTTTAAATAAAACTAAAATTATATTGTTTTATTATTCTAATCATTTCTAACTGATTTTTAACAAAAAAATGTGTCTAGAATCTTAAAAGTCTTGTGAATTAACAAAATCTTTGGAATTTTAAATGTTAACGTTTGATACAAATATCTCGGGCTTTTTTGGCATGGAATTTTCCAGTATTTTACGTAGGCAGGAATGTATACCAAATGTATGACAAAGAAAAATATCTATATAAAATATACTGTACTATATAGTTGAAAATTCTTATAATTTATATTCGAAAAAAATAATGTAAGTGTAACATTTTTAAATATAATTAGAATGATTTAAAAATAATATACATAACTTTTTCTAAGAAAATTTTTAAGAGTTTTATTCTTGGTATTCGTAAACATTGAAAATTTTATTCAAAATTTAAACAAAGGTTTAACTTTTATTTTCCCTTTCATAATGATCAATAAGCATAAAAATCATTTTAAGTTATTACAAATTTCAGAAACGCAAAATTGTGCAAGGAATGAGAACTCCTCGTAATATATTCGCCCATTTGATGCAAGCAAATATATCAGTTAATGGAAAATCGTTGTTGTCGAGCCATTTTCCGTAAAAAATTTCCGTAATTCTTTTTTACTCCGTTTCTTGAAAGAAGCAAGAAATTCCAAAACGTAAATATTTCATTGAATTCTGTGTTAAATTCAGGCTAAATATTTCAGAATTCCATAAATAGAAGAAAAATTTAAATAATGTGAGTTCTTATAATCGTGTGTTTTCTTCAAGCAAATTATATTCAGAATAAAATTTTATGATTTATGTATTCTAATCCTTAATAAAATTTATATCTTTAACAATATGTGATTCTGATATTCATAATTTAGTATAACATAATGAAACTGGTGTATGTGTGTGTGATTTATTTATGTTATTTTTATATTAATGTAATTAATTATACATTATTGTATTGATATATTAGAAACAATGTATAGATTTTATAGTTCTTGGAAATGTTTGACAGATTTCAAATATCACATTCAAATCATTGGATATTAATGAATAAATTAATTTCTGGATTAAAAAGTAATATGTATAACAATAATTTTCATTTTCGTAAATTTTATTACAAATATTAATGAGATTTATATTAATGAATAATGAAGAAGTAAAAAAAATGATAGAAATCCCATCTTACATAAATTTTAATTAGAAACTATATAATTTATAACTATATAAATTTGAATTAGAAACTATATCCAAATATAGAACATATACAGTGAGTGTAAAAAGTATTCGTACATTACGACTATTGATTTAAAAGAGATCCGTTCATAAAAATTATAAACATAAATTCCATTTTAATTATTAATAAATACATAATAGAACATATTTTCACTAGTTTCATGTGAAATTTACACAAAAATAATTTTATACATGAATAAATATTTACAAAACTGTAACAATCCAACATCTTCTGGTGTAAAAAGTATTCGTACACTAAAAGAAATGCAAATTTTTTTAGTTATATATTGTGATTGGTTTAGCCATTAAGATGTAGTTAATTGCCATCATCTTGTAATTTACTTAAAAGGTTCTTCAGTGGAAATATTAATGTAGTGAGAAACTAGAAATTCTGTAATGGGTCGTAAAAGTAAAGAGACAGGTGTTTCCGAAAGAGAACTGATTTTAAAGATCCGTAGAAATGGTAAATCGTACAACAAAATTTCTGATCTGGTTGGTAGACCCCGTTCAACTGTGCTGTCAATCATAAAAAAGTTTGCTGCCACTCTAACGGTTCAAAACAGTTCTCGTACTAGGCGACCATGTATATTGACATCATCCGACAGACGGTTTCTGGTACACTCATTAAAGAAGAATCCCAAAATAAGTGCTCCTACATTAACATCAGAACTAAAGAACATGGGAATAGTAGTCTCTGTAAGAACTGTTCGAAATGCATGCAGAAATGAAGGTTTCCATGGCCGTGTTGCCAGACGAAAATTCTTTGTCAGTGAGAAGAATCGGAAGCTGCGATTGTCTTTCGCCAAGCAATACGTTATGAAAGTCCAGATTTCTGGAAAAAGATTATCTTTACAGATGAAAGTAAATACAACATATTTGAATCGGATGGGAGACGAATGGTATAGAGAAAGCGCAATACAGAAATGCATCCTAAGAATTTAGTGCCAACAGTGAAACATGGGAGTGGAAATCTGCTTGTTTGGGGGTGTATGAGTGCTTCTGGGGTGGGCAAATTAGTCTTTATTAAAGGCATTATGAATCATCAACTTTATATTGACATTTTGAACAATAATTTAGAACTTAGTGCAACAAAAATGGGCTTGAATGGTTATTACGTTTTCATGCATGATAACGACCCCAAGCACACAGCCCTAAACACAAGGCTCTGCATACTATATGATACCCCAAAGTTCATGAAATTTCCTCCTCAGTCGCCGGACCTCAACCCTATCGAGAATTTATGGGACGTTCTTGATAAAAATATTAGATCCAGACATATTTCTAATAAAAATGATTTGGAATCGGCTCTTAATCAAGAATGGGACGCCATACCTAGTTCAATAACAGCAAAATTGGTGGTATCGATGCCAAAGAATACTCAAAGCAGTTATTTGAGCTAAAGGATATCCTACAAGAAATTAGCTGTAATATTATGATTGTGTTGGCCAATATATGCCTGATGTACGAATACTTTTTACACCACAAGATGTTGGATTGTTTCAGTTTTGTAAATATTTATTCATGTATAAAATTATTTTTGTGTAAATTTTACATGAAACTAGTAAAATTATGTTCTATTATATATTTCTAATTAATTAAAATTGAATTTATGTTAATAATTTTTATGAACGAATCTCTTTTAAATCAATTGTCGTACTGTACGAATACTTTTTACACTCACTGTAACTGATAATTTGGTTTTAAGATTTGTAAAAATATTAGGAGAATCTTTATCAAATATTTTGTAGTACTTGATTCTGAACAATTTGAATTTAAAAAGATTAAGAAATATGTATTGTACATATTTTCAACACTTTTACATTTTTTTAGGAAACCGAATAAAAGCATCGGAATGAGATCTATCATTATTTTTTGCTATAAGTTGTGAAAGATCTTATCCGGGTTAATGTGAAGCATATTTTTGTTTTAAGAAATCAATTTTACATCTTTAAAATCAAAAAGCAGTTTTCCTTTTTTAATATTTGCTATATTTTCTCATGTTTGCCTGGATGAAATTTCCCAAATATGCAACAAGATTACTGATTAATTCTTACAATTTTATTATAAATATTATTATTATTAATAAAGTGATCATATTACCTTTAAATGAATTTGTTACTAAATATAGAGTAAAATTTTATAAATAAGACTGTGTAAACACAATATTTTTCAAAATCGTAATTGCAGCACTAATTATCTTTCTTATAAATTGTAGATGGTATAATTTGTGAATATTTTAATAAAAGTGAGTTGTCATATAGATACTTAACTTCTATTTTTGTTAAATCGAGGTGATACTATCAGTGTAGTATTTTAATGCCGAAATTTAAATCAAAAATGTCGTGGTGGTATGTTTGGTTGGGGCACTCGCTACCATTATTGAAAGGTAGAAAGCTCAAATCCCGACGCAATAGGAAGTACGTCATGTTCACTGATGTCAGTTGGGGCATGTTAAATGTCGTAGTTGCAGTGTCCTCCATGTAAAATGATACTGCTGGAGATGCAAGGCCAGCTCTTCGATATTCTGTTTGGTCCTGCTTCTAAATCACGAAGATTCACTTTCGAGATTATGAAGGTACACATCTACTACGTTAAAGCGCAACCACTTCCGCCCATTACAGTGCTGAAAGGCGATCAATAGCCTGTCATTAAACAACAGCAACACTTATACCAAAGTCGTTTAATCCTTTCGATAAATAGAAGATTATAAATTATTCCTCTTTTTAATATCATTTTAAATTATTTCAATTAAATGAACAAACGAATGAACATCACGCATATAAAATATACGATTTTTAATGACTAAGCATAAATTTACGTATACAAAGAGGAAATCAAAATCTGTTATTGCTTCCGTTATAGTTAGGAATTAAGTAAATCTGCATACGAATGATATTAAAATAATTATTTCATTCATCTGTTTTAATAAAAGAAATAAACGACTATTTCCACATTCTCAGAACATTATGATAATAAATTTCCCTCATTTTCTTTATATCCTTCTATTAATGATAATTTTCATTCATTTTGAAAAACATTCTATTTATAATATCATGCATCCCCTCATAGTGGCTTACGAAATTCATTTCATACAAACTTCGCTTCCAGCGACGAAATAAATACTTCACTTTTCATGGGAATGTTACTTTTCATATTTATCCTCAGATAATTACTCTGCTCCATTCACTTCCTCAAAAGTCGCCACTCTAATGAGCCACGTGACTCTTTTCAGAGTCGGAAATCTCCCAGCATGAAAGATATTCAGGATGAATACATCCCTCTTCTTTCAGCAAATTATTTCGAAAGATGGGACTCAGCACTTTATTCATTTGTTTCCTAGGTATAACAGTTTTGGAGCCTTTTCAACGTCTGACTATAATATGGGGGTTTCTATTCGTCCCCAGAACAAATTGTATTGGGGACAACCTCGGAGAGCATGGGGTTGCTTTCACCGACAAATGTAACATTCTTCATCCTTTTCAAGGAAATTTCATGAAAAGACTTGTTGAATTGAAATTGTCTTAATATTTACAATATATAATTATATTAAACATAAATTTTACATTGTTTGAAAAGTTAATTTGCAACTTCGATATCAGTTCTAAAACTTTTTATCCAAATGATTTTCATAAAAAATAAAATCAACAATCACAAAACTGTGAGTGGAAAATGTATGTTAATATCATGGGTTACATGAATAGTCTAAAAGCAGTATAATCATTCTGTAGGATACAGTAGAGTTTATTTTTCAGGATATTTTCATACACAAAAAGTATTATTTAGTAAATTAAAGTAAAAAGTAGTATTTTGATGCAGCAATTTTAATAATTAACAGAGCTCAGTTATTAAGTGCATACATATTATTCAATATTATTCTATGAATTTGGTTATGTTATGGTAAAGTGCTTCCTGCTATTTATTTGTCCCAACCGTAGCTAAACAAAATCATTCCTTATTTTAGAATCACAGTCTAGTAATAGATTGATACCTATAAACACAGATATCTTCTTCTCCTTACCACAGTAGCAAGACAAATCAGAATTTATTGACGTTTTAAGTAATAGGTCTTAATGTCACGATCTTTGACCGTCTGAAGCATGGAGCCGAATGCATTCCATGCATTAAATAGATGACGTTTTCTATCATGTTACAGAAAGCCATATGTATCGTTTTGTAAAATCATTTAGTTATAAATACTTTTATCAAGTACTATTGGTATTGTGGATATATTATATCATGTTGCTATACAAAATAATTTGATATAATATTATGTAAGACAGTAAAGTAACTTGTAAAGTGCTTTACAGTAATTTTAGCTTATAACTTAATCACAAAATAGGTGAGAGGTCTTTAGATATTGTGTCAAATTAATCTTAAATTAAATGTTTTGGCACTGGTAACATAATTTATTTGGTACTATTTTAAACTTTTTCCCAATTTTTTCCCAGTTTTTCAATTTCACTTTTAATTTAGATTTTTAAATACTTCGGTAGGATTTACAAAATTAAAATTATTCTGGGATTAAATATTAAAAAATAAAGTGAACTATATTTTATCCCATTAACTATTATAAGAATTAATTTATGCTTTGTTATTGATGCTTACATACACTGCTGACCACAATAAATGCAACACCCTGAAGGAAGCATGCAAATAACATGAAATTTACAACATGCATAAGCGGAGGTGAGGTATGCATATGTTTAGAGCTTCAGCGCAGTCGTAGATCATGCGCGACTGTGGCACCACATCAAAACGCTATTTCAGGCTTGGTGATTTTGACGATTTCAAGTTCAATAACTGTGTGTTTCATGTGGTTTTTTCAAAAAAAAAAACGATCAATTATGCCTCGTAGAAAACAGCGATCATTTATTTGATCAAGTATTCGAGTTCGACAGTGGAAGGATAGTAGTCTACCTAGATCGTGGATTATTTTTCAGAGAAATTGGTAGTCGTGTTGGATGAAAAAAAACAACTGTAATACGGATATGTGATCGTTGGGGGGATACAGGAGGGTACGACGGACCGACGTGTTCGATCGCATCCCCCTCCGCACACCACTTCGCGTGATGACAAAGAAATTGTAGGCATAACAGTGACGGATCGCTCAGCCACGCCACGAACCATAGCAGAGCACACTCAGTCTGTAACACATCATCATCCAGCATCTGCGCGTACCATTCGACGCTGTTTACAGCAGAGTGGTCTGTCCACAAGACGTCCATTGCTTCTCCCACCCTTAACGCAGAACCATAGACGTATAGTATACACCAGCAAAGTCCCCTGTACCTAACCCAAGAAGGGTTCTACCAGTTTAGATGGGACTTGCTGGAAACCATTCAACGCCGTTTACAGCAGAGTGGACTTTAACACCAATGGAGCGATGAAAGAAAGATGTGGAAGGAAAGAAGGACGGGACACTTGTGTTGCATGTAGGAAAAATCTTCTCACCCCTATAGAAACTACCCCCTCAAATGACCACTGACGAATCTGGAAAGCGCAGTCTGCCCTTTCCAATCGCAAGTGAGGCCTAGAGAACCACCAGAGCTAGTTCTTCTGCACCATTCTTTTATTGGAGGGATTTGCCATTTAATCTTGTTAAAATTCTTCCTTATAGCAGATATTTCGTAAAATGTCTTGATAGGGGCAGGGGTCGGGGCTTCTGAATCTCCCTTACATAGTTTATCAGCAACCTCATTTCAATAATTTGTATATACTTAAATTATTAATCATCATTAATTTATTTATAAAGTTGTTAATAACATTTTGGAAGTTCGTTTTATGTACAATTAAGTAAATCGCCACTAGTTTTTCGATCGCCATAGAAATAAAACCAAAAGGATTGCATGAGGTTCATTTAGGAGAAATATCTGGTTTGAAAGATTTACATTTTCAGCTGTTCCCAAAAGTTTACTCATCATAGATTTTTTATTGCAGTTATTTTAATCTCCATGCTTCTGCTATTTACAGTAAACTATTAAACTATTACAAATTAAATAAAAAAAAGGTAAAGCAACTGAGCTGGCACTAACTTATTCTCCTCACATAAATAAATACAAAGGAATTATTAATATGTAGAGAATTTTACTTCTAGGATCTCCCGATGGGCAAATTTCCAATTTTGTAAGCTTTCAGTATGAGAAAGACACTCTTCCCCATTGGGTTAACACGGCTTTTTTGAAAAATCCGATTTTTTTTCTGAAGTTGATAAAAATTTAAAAAGCTTATATCAGTGTTTTTTAATTAGTGTTATCATACCACTAAAACAGATATAAATATCTGAACATGTAAACTGTGGAAAATATATAGTTAATTTAACATGTAAAAAACATCAAGCTCAGTTACAATATTTTATGTTTTAATTTTTATGGATTAAACTAAGAATACTTTCATTGTTGGGGCTTTTATAGTTTTAATTTGGATAAGAAGAAAGAATCACTGATAAATACCGTTTAGAAAGATTTATTTACCACTAAAGATATTGGATAGTGGAATTTAAAAAAATTGAATGAATTGAAAGGCGGAGCACATTGGATTCTGCCAGTATCTCAGAAAAGGCTTAAGTATAATTCTACAATTATTTTGATGTTAACTATTCATTCACCTAAGCATTCAATAGCTAGGCAAATGATCATTTAATCAAATGTATGCCATTTATTAGCAGCTTATATTGGGGCACTATATACATATTTTAGTGTCTATTTTTCTGTATACATTAATACCATTATTTTGATTCTAGTTGTCAAAAATTATATTAAAATTGTTATGAAGTACCATATTTAATTTAAGTGACATTAAGCAGAAGCACAGGAATTTATTATTTTTGCATGCTTGCATAACATTCATTACTGTTGGAAATATCACCATAGAGAACATTAAAAATAAATAAATGCATTTTATTTTTAATTGCTACTAGGGCCACAATTATTATAAGTAATATAATATTACAGTTAATTTTTGCATAATAATTCAAAAAAAAAAGTATTCAAAACACCTCATTTATGTAATTTATACTCAACTTTATTTCCTTTTTCGGTGGCTAGAAATATTTATTATGAAAATTTAATATCGAAATAATGTCACCAGGAAGTGTACTCATAAATCATTGCTAAATCTGTTTCACCAGATAACATGTGACGTCACTGTCCTTGCTTTCGTCACAACGAATGAGCTTGTTGGACATTTTGATTACAAGAGAAGAAGCGTTTGTGTTCCTCGTCTAAATTACTACATTGGCCTTTGTTTGGAATGCGGAAGCTCATCTTGCTTACCTAGGCCATTAATCTTCATTTCTTACAAGTGGCTGCTGAATTTCAAGTGTAGTGCTTGGTAAAGGTCTTTATCAGACAAGGGATAAGATTTTTTTGTTGCCAAGGGAAAAGGAATAAGATTTTATTTATTCTAAATGATAAAAATTGTATGTTGAGGTTAAGGAGAGGAAAAATAGTATTAAATTTTAATATTTTCTTTTTAAGAAGCAAAATGAAATTTTAATTGAATTTGGTTTTGCATGAAAGATTAGGATACTTCTATTTATAAAAATGTTTCTTATATATAATTCAGATTTAAATATTTAGATAGTGATAAGTAATTTTAAAAATGAACTCTTGTCAAGTGATTTTAATTAAATTTCTGTAACAATCATTTTACGAAGGTATGTATTGATAATATAGCATATAATCTTTCTGATTCCATTCATAACTCTAAAAATTGCCTCTTCTTTTAATAATTTATTCAGAAAATACTACCATTTAAAGTTATTATTTACTTTAATCCTTTTTTCATTATTTATTTCTGCGTGTCAAACCCACTGAATACAAACACTTTGCGCTTTAATATAAGTTTAAAGAACCATTTCGTCACGTAAGTTAAAAATTAACTCTTGTCAAGTGATTTTAATTAAATTTTTATAACAATCATTTTACGAAGGTGTGTATTGATACTATAGCATATAATCTTTCTGATTCCATTCATAACTCTAAAAATTGCCTCTTCTTTTAATAATTTATTCAGAAAATACTACCATTTAAAGTTATTATTTACTTTAATCCTTTTTTCATTATTTATTTCTGCATGTCAAATCCACCGAATACAAATGCTTTGCGCTTTAATATAAGTTTAAAAAACCATTTCGTCACGTAAGTTGGTCAGTTTTCACCATATTATCCATACCAGTGTAATTTGTTTAACGTATAAGAGAAGAATTTCTTTTTAAGCATTATTACTGCTTAATTCATGTATGTATTATCGAAAATGTTTTACACAACCAGCAACTACTTATTTAAAATAACTTTCAAAATAAAAGATGAATAACCAAATTGACTCTTTTCTCCATACACAGTTCTTGCTGATAGACTGTCATTAAATCCTTTTCATATTTTCAAGCATGTACATTATTTCAGCAAAACTTTCTTCAATTGAATCAAGTATCAAGCTCATTATCTTCTAAAAAAACACCCTTTTCATCAGAATCCCAAAAATGAAACAAAACCATTTTTTTTAATTTTATTTATGGTGTTCTATCTATAGTAATATGGTATTTAAAACAAAAACAGCAAACATTAACTTTAACTTGTCTCATCGCTTACATTATAGAACATATAATAATTAATTCTAGTCTTGTGTGTTCATAGAATTCAAATATATGTGGTATAACGAAATTTTGGTTCAGCTATTCAATGATATTCTCGGGTCATTTGATTTTATAACAAATTATCATCGTTGATTTTATCGAACGTCATTTGATTTTATAAAACAAAGTTTTCAACCGGTTACCACGATCTCTCAAAAGAAAACATATTTTGCTTTTATTTACAGTGCTCTGTCATTAAAAATATGGTACTTGTGACAAAAACAGCAAAAAATAACCTTAACTAGTTTCGTCACTTACTGTATAGAACTTCCAATAACTGGTCCTAGTCATGAAAATCAAATTCAAATCTATCTATATCTGTTGAATATATAAGTGCTGGTTCAGCTATTCAATGATTCTGTTCATTTGATTTTATGTAATGTGCTAATTGTTATTTTGATATCATTAACATATTACGCAATTTATTATTACAAATTTTAGACACATAACTATAATTGTTATTTTAATATATTACTTACAAAATTAAAAAATATTAAAATAAAATTCAAGAAAAGCTTACATTAATGTCAATATACTGTAAAAAAAATAGGTCGAAAAAAGAGTACAGAAAACCAGACCCAAAAATATCGCCAAATTACGATCACCATTTGAAATAAGCATCAGGAAGAGCCTGTATTTGGTTACAAGAATTTTTTTTCAGAAAATGATAAGAATTATGCAAACGTTCTCTTTCAGATAATTACTATATAATAATTTTTAAGAATATGGATAAATTAATTTTAATTTATGTAGTGATTGTTTGATCCAGTAGAGCTTATCGTGGTATCGTAAAAGGGTCTGATGTATATGAACTGAATTTCGAGCTCATTCCTTGTAATCTTAAAGTCTTCATATTACTGAATTTCAATCAAACAACGAGATGAAAGCTTTAGCATACGATAAATTTCCAATTTTTGGCGATTTGGAGCCATGGAAAAACTTCTTTGGAAGCTCTTCTCTGCTTCACAAAATCAAACTTTCTATTCGATTTAGCAAAAGCTTCAATTTGACTGACAACATAAAATGAACTTTACATTCGATTTGTGAAGCCCCTCTAATGTGGACGTCTAGAGCAAGTGAATCGTATCCCCTGCCTTAATCAGACTCAGCATGTAGCTTCCTATTTACCTCACATAAATGAAAGCTAAGTAGGTCTTAAGAATATTTAGCTCATTTAACTCTCACATATGAATTGTTCTTGATTAAATAAAATTATCACGACAATTTATCAAATATTTTTGCTAAAAAAACTGGTGCGTAATTTAAATAAATCACCCCCTCGTACCTATAAACTTATAATAAAAGAATACATTTAATGATAACACTGAAATAGAAAATTGCGTAGTATATTTCAAAGTGTAAATAATAGTACTAAATACAAATAAAAAAGACTGGTAAAACAGTAAGAGTAACGGATAAAAAAAAACTTTTGACAGTTTGTCATTCTAATTTCTTCCTATAATATCCTTTTTGCAGCGGTTTAAAATTCACGTAATACTAAAAGCACAAATGGATTTTACCACCCTTGTAAAACAATGAACTGAATGTAACAGTTAAACTAAACAAGTTCTTACGCTATGCTGTTCAATAATATTATCCAAACACATTCTCCTTTTGTCATATGAGTCTAATTTCTACTTTAAAAATCAGTCTTCATTACATGAGAAATACAGTAAAGCACTATTTATCTATATCAATTGAGACCAGTCACCATTTGGGTAATCATGAATTCGGATTCTTGGTATTTTTCGAAAAAAAAGATCTATTTTAATTAATTACTGTACGTATAGAATATCAGAAAAACTACACATTCTTAAAGAAAGAGAACTTTTAATCAATTAAATGAAAATGCAACACTTTTACATGCTTACAAATGTTGTACAGTAATACAGTATGTATGTACAGTGCTGTAAATGAAAGGCATTGATTGCTGAACATCTTGATTAAGCTGTTTCACTGCCTTCCTCCGTTTTCGGACAGCCAAGCCGCTCATCCGCTTGACAACGAGAATTTGCGTGAAGATCAACTCTAGCTGACACTCCATTCACTTCAAAGGTATTTAAAAGCTGGCAAATGCTTTACTAGCAGATGACTTCGGGTCTGCTTCAACTTGGACATTAAGGACATTGTCTTCTTCGACACTTTCAATAAGTAAATACCCAAGTGATGAATGGCTCGGCAACAGGAGACTCAACTGGAGCTGGTGTATACTGCAGGGGATGTTTTGAAAAATCTTTACCTGTGGGATCTGGGGCCACAAACTTTGATGCTGAAATTGAGGCCAAAAAGTGTGCCACTGTGAATCTTCTTGGACTGAGCTATCTACTAAAGAAAGTTGTCTTTTTTATTGACTCCCAGTCTGCTATTGTGGCCATCACTTCATACTCAATAAGCGATTCATTTCACGTGGAAGAAGTAAAATCACTCTTCAATCATGCCATTTCCGTCGGGAGGGAAATTGTTTTTCAATGGATACCTAGCCATTGTAATATCTATGGGAACGAAAAAGCAGATGACCTTGCAAAGAATGGATGTAAACTGCATTAGCCTCATTTTATTCCATCATATCAACAAATCTGCAACTTAATTAAGAACAAACTCCTCAAAGACCTTCATAATTCATATAGTGAAATTACTAAAGACAAGGCTTTGGGTTCCCGGTTGAACTCAGCACTCCCCATGTGCCTTCCACGCTCCATTTTCACAGCCAATTTCAGTATTTTGACTGGACATGACTTTCTCCAGGGACAGTTAAGCCGTATCGGCGGGGTCAACTCACCCTACTGTACCCTGTGTCTTTCAGGAGCTTTTATGGACTTTATTCATTTAACAAGCTATCCCGCGTTTTCTCCTTTAAACTGCTTACCCGACAACTTTCACAATAAGGCTAATTTTTATTGGGCTGCCAGAGGACTCATGACGGATAAGGCCGCTGTCTCGACGTAGAATAAAAAAACTTTTAATAAGTTGACTATTATTTGCTATTTGTAAAACAGTGTCTGATTCATAATCCATTCTCTTATACTTTCAGCACTTACTTCTGAACATCCAGGTATTTTCAAAAGAATGTTTTTGAGTTCCTCATGTGACACGGTATTCTCATCTTTTCCTTTCTTTTTCTTGATCTTTTTCTTTTTTCTTCTTTTCCTTCTGCTCTTCAGTTTAATTCGTTTTTCTGAAATTCTGAGAGCGATTCAGATTAATCGGATTTCGGATAATTGGAATTCTACTGTACGGAGATAGTTACAAAAGCAAATGAATTCTAATCGGAACCCACTTTTGCTTATCTAATCACATCAATCGCAAGTTTGACAGGAAAAAGTAAGAGAAGAAGCTGGTGATAAATCACGATTAAATCCTTAGACTTGAATGATTGTAGTTATTTGGAATTAAATTTCAGCGATACATTTATATGCCAAATTAGCCCTTGTCTGCAACCTGTCATAGTAAAATGACAAGCAATATGAAATATAATACAGTTAAATGGCACAGTGAAAGCAAAAGTGAAGAGTATGTACACAAATGACTACAAAATCATTTTACTGCACAAGACCTAATCATTTTTTGTTAAATTTCCCTTTGAAGGGCTAAAAATGAAGACCATGAAATCTTACAAAACTTCACGATTTATGAGTCGTTGACATATTCCCAGAGGTACTAATTATTTTTTTCCTTTATTTAGTAAAGTAAACTCAAATGATTTAGTCTAATTTGCTTAACTTAATTACTCTTATATATCAACTTTTCAAGAGCTTTACGCACTTTGGGAAAAACGCCGATAACATTGGAGAGCAGGGGAACTTAAACTTTAAGTCTGCATTCCTAATTAAGTCCAAAGGGAATCATTAAATTTTAATTTGTGTTTAGTAATTTCCCTAAAGATTTCATATTTTTCACGAAAGAATTAAATTTTCTGGTTCGCGTCTGACATTAAAATAATCAGTAACATGATGTGTGTTACACATCACTTTTTTCTATTTGTTTGATATTTATTTTTCCTAAATTATATTAATTTAAAATATTATTAATATGTAATGATAACATTTTTTTAAAAAATAATGAAATATACAAAAATATCCATTTTTATATATAACAATATTATAAAATTTTAAATAATTTTCCAAATATTTTAATATGTTTAATATTTTTAAAATTTATTATTACTAATTTTAAAAAAAGTTAAAAAAAAACTAGAAAAATATATAAGATGTGCATTAATGTACCATAAGTTAGCAATGTATAACTGACTTAATTTATGTAATTTCTTAAACATTTTAGAAATGAAAGTCTATTGTTAAATGTGATGCATTTTAAGCAACACAAAAATATATCTTCGCCATAAAACATTAAATAAGAAAAATGCATGAATTAATTTAAGATTAATTATTCACTTTAAATGTAGTATAAGTCCAATTATCAAAACTCTGTTTATTCGAATCACTTTTAGAATTCCAGAAAAATAAATTAGAGTAAAGAAAACAAGTAAAATAAGAGAGAAAAACAAGAAACTCAAGAAAAGGAAATATAAAAGAAAGGAGAAGATGAGAATGACATGTCACATGAGGAATTCAGATTCTTTTGAAAGCTCCTGGATGTTCAGAAGTTAGTGCTGAAGATATAAGAGAATGGATTATTAGTCCGACATTGGATTTAAAATCGCAAATGATGGTCAATTTATTGAAAGTGTCGAAGAAGATGATGACCTTAATGTCCTCGTTGAATCAGACATGGAACCATCAGCTACTGAAACATTTGCCAGTTTTAAAACTCCTTTGTAGTGGATGGAGCGTCTTCCTGAGTGTGATCACAAGCAAATTCTTTCTATCTAACGGATGCGGGACTTGACTGCCTGAAAAGACATGAAGGCAGTGAAACTGCTTACTGACTAAGTTATCCAGGAAAAAACGACTTTCATTGATAGTGTTGTACATACTGTATTAATGTACAGTATTTGTAAGTACCTTAACATTTAAAAACATTGTGTTTTCATTGAATTATTTTTTTTTAAAAATTTATAATTTTTTCTCCTATTTCCAACATACAATTATTAATTAAAATTGAAACTTTTTTCAAAAAAAAATCCTAATATCCAATTTTGGATTATCAGAATTAATCCAAATTGCTTCGGATAATTGCAGTTTTACGGTAATTTTAATTGGATTTTATTTATTTATTTTCTAAAATAAGCATCTGAATCACTCATGCTGATAAGTGAACGATACACAGTAAAATAAAAATTAAGATTTTAGATACCTATATTAAGAAGAATTGTTACAATGTTATTTATCACAATATTTTTGAATAATAATATGGAAAAATTAAGCAAATTATGATTTCAGATCCTTCAAGATTTACATAAGCATGAAAAATAATATATAATTTATCAACAGCAATAGAAAATGATATACCTTCTTCACAATTTACAAATAAATTAAAAATGTTGTTAAAAATTAAAAATGTTACAAATGAATAAAAAATGTTAAATTACTTTAATTTAAACCTATTACTTTACTTTCAATTATTTTAATACAAACTAATGGTTAATTTAAGAATACATGAGTGCAAAATTTAACATTTGGGAAAAAAAGCATTCAAAGAATTATTATATAAAAATTAACATTCATTTAATTTGTCATTACAGTTAAATTAACATTCATTTAATTTAATTTGTAAATTAATATCAACATTCAATTAATTTATTTTTAACTTGTATAACAAGCAAAAAAGACCGTGTGCTTGTTGCAAGGATAGAAGTTTAATTAATAAACTTCAATAACTAATAAAGCCAAAAGTTTTATTCAAAGTCCTATATATAGTAAACGTACGTAATATCCAATATTTCAACAGTTAAAAGGCATTGTAGTTTGCAATGAAGAGTGCCTTCTCAGATGTTAACTCTGTAACAAGACGTTGACACAAATAAACAAGGCTGTCTGCAAACCATTTGACTACTTCAAACAACAAGAGCGGTCAATTGGAAATATAATACATATTTCAATATTAATATACAATATTGATAGCATTTCAGAGATATTTAGTGTTGAAAAGTTATTCATATAAGAATGTTAAAAACGAACGGAGGGAATTTTTTTCCCTTTCTCCATGTATGTTTTCGTGAACAAACTAAATGGCACTGAAAACATAATGGCATGAATCAACAGTAAACTAATGATACAAATTTTAAAAATGTTTTAAAAGGTGAAAATAATATTTTTAATTGAAAACAAATATATTTATCGCCAAATAGCTTGATTTCAACATTTTTTAAAGTAAACTAAATTTTCTAACATTTTTTTACCATGTTTGAAACAAAATGGAGTCAAAAACATGCGTAATGACTCACAGTTAAAATATTTATATTAATTTTACAAATGCGCTTAAAAGTAAAATTAATATATTGTTTCAAAAACATCAATTATTTTGGTGAATCCATAGAAAAGTGTACAGTAAAAAAAATGTCTTACCAAACTTAGCTAAACAAAAGCGAGATCCAGAATGCCAAAAATAAACCAACATCTCTTACAATATGCGCCAAATTGGCGAGAAATTATGGAGTACCCTAAAGTATAGAGCACCCCTAATGCGCTATAAACTGTTATTGATACGATTTGGAAGCTGATTGATCATAGCTCTACCGTTTGGTTCAACATTTAATAATTCTATTCCTTCTTTACAGGTGTTATGGTCGAAAATTAATTTTAAAAGGCAGATTAAATTCCTGTCGAATTATCTTCCTGTACAAAATTTGATCATAAAACGACACTTACATTTGCAGCACAAGACAAAAATTAAGCTAAATTAAATCCTTTAATTCTTGAAAAAAAAGTAAATAATTTATTACATGCACAGAGTTGAATTAAAATATACAACAACAAAATTAAGGTACTTAGAGATATTTAACAATTTGAGATTAATAATAACTCCTGGATTTTTTCAATTTATGTACGTATTTATATTTTCTTTTCATTTTCATGATGTTCCTTAAAGTTGAGACTCCAGAATATTATTTCTATTGTGTTCCTTTTCTCATCATGTATACTAATTGATAAATAAGTTATTTTCCTTTACAGAATTACTTTTATCACACTATCAGAGAAGCATTTAAAATAACTCAGAAAATTTTTTTATCGAACAATATACAATCTATAGCATCTATTTAAAAAATTTTCAAGAGTTTCAAACATGCCTATTTTGAATCCTAAATGGGAAAATCAACAGAGTTCACCTTATTTATGAAGCATTAATTAATAATTAATTTTTCTATTGTAAACTTCATTAGTAAAATTCTTTATATAAATTCTGAATTATGTAAAGTAGATGGTGAAAATGTTCCATTGAAAATGAACAGTATTCGCACGCATGTTCCTCTATTATTAACAAGGATTACTTAATAAATCTAACAGTTACTAGTGACAAGTATCTAGTTAAAATATAATTAATGCCTTAATTAAGAGGCTTTTTCAAGACTCTTTTCTCAAGGATACTAAGTATGCTTCCCAGTTTTAAAGGAAAATTTCATAGAAATTTTCTCCATTCAATATTATGACCATTTTTAATTAATGTATTAAAAGCAATTTTATTATGTTTAGAATTTCTAAGTGAAAGAAATTTTTTTAATTTTTGGTTTGTAAAAATGTTTTTTGTGTGTACTTTTAGATTGTATATATATATATATATATATATATATATATATATATATATATATATATATATATATATATATATATATATATATATATATATATATATATATATATATATATATATATATATATATATATATCTCTCTATCTCTCTCGCTCTCTCTCTCTCTCTCTCTCTCTCTATATATATATATATATATATATATATATATATATATATATATATATATATATATATATATTAACTCTGAGATCTAAAATATTATGTACAATATTGAAAAACTGTGTTATATAATTTTAACTTTATATTAATTAAAATTATATCTTTATGATGGACTAGGAAACAATATTACTATAATATTAAAAAATTAAATGATATTGCCAGTGATTTTTTATAAAACAAAACACAAATAACTTCAACCCGAAGATATTTTCTCAGCAGAAAAAATAATAATAAACATTAAACTTTACTGCTATTTTAATTTTCGATACTTAAATATTGCCATTTAAAATTTCTTGTTATTGATTTGAACTAAGCAGTGAAAGTAACAACTAAAGTGACATTTAAATATATTGCAAACGTCAGAAGCGATTTATTTAAGGTAGGTAGTACGTTTGAATGGAAATTTTTATCATTGTTTTTCTTCTAAATTCATTAAGAATGTAAGATTTTACAATAAAAATGAAAGCAATATTTAAAAACAATTTTATGTATTTGTTTTATTAAGTTCGTTTCCCGCTATATATATAAATATTATTAACAACTTAAGCTATTAAATACGACTACCAATCTTATAGCTTTGAAATACGTTAAATTCACGAATCAGGGCAGAATTCACTAGTAATTACCTGAAATTTCAACCCCACATTACGTCAGGCCTTTAGAAATTTTAGCGTATCTATGCACAGCGATCATGACCTTATAAATCATTCTGATTATGCTTTTGATTGTGCTGATAAGGCTTATTCCATGTATTTTGCTGTCTCTCGGAAGAAATGATGCTTATTCATGCTTATTTCATGTCGTGTCGCTTTCTATGAACTGAAGCAACGCTCTTCTATTGTAGACGACCAAATTCACAAGTTCCATTTTCAAGTTTATTATAACTAAGGCTGTTTTAATTCTCTTTCAAATAAATTTAAAAAAACAGATTATAATTGCTGAACTTGCTTGTTCAACTATGCATCGTAAATTTACCAAGAAATTTTACATCATAAATTTTACTTATTAAATAGTAAGAAGTTACGTTCAAATAAATTTTAAAATTTTTTCATGCATGAAGCAAATAAAAGGTAAATTTTTACAATTATATGTTTTTTTATTTTTTACTGCATATTTATTTAGGATAATAGAAGTAATTTAATGAAAATACTGGACAAAATTCAAGATTTAAGCTTGCTTAGTTTAATAACAGTCAACAAAAATACTTCCACCATAATGCCAGTTTTATTTTATACAATATTTTAAGATATAAAATACTGTTGTGAAGTCCATTATTAAAATAATTTTTGAAAAACTTTTTCGTTTTATACATGGTAACTTAGTAACTGTTTATATATATATATATATATATATGTGTGTGTGTGTGTGTGTGTGTGTGTGTGTGTGTGTGTGTGTGTGTGTGTGTGTGTGTGTGTGTGTGTGTGTGTGTGTGTGTGTGTGTGTGTGTGTGTGTGTGTGTGTGTGTGTGTGTGTGTAATTTAGGATGCTTAAAAATTCAGTATTAATTACAGATCAAATTTTTATATTTTGCGTAATGTTTATTCAATTACTAGTTTTAAAAATGTCTTCCTCAGTCTCGAAAATAGCTAGCATATTGCATCTAAAAAATTTATCCATTCCTTAAAAATATTTCCTTTTAAATTATTTAAACACTAAGGATGTCTTTATTAATTAAAATAAATTCTCAATGAAATGTTGACAACATGGTATGTCGAAAATAAAATACATATATTCTGTCTCATACCGAATACACACGATAATTTGAAGTTGTTTTACATGATGTAAAATTATGAGATAATGGTAAACTATTGCTTAACTTTTAGCCCAATTAAAAGCTGACAAAAATGTATACTGATAATTAAATTTATACTGCAGTGATGTCTCCAAAAGCCAGAAAATATTCATGCATAGCTTATTTATAAACTATGTCGTTTAACTTGATTGTGAATAGAAATATAAATTCTTATAAATACTTTGAGGATTTCTTATATTTATAGGTAATTTCATATTTTCCTTTCTTTATTTTTTTGTATTTTACTGTTTATTATTTTATGATTTTAGGCCAATTACAGTGAATAAATTTTAAATGTATCATACGAAAACAGTAAATAATCATTTAATTCATATAAATATCTGTTACAAGATATGAACCACTACTATTACCCCAAATTGCTGATGAAGGTGCAGGTTAAATACGAGTATTGTAAAATTAATTATGTAATAATATTTTATATATGTTTTAAGTATCTCTTAAAATATATAACTTGGATTCGTTGTTTTTATTCAACAGAAAATAATGTTTAGTTTTAAATAATTATAATTCAATATTAAAATTAATTGTTATAAATAAAATATTTTTAGTATCAAAGAATACAACAATTTATTCCTAAATTAGCAGCTTATCCTAAATAGTTTTTTGATTAGTAAAATTAACGAGCATGTCTTCGCAGTGCTGAAAAAAATGAAAAGAAGATAAATAAAATTGCGGATTCTTCATTGATTGTTAGCTTAATATTTGACAGTCATCAGCACAAATCATCGAACGACATTTCATGCAGTTTCTTGTTGGATTCGAACACAGAACCATTTCATAAGAAATGAAGACACTAATATTTATATCATCTACTTAAAATAGAATCTATTATTAATTATGAACAGAATCCCGGTGGCACAGTGGTAACGCTTCGTGTTCCCAAACCACGACTCAGCGTTCAGTCCTCGGTCAAGGAAAGGTTAACTCAGCCTTAATTGGGTCCATAAAACTGAGTACCAAGAATGCTTGGGAACTAAACAATTGGAGTTTCACGTTGGGGTGGGCTGACCACCTAACCGGGATATATGTTTTGCACCCTAGTGCCCACGGATAAGAAAACAGATATGGACACTATAGGATTTGTCCCCCTATGAGCTGTCGTGCCACTGAGTTCAGTTTTTTTATATATTATTTACATTTATATATTTTTTTATATATTATTTATTTATTATTAACATCAATGAATAAAATTACTGATAATTGTATGTTTTTGAATTAGATTCTCTTCAAATACTTAGAATTTTTGTTGGAAATCTTGTAAATCTCATTTCCGAAGATAATTTGTTACCTTATTATGCAAGATTTAATGGAAGGTTTTCAATAAAATTAAAAAACATTTATATTTGTTGCTGGTAAAAATATAGAAAAATACAAATATAAATTAAGCTTTAAAATGCTGGTTCAAGAATAAATGCTTTCATGTTACCTGAATTGTACAAAAGTAAAAATAAGAAAACTTAATCTCCAAATCCCAAATCTTATTGATAGCAATTAGTAATCAAAATATCAAAAGTTAATATTTATAAAAAGTTAAATATCCTTCAATTTAGATTGTGTTCTTTCATGTAGTAAAAATCTAAATAATTTAATTCAATATTTTAATCTAAATAATTTTTCAATAAAATATTCAAAATTTTACTTCAAAGTAAAATTTATTGTTTTTTATCTATATCAAACTCAATAAATGCCGACTTTAGTTAAAATGTTTGATTTTAAGCAATCAACTGTGACATTAATACAACATGTTTTTACTGTACATATTTATACGGAAACATTTTATGTTAATGTTTTTACATAACGGTGGGCACTGGGTGACTAAGCTTCACCCCAACAAGGCCGGAAACTGTTACTCATTTATTATTACCCGATGGGCACCTGCAAACCAAGTCACGGAAGCGAGTAGTATTAACCACACCATACCACCACAAATCCGTTTAAAGGGTGGGACCCATTCATACATCATCTTAGAAAAAGAAAGGACAGAGAAGTATCGAGAGAAAAAAACATCCTGGCCTGAACCCGTATTCGAACTCTGGACCAACATTTTTTGAGAACGCTAAATACTCAACCATCGGACGGTTTTTGTGTTAATACAAACACAGAGAGAGAGTATAATTCGATCTCTTAACTTATGTCAACAATGACATACTTTAAAAGTACGTAAGACAACCTCTTTACTTTTCTGATGCAATATAAAGAACAATTTTTACACCGCCCAACTTGTCTAGTGGTCAGCGTATCTGACTGCGGATAAGGAGGTCTTGGGTTCGAATCTCGGTTCGGGCATAGATGTACTTTCTCTCTATCTATCCTGTATTTGTCCTTTCATTGTATGAATGAGGTGTAAATGGTTGCCTACCCTATAAACGGGTACCTATGGCATGTGTGTGGAGAAATGTCGTACTTTCACCTTCATGGTGCTCTGATTAAAACGAAAGACGCTCCCAATTGACTTAAATTCACATAGCCAAGGCATTTTTCGCATAGCCAAGCTTGGCTTGTCCAAGTGTCATTAGTAACAACAACATTTTCTTACAAATGAATATATTTTAATTATCTTATTTATAATATTATTCTTTGTTTAAAAATTCATATCTTTTTCTTGCCAAAAATTAATATATAAATCATAACTATATTTCAGATTAATTCTAAATTAGGTCACATTCGCAATAATAATAAAAGGCTATATTTTGCTGTTTTTATATTTGTTATAATATAATTTTATTTTTTTAAATGCACAAAATAAATATTTTTAAATAAATGTATTTTTTTGTTGTAAATTTTTTTATAATCATTAAAAGTGCATGAAAAATTAATAGTTTTGAAAGCAAATATTAACATTTATAATCATCACAATTTTTCGTTAAGAATATCCAAACTCTTCATCCACTTTGAATGGAATGATTTAATTTTTACACTAAATGAGATCAGAATGTAGCTAACTTCTCTCCTGTTATCAGTATATTTCTCATTATAAAAGTATCTTTTTTCTCAAATCAATTTTATTACACTACTGGCCATTAAAATTGCTACACCAGGAAAGCGGCACACCACACACGTGAAATATGCATGACAGGTAGAATTCGCTGTGATATGCAAATGATTAGATTTTCAGCGCATTCATACAAAGCAGGCGACAGTAGAGACACCTACAATATGTATAAAACCAGAGATTTGACAGCAGTTTTCTCATACTCAATTTCCGTTTCAACGTTGTTTTCGGCAAAGAAAGTTGTTGTAATACCTCGTGTAAGAAGAAGAAATGCCTATCAACACTTGTCTGACTTTGATCGAGGAAGGATTATAGTCTACCGAGATTGCGGTTTATCGTACCGCAATATTGCTGCTCGCGTCGGTCTAAACACCATGACTGTTAGCAGAATATGGAATCTATGGGTTCAGGAAAATCATACGGAACGTCATGCAGGATCTCAGCGACCCCCCGTCACTAACAGCAGAGAAGACAGACATCTTGGCTGTACATCGTGGCTGTACGATCCCTTGTGACCGCATGGTCACAAGGGATCGTACAGCCACGTCACGAACCCTGAGTCGAGAAAGGGAGTCATTTGCAAGGCAACAAGTTTCTGCTCGAACAGTTCGACGACGTTTGCAGCAGCATGGATTGTCTGCACCTAGACCATGGCTTCGGCTACCATTGACGCTGCGTCACAGACAGGAACGCCTTCAATGGTGTGATCAGCGACGAACCTGGAAGCGGGAATGGCATCACGTCATCTTTACAGATGAATCTCGGTTCTGTATACAGGACCATGATGGCCGCATCCGTGTTTGGAGGCATCATGGAGAACGCGCATTGCCAGCTTGCATTGGACATCGGCATACTGGCCCATCTGCTGGAGTGATGGTATGGGGTGCCATTGGATGCACGTCTCGATCACCTCTTGTTCGCATTACCGACACTTTGATCAGCAACCGTTACATTTCCGATGAGTTAAGGCCCTTGGCTCTGCCCTATCTTCGAGGCCTCCCTAATGCTTTGTTTTAACAGGATGATGCACGACCGCATGTTGCCCGTACTGTTCTGAACTTTCTTGATACAGAACAGGTTCGACTGTTACTTTGGCCAGCACGTTCTCCTGATCTGTCACCAATTGAGAACGTGTGGTCAATGGTTTCCGAGCGATTGGCACGCCATCACTCACCATCCACTAATGTCGATGAACTGTGGCATAGTTTTGAAACTGCATGGACTGAGATCCCCGTTCATGCCATACAATCTCTGTTTGACTCCATGCCTAGGCGGATAAATGCTCTTATTACAGCCTGAGCTGGCTGCTCTGGGTACTGATTTCTCAAGATCTATACATCCTAATTTCTTGAAAACCTAATCACTTGTTCTTTCCACTATAATGTATGTGTCCAATAAAAATCGTTCTGTGTTTTGCATTCCTTCTTGGTGTAGCAATTTTAATGACCATTAGTGTAGTTAGTTCTCTATAATTCTCTCAAATAACATTTACCGATATAAATGATTAATCAAATTAAATTAAATATTGCATAACTCTTCAAATGATTAAAATTTGGTTAGAAGGGTCAGAATATCACAGCTGACGCATAATATTCTGAATATTTTGAGCATTGAATAGTTACTTAATTTATCAATATCTATACTAATAATTAAAATTTACAAGGAAAATAACCAAATAGTTATTTAAAGTTTTTTACTTATAAATAACAATTATTGTCGATTTCTATAATATTTCAGAAATTCCAAAATCTTTAATAAAAATGACTGATTCTCAAACAATTAGAAATACATTCGGAAATAGAAAAACAAACGAAATTATTTTATTCATTATATTTATTATTTCACCCAAAAGTAATTCAATAACGAAAGAGTTATTTAAAGTTATTTACGCGAAAATAACAATTATTGCCGTATTCTATAATATTCTAGTATATATAATATTTAAATTACGAACACGTTTGTTAAAACAATGGATTCTGAAACAATTAGAAATGTATTCCGACACAGAAAAACGAACACAAGTATTATATTCATCACATTATATCACCCAAAAGAAATTCGAAGGAAATGGTTATTTGTTTATTCTCCATGACTAGATATTTCCCTTCAGAATTACTACAATAAAATATCGAATAAAATGCACGACTAAAAGAATAGAACAAAATTTATTTCATTATGTAAATTAAATAAACTGAAACTAAATCCCCTGTTAGTCTATAAAATGCGTTTTTATAGAATAGACATTTAATTTTCTTTGATGCAGAATAAATTGGAAAAATTTATAAATAAGATGTATTTATTTTATTTTCTTTAACTTTTCTGATAATGAGTTTTGAGTTTAGTGCATTTTTAGTTCTACTTATATTTATTGTATTAAGCATTTTAATGAATAATATTTTGTAATATTTTTAAATAGTTAAATCTAGTTATTTCTAAGATTTTGTGTAAGCTACATGCCATCTGTATCATTAACGTAACCTATTTTTAATAGTTTCTGATAAACAATACGTTTGTTAAAAATTGAAATTTTTCTTGCAGAATAAAGACAAAATTATTTTAAATTACTCCTTAAATCGTATAAATTATAGACTGTATAACGTTGCATAACGTGGTTCTTTTTAGAATAAAAATATAGCTGTTACTACTAACATTTTATATTTAATTTTCAAAAAGTAATTATTCTAAAAGTTCATTCAAATAATCCAGTTTGTTGAAGGAAATAAAGTACATTGAAAAGAAATCTATGAATTTACTTCCCATATTCACATCACTATACATCAAATATTAAATAAGGTGTTCAATATAAGGTAATATTCTCTATTTTACACTGCTGGTCACCGTTATTGTAACACCTTGAAGGAAGCATGCAAATACCATGAAATTTATAACATGCATTAGCAGAGGTTATATATCTAAATGATTAGAGTTTCAGATCAGACGTACATGACGTGCACCTGTGGCACTACTTCATAGCATTATTTAAGGCTTGGAGATTTCGACGATTTCAAGTTCGGCAATTGTGTTTTTCTTGCGGTTTTTTCAAAAAACACACCGCGTAGAAAAGAGCGATCATTTTTGTTGATCAAATATCTAAGCTTAAAGCAAAACCACAGATAGTAGCCTATCGAGATTCTGGATTATCTTTCAGAGAAATCGGTAGTCGTGTTGAACGAAACCTAACAACTGTAATGCGGATATGTGATCTTTGGATGCAGGAGAGTATGACGGACCGACGTGTTCGATCGCATCCACCTCAGAGCACCACTTCACTTGATGACATGCAAATTGTGTGCATGGAAGTGACGGATCGCTCAGCCACATCACGAACCATAGCACAGCACACTCAGTCTGTAATACATCATCATCCAGTGTCTGCGCGTACCATCCGACGCCGTTTACAGCAGAGTGGTCTGTCCACAAGACGTCCATTGCTTTTTCCACCCTTGACGCAGAACCACAGACGTCTCCGCCGCCAACGATGCGATAAATGAAGGATGTGGATGGCAGAATGGAATGAAATTGTATTTATCAGCAGTCAGGCTTCTGTCTGCAATACCACGATGGTCGCATTTGAGTCTGGAGACTTCATGAAGAGAGAATGCTGAACAACTGTGTTATGAACCGCTACACAGGTTCTGCACCTGGTATGATATTGGGTGATATTGAATATCACTCTCACCCTTCTCTAGTCCACATTTACGGTAAACAGCCAGAGCTACATCTTGGAGGCGTTGCAGCTAGTTGTTCTTCCTTACCTTCAGAGCTTTCCCAGAGCAATATTTCAATAGGATAATGCACGATCACACGTTGCACGCATTGTCCAAGGCTTCTTCGTCAATCGCCAGATTGAATTGCTTCCCTAGCCACCTTGATCTTCTTTCGCCGATAGAAAATAATGTGATGCATGGTTGCTCAACGATTGACCCCGATTACATCCCCAGATGCCACACCATATCAACTTTGGCAACGTGTGGAAGTTTATTTGTCTGCTGTACCCCAAGAATACATCCAAAGCCTCTTTGAATCAATGCCGAGGCTTTAGGCAGCGGTAATCTCCAACAATGGTGGCTACTCTATCTACTGATTTTGGCTGGAACCACACTTCACAGAAGTCTATAAATTTAATCATTTGATACATTTGGTCAATATGTTATATTCAAAATAAATTTGCATGTGATAACTCTCGTTTTTCCTTTGCAATTTGGGTGGCCAGCAGTATAGATAAGATCGATTGGCACAAAATTTTTTGTTTATTTTTCAAGAATTTCAAATTAAATTAAGACAAGAAAAAATATTTTTTTAAATATTCTGTGTATTTTAACTATTATTAAACTATATAACTTGAATTAATGTTAACGAGTATGATTATAAGGATGAATGGCAAATTATTAGGTATGTATATGTATAAGTTTATTCAAATAATAGGCACTTCATCGACTGATAATCAAGCACCAGAAAATTTTGAGTTGTTCCATGCTAACATGAAAAACTTTTCTATTACAGAGTGATGTGAATTCATTACATAGCTTTCTTTACCACCCCTGCATAGTCTTTCATGTCTTTAGAATATCATGTGATTTTTCTTTGAGTTGTATGGTCTAAGAAAACACCATAGCGTTTAGAATGAGTGGCAGATCATTGACATTCTGGTTATCGATGCCCGATCTATTACTTGCTCACTTTTGGTATCAATAGGCACTTTAAAGGTAAGTAATAGACACCGTGACGAATACTAAAATTGCATACAATGATCACAGCTAAGCAATATCTGCAAGATAGAACTGTAGATTTAAAATCACACTTATTGAGACACACAAGTGGACATTAAGGAAGAATGTGAAAACTATAAGGAAGCAACGCCAAATTAATTTCCTGTGCTGAGCTGAATAAACTTTTAATTCAAGGTAAATTTCATAAAAAAGCATTTGGACCAGAGTTGCAAACATGAGCATGCAGTTGTACACACTTCATACCCCGTACTCACCGAATTTAAATATCACAGAACTTCTGTAGTCTGTTAAAGAAATCCGATTACATATCTTCCACCTGGGTCAAACTGAGAAATGGAGCAGTATCTGCTTGAGAAATGGTAAAACATTCAACTTTCTATCATACATTACAGATATATTCGTCCATTTTAAGAAGGATTCAAATAACTTTAACTGCCAAAGTTTCTTACATATTGGGGAGTACTTAATATATTATTATGTACTGCCCAGTTTCTTTTTTGAATGAATTTTACATTACTTATATATATATATATATATATATATATATATATATATATATATATATATATATATATATATATATATATATATATATATATATATACGGTTTATTAACTGCCAACGTATTTTGTTGTAAAGGAGTGCATGATAAGAAGCCATGGTTTTTATTAGTTAAATAATAGCATTATGGTTTGAAAACAAGTTTAGTGAATCATTAACCTGTAATAGTAAAAAATAAATATAAAAATCAGACTGATCATAGCTGAGTTTGCAAATTGTAACTAATATTGCTTCTTAAAAATAATTGTCTTCTTTAAAATATTTGTTTCTTTAATTTCCTAAAGAATAATACTTTGCTAATTTCCCTGTATAAACTTAATTAATGTAAAAATATGCATTCCATTAGGCATTAGCATTTTTCCATAATTTATTATGACACATTCATTTGCCAATTAAACAATAATATTTTTAACGTAGCTATAACTGCAAAAATGGTTGCATTAGCAAAAGTATGAAATTTATCAAAGCCAAAAATATAATATTTACCATAAAGAAAATGTCAAATGATTAGTCGACCTCTTTTTTAAGTACCTAGATTAAATTAGGAAAATGATATCATATCATTTGATATGCATATTTTAAATCCAATCATTTAAAATGAGGCAATTAATACATTTATTGTCAAAAATTAAGGTAAACAATATATTGCTTGAACAAATTTAAAATATCTATTTATAAAAATGTACATTTAAATCTAGAAAACAAATTATTTTGTTTTCATTGAATAAATGGCTAATTATTTGCGTTAATTGATTTCTATAGTAAAACGCTCGATTTTCGATTCGAATATTTTTATTGTGTCTTCAAAAAATACGTAACTTAATTTTAAGGATGTTGTGAGAACATATTAACAATGAAAAACAAATTTCTTTCTTTGAAATCTATAAAATATTTTAAAAGCAATTGATATTAATTATCCAGAAACAAACGATAATATGACAAATATTAAACTATAATATGACAGAGTGTACATTTCATGAAAACATTTGCCGACCAACTTGTCTAGTGGGCAGCGTACCTGACTGCGGATAAGGAGGTCCTGGGTTCGAAACCCGGTTCGGGCATGGATGTACTTTCTCTCTCTATCTATCCTGTCTTTGTCCTTTCCTTGTATGAATGAGGTGTGAATGGTTTCCTACCCTATAAATGGGTCCCTATGGCATGTGTGTAGAGCAAAGTCGTGCTTTCACCTACTTGGTGTTTTAATTAAACGAAAGACGCTCCCCTTCGACTTAAATTCGCATAGCCAAAGGCATAGCGAGCTTGGCTTGTCCAAGTGTCATTAGAAACAACAACAACAACATGAAAACATTTTTTAGTAATAAAACAATAGTGTTTTTAAAAAACTATTTCTCCTTGATCATTAATAACATTTTTTGAATAACATTTAGTGCATTGTGTGCATCCTTCAGTTATAACATATTTTATAAAGTAAATTATAATAAATTTTTCTATGTGCTTAATTGATCACGCATAAGAAAAGAACTTTCTCAGAGATAATGATGTTGTTTAAGATAATTTTTTCTCCATTTTTGTCACATTTTTGACAGATTAAAATTAATTACTATTCTTAACATAAACTTATTATGTTTTTTATTATTTGTTGAGTCATCTTAGTTTCTTATTACTAAAAAATAGAGGAAAATTTTACAATAAAATCTTTCGTATTTCGCATGTCATTGTATCATTCTTTCAAAGTAATTAATTTTAATATTTTATTCACAAATGTACTTTTTATACCAAAAATAAAAAATTGATTAACATATTCGTAACGTCATACAGTATATTTCAATACAGCTTGATTCTCTAACATAAAGATTTCATAATAAATACTTAAATCATTGTATATACAAATCAAGATACATTTATCATATTTCATTTCTCCATTAAATTAAAGGTTATTGTGAAACAAATATAAAAATTTCTTTCAAAAAATAATGTTTAAATATTTTTAATTACAAAAAAAGACTAACACTAAAATTTATTTTTCACTGCTGTTTTTTTCTTGGTACATTATTCAATGAGAAAGAACGGATGCATAAAAACTGGCAAAGAACCAAAAGACACCGATTCAATTTAACACAATATTTTGTGCAATTAATCGAACATTTATTATCTCTTTAATAATATATCATTTTTCTTATCTTTTTATAAACTAAATTGAAGACAAACGGACAAAATTAAAATGTATTAAATGTATTTGAAATAATTATTATAATTGATTGTAACCACTTTACTTCGGATTATATTGTTCCTTTGTATTACCGAAAAAAACTTTTGTCTTTTATAATAAAAATATGTAATTATATGTTAGTATTCAATCTGTTCTTAATTTTAGGGTATTCAATATGTTGTAAGGTATATTGATTCTACATGTAATTATGCTAAGACTTTAATGTTTTCATTAAAATAAAACATTAACAGAATACAATATATTGTTAAATTATTATTATGAAATTTAGCATTAGACAATCAGCAGTTTTTTAAGCATATTACTGTGTCCGTTAAGACAATTTATTCTATTCAATGAATACGATGAATCGTGATCAAAGTGATAAATTATCTGTTCTTAATCCCATTTAATGGAACCTACCAACGTAAAGATTATCTTAATCACTGGTTGGATACAATTTAATGGTCTGCAGTTCATAATAGGCAATAATCTGGATTTAATTTAAACGTGGCTGATAATAGTTTCTTGTTTAATGATGTGCAATTTAAAATATCAAGTTCTTATTTAGCTTAAATTCTTACCATCGACTTTACTTGCTAACAACACATAATTTTTTATAGATAACAATTAATCCGGATTGAATTTATTTAATGACAATCTTGTTTAATGACCTTTTTATATTTTTGTTCATTCCTGATTATCATCCGGTAAAATATCCTTTACATTTTTAGGGTACTAATCACAAATAACATTCCAGGAATAGTTCCAACAGATTTCGAACTGCTCACGCATTAAATTAAATAGTCAACCTGTTCAGCTGCTCTAAAAGGTACTGTTTGTGGTAAAACATTGATAGACTCTCAATAAACAATAAATCCGAAGGTTAATTTATTATTGAAACTTATATGATAAAGTAATAAATTTCCTGAATCAGCATTTGATTGCTGAATATTTCAGCAGTATATTGAGCTTAAATGAATCATTAATTTTCAGCTTACATGTAACGAGAGAGCAGCAAATGACGTACAATGGGTAATCGATTAACGAACAGTTCGAACTGCGAGCAAATCGGACAACGAACACTTTCAAGATTTTTGTTTGTGGATAACGGACTAAAACGAATTCTAACGAACACTTCTCCGATCTAGATGCATGGTGTGCAGGGTTGTCAAACCAAACGGACCAAAAATCGATTTTAACCTTTCTTGAATTATGTTGTTTGCCTATCAATCTTCAGAGTTCCATAAAGGAAAAAAAGTTTCCAATAGATTGTTTATAACCAAATTAGACCATCTGTTTGAGCACTCCCCCAAATTCATTCGTTGAAGAAGTGAGAGATTGTCTGAGCAATGGTCATAGAATGGCACACAAGCAAGCTGATATCAGTAAGGTTAGTGTTCTTTACAATAATAATGATATTAATCACTTCCGGAAAGTCTTAAAAAAGAGAGAAAAGCGATCGACATTGGACTTGTTCTTTAATGCACCATAAATAAAAAATGAAATCATCTGATTAATTGAAAATATGTATACTTTTTAATAAACTCTTAGTAAAAAATCATACTTCCTTTTTTAAATTTAATTTTTTAGGTCTCGAGAACAAATTAATCGGTTTCATGAAAAATATCTATGCTAAATCGATGATCGGTTAACGAACAATTCGGACAGCCAACATAGTCTTGTAACGGATTATGTTCGTTAACTGATCACACATTGTAATGAATTTATTATGCAGTAAGTTATAGAGTATAATATTTTATAACATTTATTATGCAGAATAGTTATCATAAACGAGTATTAGTAATTTTGAAATTCTCAAGTCACGAATCATTGATCATAAAAAATGACAATACTGTTAAATTCATCAATGCTATATCACAATATATTTAACAATATCTTTAATTTCTATAAAATTTAAGGTATCATAAACAAACGAATATGCGTGCAAGAAAAAGCTAATGAAAAATTTATCTCTAACAGTAAAGGAGAACGCTTTACAGAAATCGTATAGGAAAATTTGACTGTACATATAGATTAAAACACAATGTAATTCTTAATTGTGAAGGATTTGAAGACTTATACTTACATAGTTAAAAATATATAAATGAAGAATATTTGTGTATTTCTCATTAACATATCTTTAAGCTACTATGGAATTACTGTTGAGAAACTTTCACAGTTTCATTATTTTTTATAGTAGAATTTGAGACCTATACACTGTATATAAAAAAATTCTAAATGTTTTATATTTTGAGCTCATATCAAAATGTGTAACGACATTTATGTACCGCAAATCTCTTTATATATAATGTTGAAGTCATTATGAGCTGAGATGATGTTCACTTTTCAAGATTTTTTGTCAGTTTATTTAGAGTATTTTTTTAAAAGGGATGTTAATAAATTTTGCTGAGAAATCCGGTGAATTTGTTTTTTGTAGTTACGTGTAGTGAACATATCTTGAGTGGTAATGAACAAATGAACATGTTTTTTTCCATTAGAACTTAATTTTTAAACCAAAACATTTTGAATACATAATTCAAATTTTGAATAATTATCATTTGTTTCAACAATAATATAAATTCTAGCGACAGAGTCTATCATTTAATTCGAAAAAAATATTGAATGAGTTCATTTTCACTGGTTACATGACTTTGGCAAACTTAACACCATGATTCTATTTCAATCCCATAGGACATGCATCATCTGTTTTCATTTCGATTAATTTAGGATATGCTTTGAACATCGTTTCAATATGACTTATCGATTTGACTCATGTTCTTTTGCTATTTTTTTCACCTCATTTTCATTTTTTCCAGGTATCGATTTACTTTAATTGTTTTCTTTCAGTGAGTCGGCTAAGTTTATTTCTTGGTTCTTCATAGTATCATGGTTTAGCAATTTTTAAAACACTTATCTTTTTCTTATAATATATTGCTACCATCCAATTATGTCGATTCATAGACAGAAATTTTATCGATTCAGCTTCAAGGACTTGAAGATCGAATTAATGCTTCAGCATTGAAATTATTAGCAACATCTATTTACTAAAATACAAGGGAACAATAAACTCATATTGTCTGCAAAACAAAATAAACATTTTGTTGATCTCTCAGATTTGAAAGAGAAATTTCTGAAATCCTCTTCCCCCTTGTATTTGGCTTACTAGCAACTTCTTCGAAAAAATTTAACTATGCTTTATAATATTATATTAATAATAAAATCTATAAAATCTCAAACAATCAGAAAAACCATAATATTGGAGGTTTTCAAGAACATTTTAAAAATGATTTTACAACATCCAGTTTTATTAAAACAGCATTCCTTCAAACAGTGATTTATTGTGACGAAGAATTGATGTTGTAATTTCTTCCTCTAAACTTTTAATCTCCGTAGAATCTTTAAAATCAACAATACTAAATACAACTGAAGCTTTACTATTAGCTTAGGTCTAGTTTCTAAAAGAAGGAAATATTATTCGTATGGTGATTTTCCAAATAAATTTGAAAACTGATATCAAAGCTAAATTTATTTTTATTATAGTTATTGATATTTTAAATATAGAAAGGTTTAATTGAATAATATAATGTCTTTTGGGGGAAATCATCGTTGGTTCATTAAATCTTTTGAAGAAAAAGTTACTAGTTATTTTACTTGTTTACTGAGTAATACACTTTAACTGAAGAAAAACCTCTGAATACACTTGGCTTTGCATTATATCATGTAATTTCTGCTGTGAACAAAATTTTAAAGTCCTCTATGATAGATACGTCTGGCAGTTGAGTAAAAACATCAATCAATAATTCAATCATTTGCTTTCACTCACAATGTTTTGCTGAATCTCCAAAAGTGACTGACTGCCTTATCAGTTTATGGAGAATCTCTGTATAAACCAATCCTTGAAAATTTTTGCCATTGTGGATGATGTGGAATTGCTGTCTAGAACTGAAGAATGCTAATTGAAAACTTTAAAGACATAGAAAAAGAGGTAAAGACAGTGGAATTTCCGATTAACAGAGGGAAAACTAAATATATTGTCATGGACAGAGGATGTGATTCAGTCTCCAATGTAGTGAATGTTGGACTTTGTCTTGAAAGAGTAACTGAATTTACATACCTCAGTGCAATTATCAACACTGAGAATTAAAAAAGTGAAATAAACCCTGAGATAAAGGCTATTACTGGGTGCTGAAAACGGATGTTACTTTTCAGTGATTAAGCTGTTTGAATATCCTGTGCTCTCAAGATGGTTAAATGTAAAACCATATTTACTATAATTAGAACTATTGCAAACTTTGCAGAAGATAATTGAATTAATACTCGGAAAGGAAGAAAATTGCTTATTGACTATTAAAGAAAAATTTTTAGAAAAATATATAGACTAATTAAAGATGGAGATATGTGGAGGATTAGGAATAATTCGTAATCAAGCAAGATCTATAAAGAAAAGGGTATGATAAATATAATAAAAGCAATACGATTGCTCTGACATCTGGAACGAATGAGTGATGAAAAGCAACAAAGAAAATATATAAAGGTGCAATCTGGGTAAAAGGAACAATTGAAGGTAAAAGAAAGGTTAAAGACCTCGTAGAAAAAGATGGCTGGATGAGGTGGAAGATGTTCTGAAAAAGTGAAGATCATATTGGAAGAAAAAACTCAAGGATTGGGTAAAGTGAAATTGTTATCGAAGGAAGCAAAAAACTTCCATGGATGGTAAAGCTGAAGAGAATTAGTTGTTGAAATATCTGTCTTTGGTTTCCTCCAAGTGAAAACTACAGTACTTTAAAATTGATACTGATGTAACGTTTGATTTATTCGAAAAACTCAATGAAATGAATATGTAGATTCAAAGTGACAGCTCAATATGATCATATTAAAATCTGTTACCTTCTGCCTTTCTAAAGAAAAAAAACTCATTTGTAGAAATAGAATTTTGGTCATAACAAGTTCAGCCCATTTTGTCAGATCTGCTTAAACGCAATGAAATCCTTTTCAATGAAGCACAAGATTTCTGCCAAAATCTTGAGTCTTTGTACCAGTTTTTTTAGGTCTCTTGTTTTTCAAAATGCCAAGAATACTTTTCAGAACATTTATACAGTTGTTGAGAATAAGATTCTGGATAAATTAGTTGAACTTTGAAATAATGAATCTTTGAAAACCATTTTCTAGAATGGTGATTATCTGATAGAAATAATTTGCATAAATGGAATTTATTTATTTTCCATGGCTAAAAAAATATGGCCGTGATTCAAATAAAATTATTGTGTAATTCTACTAAAAATGTAGTTTTTTTCTTTTTATTATTTATTAATCCTCTTTCCTAAACATTTAGCATCTCTAACATTTAGCTCTTTCATAAAATGGACAGGGGGAAATGTTCCACGATTTATAGGAGGGGATAATCTTAAAAAGAGGTTGAGATTTAAATTGTTTTAATTGAAAGTATTGATTAGAGAATAAATTTCATATCATATGTATTATAGATAAAACGGATGTTTCTAAGTACTATTATAATGCAACAAAATTATATGTTTAATTTTTAACTTAATGTAAGGATATTTTCTACCTGCTATATCAATTTGGGCAAAACATTTTATGTAATTTAATTAAATTACATAAATAATTCCATTTCCCCTCAGAAAAATTACCAAAATTATTTAATAGAAATTTTAGCATAGAGTTCCTTTCTTAGTAAATATTAATTTATTTACAAGTAAAATTTTATCTGTAAGGATATTTTATTTATGTCGCATTCAAAGATGCCACTTAAGCTTCATTTCAGAAAATTTTCTGTGAATAATCAATGTGAGCTTCCTGTAGCATTTTACTTTGATTATGATCCTTAAAAATGCTTTTAAATAAATAATTAATGTCAAGTTGTTACTCGTCGAATAAACTATTGATCATTGAAGAAAAATGGAAGGCAATAATTAATTCATTAAAATAAAAATATTCATCATGGATTGGTTGGTTTCGAGTAATCAAGAAGGCACAGAAGTTGTTTCTTCGATTATTTTGTGTTTTGTTGTATTTTTGTGAGACATAAACATTGAAAAAAACACGTTTTCCAATAGAGATCCTCGTATTATTTTCTTAAAATGTAATAAATGCATAAAATAATAAATATTTTTAATGACAAGTAACTTTAGAAAAGCATTACGAAAGTATCTCATTTATAAATTTGACTGATTACGGATAAAATAATAAATACTTTTAATGACAATTAACTTTAGAAAAGCATTACGAAAGTATACTGTTTTTAAATTTGACTGATTACGGATAAAATAATAAATACTTTTAATGACAATTAACTTTAGAAAAGCATTACGAAAGTATACCGTTTATAAATTTGACTGATTACGGATAAAATAATAAACGCTTTTAATGATAAGTAACTTTAGAAAAGCATTACGAAAGTATATTAATTAAATTCCAAAGTATATAAGTTAATATTATTTTAAGTTACAATATCATACTTATATATGTTACTTAGTTTAATATATATATATATATATATATATATATATATATATATATATATATATATATATATATATATATATATATATCAGTTTGAATATTTTTAATATTATAAATAGTAAAATAAAATTTTATTTATTACTGTTTTTCTCTACTAATTTTCATACCACCTCGAAAATATGTAAGTATTTCTTGATAGCCTTTTATTATTTTTTATTTTTATTTTATGATTTGATAATTATTAATTTATTCAGTAGAACATTTTGATCTAATTTATTTATTCAAATGATAAATTCTTTTAATTTTTTTTATTTCAGTATAATGCCGCGGAAAAAATTTTTAGTTTTAATATAATTTAAAATTAAAATAATAATAGTTCGATGTCAATGTTATCTACCTCATTTATAACAATTTATTTTTAGATGTCTTTAATTTATATAGTATTTTTACAAGTAAGTTACTGATTACAAACTATAATTTAATATAAGATGAATAAAATGTAAATTCAGAAAGTATATGTTGATTTGTGCTTAATTTCAAAATTTCGATACTTTACCTATTACTATTAAATTTTGGTGAAACGTTTTATTTTTAATCTCCTATGAATGAACCTATTCTAAATTTTTTTAGAAAATATTAATTTGATTGAACCCAAGAATTAGTAAAAAATTAATTCAATGTATTTTAAAAACTCAGCCACTGCAACGCGTGGCTGGGTCAGCTTGTATATATATATATATATATATATATATATATATATATATATATATATATATATATATATATATATATATATATATATCTTTTCGCAAGAAGAAATGTTTGCTTAATTTTTTTATTTTTTTCATGATAGCATTTTTAATAACTAATTTAGAATAAGAAATTATGAATTGGACAATGTGAAATTGTGATTGAAATTAATGAATTATATTATATTGGTCATATTCTAATTTAATTAATTCGTAAAGTTTTTAATTATTTTAAAATTTCTTAAGGTTAAGCCTGTTTTGTTTAATCCATGATATAGGCGTATAAATATAAAAAAAACAGTTACACGTCATAAATTATGTATAACTGACATCGTATTTCAAGAAGTTGATAACTAGAAAATACTGTGCTAGTTGAAAGGTTTTTAAATAAATGTCTATAACAGTAAATAATACCAGACAATACTTTATTTTGAATCCAAAAGTATATGAAAGTATACGTCAAAGTTTCAAAAGTATTTCTCCAAAAAAAAAACCGTGAAAGTATTTTAAAGTATTTTAATTAATTAATGATTTTTGTATATATGCGTTGCAAATAAAGGAAACTAAAATAACTATATTTAGTAATAAAAATTATCCGACGATTTTCTTATATAAATTTAAAGTTAGGATATGTAAACTAAATTTTACGTCTAAAGAACAGATTGATCTAAAAACTAGATATAAATATAAGAAATTATTTTACTATAACGAGATAAATAATTTATTTAAAATATAATTTTAATGTTTCTATAGATTTCAAGAGCAATTTTGATTACATAAATTAAAAAATGTAATTAATGTTCTTTATATTTCTATGGTATAATGAGATAATATTCTAAAACAAGTTAATTAATGTCACATAAATTGATTTAGTTAAAGTAAATAGTACGTTTGCTGTTTTATACCATTTTCCATTATACCTTGCAATATAAATTTTTCGAATTACAAGCAGATTTACGAATTCCAAATCCGAATAATACTTTTAAAATAAACAATAATGCCTGATAACTAAATATTTATTAGTTAATAAATTTATTAAGTGATAAAATAATTTATTTATTAATTGAAAAATCATCAGCCACTGAAATTTCCAGTCATAATAACTAATGTTACTGCTTATTCTAAAATCCTATTCGAATTACGTCTTCTCGAACACGATAAAAACTTCTGAAATAGATAAATTATTAAATTTACAAAAGCTTTCTATGTAGTTTGCATCAGTTTCAATGATTGAAATATTTTAATTACGAGGTCTTCCATTTCGTGCTTTTATTTTTATTCTGTTAATTTATAAAAGGTGAGGAATTTAACAAGCATAATATTTTCTTTAATATAATACTTCTAATAATTACTGTCAAATTATTTCTTTCCATTATTTTATGTAATTTAAAATACAATAATCAAGAAAAAAATTAATTAATGATTCAATTATAACATTTAAATATATTATGAAAAATTAAATGTGTTATCGTAAATAATAAAAAATATCATAAAAAGTAAATAAATGTGTATTTTTAAAGGAAAAACAAAAGCTGCAACCATAATTATTTTAATTCATTCTGTTTTGCATAGTAATTAATTAATTAATCAAATCAATGCATTTCTTTTTCATCATTATTGATTCTTGTAAAAAATAGATTAACAACAATGAACTTATAAACTTCTAGGACTAAAACTAGTACAGCAGATATAATGGGAGTTATTAAGAAGAAAATCAGAGATTAAAGATGTCCACTTAGCTCTTGAAACAAGACGACCAATGTGTCGTCTCCTCCCAAAGGTCTTGTTCCATTTTGCTGATTAAGAAGTGTATGTCAGCAAATAAGTTCTTTTCATGAGATATTTTTGTTTCTACCGCACTTTTAATGCGCATTCTATCGTTTTTTCGTCTATAATTTGATAATAAAAGTAATCTAATTCTTTAGTGATTAAGTTCTTTGATGTTTTTTGATTTAGAAAGATAAGTACAAAAATAATCCCTTAATCCCAGACACAAAATAAGTGAATTTTATATTTTATTTTTTAAGCAACATTTTATTCGATTTTGCTTAGTATTATATTCGAAATTTATTTTAAAATTTTACACTTTATAAATAGTTTATTTTTTTAGGAAAAAATTATTTTATAATTAATTCTGTAATGTGGATGGGTTAGTTTGGAGACATTCAATTAATATAAATCTAAAATAGGTTTTCCTTTTTTCTATTTAATAACATTATATTGCTTTTGCATTAAACAGACTACGAAATCATTTAAAAGAGTTTCCATCCACTAATGCTAACTCTTGTGTATAGACTAACATTATTCGAAAACAGATGTTATTTATTCATTAAGTGTTCCCACTGTAATCTGGTTATTTAAAGATGCGGTGATTAAGTTAGCCAAATATGGTTAATATTATTAGTTCGAAAACTGTTTGCTAAAGAAATAAGTGTAAACATTCTTAGCTACCAAATAAATTATTAAACGCCCAAAGAAACTGAAAGGAGAAGAAAACCCAGTTAACTAGTAAGAATAAACACAGAAGGAAATATTCGTGCTATTATATAATATTCAAGAAGGAATGAAATATTTTCTCCATTTCATTGTAATTTCTAAAAATACCAAATATATGACTCTAAAATGGATATAATTTTTACTTGAAAGATAGCATCTATATATATAAATTTATATATATATATATATATATATATATATATATATATATATATATATATATATATATATATATATATATATATATATATATATATATATATATATATATATATATATTCTTCTATTCACTCGACAAGCTCGGGTGGGCCAATACCTTCCTTAGAACACTTTTCCACGCCAGCCTTTGCTTGGCGAGAGACCTTCAGTTCTTCATTTTTAAAATGCTAAGATCCTCATCTACCGCATCCCACCATCCGAGTTTGGGCCGTTTGGTGTTTTCTCTATGGTGTTTTCTCATCCGAGCGTTTGGTGTTTTCTCATCCGAGCTTGGTGTTTTCTCTATGGGTTTGTAATGTGATATTTTGTATGTCAGGGTGGAGGTGTCTACATGTGTGTGTGTGTGTATGTGTGTGTGCGCGCGCGCTCGCATTTGTATACACACGTAATTATATAAATCCTAGATTAAATGGTTTTTAGTTACTGATAAGTATTTATTTATTGCGATAGTAATTCAATAGCATTGCTTAATCAGCCATTTTGATGATTTTCTATTTTAAGGTCCGAATGTTTCGTCCGAAATAAGAAACATAACTTACTTATCACAAAAGAGTTTCATATGAGTTATCTGTTATTTGCAAATGTTAAACAAATTTCATTACTGAACAAAAATATTTCCAAACCAGAATTTTTTCACCTCCTTTCCAATGATCAATGAATTTTACTATGTGAATACCTATAAAGGATAATATAATATAATGTGTTTTTTACTAAAAAAATATTATTAATCATAAGTAGTATGTTAGTTATTCACTTGTAAGTATTATCTTTCTTCAGTTCAGAATTTCTTGGGTTCAAAACTCACATCAGCCGTGTATATTTGTCAGGTTTCAGGTCCTACTCTGAGGTGAATGCCTCTATTGTATTAGACTGTTTCTACAAAACCAGAATAAGACACAAAAATAACACGAAAATGATTTTTTTATTTGGAAGCTGGTAACAAAACTATAAGGTTTTTTCAAAATTAATTTTATAAATATTTGAATATCAATTGAACTCACTTTCGACATACCAACCTAAAACTTTTACTTATTATTTTGTCAATAAATGCTAATAAAGTTATTGTTTAAGCAATGCTGTTACTAATATTTCATTTATTAGCTTATAATTCATGAGAAAAATTTTTAGAATTTTTCATAAATTTTTAGATAATCTCAAATTTTTATTTTTAGATAATCCTGAAATTTTTAGATAATCTCAATCGCATTATCTAAAAATTTCAGGTAAAGGAGAGAAAAAGGCTAAAAATCATTTCTGCTTTTTTGTATTCAGCTGTTTCTAGAATTTTGAGTCTGAATGTTCGATACTGCTTCACAGTTAATAGCAGTAAAGATTGCTATTTTTTTACAAAATAGTAACTGAATATGTATATACAGGAAAATATTCTAAATGAGCTATGAAAATTTATAGATGGTATATTCAAGGTACACATTATTGAGTAATGTAAGTATTATAAATACTCTCCTTAAAGTTAATGTTTTTGTACTTGAATCGATTATCGGTCATATTTAGAAATGAGCGTTAGAAATAGCATTTCCGTTCCTTGCTTGAATATTTGTCAAAGTAAATACTTAAGAGTGTTTCGACTGTACATGATATTCATCTATAACTCATCAAGTTCACTAAAAAATCAACTTTTGATCTTACAACATCGGAATTATTATCATCTCCTAAAATTTCGTTGAACTGTAATACTCATCTGAGAAAAAGAGTAAACACTTTAGAATATTTAATCCACGTCCAAAGGAATTCTTTTAAAAAATATAAACATAATAATTATTTAACCTTATCAATTCAATCATTCATTGTCGTGTGCCAGCTAGGCTGGCAACATGGGGTGCGCTGCTCCACATTTCCAACTGAACCATATTTTAGTGTGGAGTCCGACTTCCTCAGTACACACAAGCCATAGGGACCCGTTTATAGGGTAGGCAACTATTCACACCTCTTTCATACAAGGAAAGGACAAAGACAGGATAGATAGAGAAAGTACATCCATGCCCGAACCGGGATTCGAACCCAGGAATTCCTTATCCGTAGTCAGGAACCTTATCAATAATGTAATGAATAAACTTATTTCTTTACTATGAAGCGTCTTAAGATATATTATATTTATTATCATACATTTTTCTCAAATTAATAGTAAATCAATAAATTTTTCAAATAACTATTATTAACTACTAAGTTTTTTTTACAAAAAAAATAATTTTTTATAATACATACATTATCAAAAATATAATGCATGCGGAAAATATTAAGGATGCACCTTATAAAGCAAAACTGAATTATATTTTAAAAATATGTGAAGATTTTTATTAGAAAAGTGGAGATATTATGTTAGTAAAATATTAGAGCTAAAAATAATCAACATTCTAGAAACATTCTAATTTTCTTGAATAATCGTAATTAGCATTTGAAATTAAAAATGTCTTGATGTTTCCCTACTAATGGCATTTTTCTTAAACAAACCACAGTCATTTATTTTTCAAATTACCAGCAATAATTAGTGCAAAATGTCGACTACGTTTAGTTTAAATTATTTATTAAAAATTCTTAAAAAATATTTTTAACGATTACATTCGTTGGGTAAATGTTAAAATTCTGGCTCAAGTTTAAATTTGCTTAAAAAAGTTTATGACCTATTTTGTTGTAGTCTACTATCGTATGAAATATTAACCACTGAAAGAGGTAAAGAAAGAAAAGTTTTTAAATTACTCGCTTTTACCACTTTATTCAAGATAAATTCTATGGCGAAAGCTGTTGTGTAAAAAAATGTTCTTAGAGGGAAACATAAATCATCTGCTAACTCTCTGTAGATATTTTTCAGCTTTTGCTGTTTCAGAATCGTCTAAGGTTCAAAACTATTTTTATTTTGTCTGACTTATCAAGATAAACTAACTTCATTGCTTATTTTCTTTAAAACGTTACTTGAAAACAATTTCCACTTTATTTCCTCAATGCGCAAAAAATTATTTGATAAATTTCTTTCTTGGAGTATTTGAATCATTTAAAAATTATCTGTTGATGTTAAAGTTATACGTAGATTTTATTTTAATTTGGTATGTATTCAGAAGGATAGAAAAATATTTTTTAAATCATAAATTATTATTATTACTTAATACAACTATAATCTATCATGTCTATCGCACTGTATATCAAAACAGAAAATGTTTTAAGTCTATCGCACTTCAAACATTTTCGCGCGCGGCTCCAGTATTGAGAGAGAAAGCTTTAGATTTCATTCAATATAAACTGATAAAGTCAGCGCCTTCTACTGGCATATTTACGAAGTTTATAATTTAAAGTAACAACAAAATTAGTTAATTTGCTTAGTAACTAGAACATTTTATCTTCAGTCTTGTATTAGATGGTACTCAAATCGTTTGGCTGTGTCTAAAGACGCAGTTAAACTTTCTGATTATTCAACTCATGATGAAGCAGTTTATATATATTTCTGTGAATTATTATTTATAAAGTTTGTATTTGTGAATCTAATAATATTTTAGATATGAATTCATATTGTATCCATTGTTATCCTTTTACAAATTTGTATATAGATGATGTTTTTAATAATTATAATTCAGAAGGTACAGAGGGTATTATCACAGTTTCAGAACGATTTCAAGGCCGTTTAATTAATGTTTAAAATGTAAAGACAATTTTTAAATGTTCGATTTGATAGCCTTTTTTGTGGATTTCTATGATAGAAGAGCTTTTCGTAAAATTTCCATGGAGGTATTGCTTTTCAGAGTCCACCTATAGTGCTGGGTTTGCGTTTAGAAAGAGCTTTTTTAACAGACCAAAGGTGCAATCGTCCATTAGTGAAACGTCAGGGGACTTCGCAAGAATATTTTGAAAAGTTATATATGCAGTGCCTGTATTAGTCTTCATTTCTTCAAGGAATGCTGTGGTAGTTTTCGAAGTATGACTTGTAGCTTTGCTTTGATGAAATTTTACTCTTTGAAAGTCATGGGTATAATGGAATTTCTTCTCTAAATATTGGACGTAAAACCTTCTCCTAATAGTATAATGAGTTGATTTTATCATTTTTCCACTCCCTTATTTTTAATTTCCCATTGTAGGAATAACCTGCGACTATCATCCTCTTACTGAAACTTTCTTTACATTGACGGAACCAGCTTTGTATATTTTTTCTCCTCGTTTTCTATAGTAAATAGATTTTTTTTGTTCCAGTCATTTAGGTAAACCGATGCTTCATCAAGGGTCACAATGTATTTCCCTTTATCTCCTGCTAAATCGTTTTCATACAGGATTTTACAAAATGTTTTGCTTTGAGCCACATGTCTCGACAAAAGCTGGTGAACATTATGTTTTTTAGCTTTTTTAAGTTGTAAATCTTGGTTTATTATTTTATTTATTGTTGTTACAGATGTATCTAAAGACTTTGCAATTGATTTCTGAGTTGGCGGGTTTTCTCTTGGTACCATCGATTTTACCTTAGAAACATTTGAAACAATACGTACCTTTTTACGGATACTCGTTTGGAGTCTTCTTTACATATAGAAATAATGATAGACGGTTTTTACCTGTCCGATTATTAATGTTGCTTATTTTGCACTTAGAAATTTTAATACCATGCATTTCACAACGTTTTTTAATTCTGGAATAAGAACATTTCTCTTCGGAAAGCGCAAAAACATATTCTTCCATCCACAGCTTGTTTACATGCGACATTTTGAAAGAGGAATAAATTTAAAAGTAACAGGCGAGATTTTTTTCATTTCCAACAATGAGCTGTTGCCAAATTGTTTATTCTAAAACATTTACTTTTTTTAAATTCTTTATCAAAATCATTCTAAAAAAGTGTTAATACCCTCTGCATTTATATTTCTAATTTATTATAAATGATATTTTTGCTTAATAATCCACTAAAATCTAATTAAATAATCTGATCTAAAATAGTAAGTTTAAAAAACCTCAATGAATTGAGTCAAGTGCTATTAATCGATACTTAAAATAGTATTGATAAATTCTAAATATCAGCTGATGCTTATACTCTGATGTGGTTAAGAATTAAAGGTTTCGCTTACTCCAGTCTCGGTCAGATTAAGAAAAATTCTAAAAAAATATGTATTTAATAGTGCTGAAATTACTCTTTTATATTTAAAAATCATTTTTATCTTTATAAGAATGCTGACTTTTAATTGTGCATGTCCCATTAACATTTCATAGAGCATTTTCACGGACACAAATTCAAAAAGTATGCAAAAGGAAGAATGATATTCTCTCTTTTGTAGTCAAGATAATATTTGTAAAAAGAAATATTGATTGAATAAATTCTTGAAAAACATTTTACAAAAATAAATTTATTTATAAAGGAAAAAGGAAGTAATTTCACTGATATTGTTGCCCATGTGTGAAATACAAAATATCTTTTCATATAACCTTATCGCATACCAAATGTACTAGGGTTGGGAGAATCATAATCTGATTGCAAGATCATGCTCTTTGGCATATATTGTGTTTAGGATTCAATCCCATTAACTATTGAAAAAGAATAAATAAATGCTGCTAATTTTAAAGTTCGTCAGAAGAGTTAAGCAAGTTGACTGTGTTGTGTAAAACCGGACCATTTCTTTGAGAATATTCTGCAAATAACTCACAATAGAAGTTAAGTGTCTTACAACTGTATCAGCAATCATCCTTTCCCTTATGTGTTTTCAAATCATACTCAACTCATTTTTCAGAATTGCAAATTTAAGCACTTTCTATGGATTATGGCATGTAACACCGTCCAAAAATATGTGAACTATTTTTCGTTTTCTGAAAATTAGAAAATTGCTCTTTTTTTTTTTAATAGAAGTAATGTTTTTTTTTAAAGACGAATTATAAAATACTAATCCTTTGAGCTTTAATTATTTTTTGAAATTTTTATAAATTTGCTGATTTAAATAAAAACGAAATAAAGTATAATATTACTTCGATGAATGTAAACACCTGTGGCTCAGAGGTAGCGTCATCAGCTCGGAACCGAAAAGTCGTCGGTTCGAGTCCAGGCGATTCGCGTACTTTATTTAAGGTGCAGGTTGCACATAAAAATTCATGTTAAATCATTCTTTGATTGTGTTTTCATGTTCTGGAAGTTTCCGAGACTATCTTTAGTTATATTCCAGGAGGTAGTTTTAGAATGTTCCAATAGATAATAAGGGCTCATTTCCTCTCAGTCTGTTGTTCTACTACAAAATATGCGTAATAAACCTGTGTTCCATATCCATCTGCCTTTTCATTGTGACAATATGAAACAACTCTTTTTATTAAAATTCCTTCTCTTTTGCTGGTGTATTGTGTACATTTATTAATACAAAAATTATGCGTTGCTGATCAAAATAAATAAATAGTCTAAAAGAAGAATCTAGCTTAACCTTAATTATAACAAAAATGAGCAGTTAAAATAATTTCCTCTAATTATACGGAACTGAAGATATAAAACATTTTTTAAATTTAAAATTGAATTAACAAGAAATACGTTTATATAAATTAAAGTATGTAAAATAGGGAATTAATTTATATAATATGTCGTCACTTTGAAGTAAACCATGTTACTTCATTTTTAAGAGAATAAAATTCTCAAAAGCTTTCTATCTATTTTTAGTAAACCGCATCAAACAGTCGTTTACCCCTGCAATTTGGAACAGCGGTGCCACCAGATGTTTATCAATCGATTTATACCTGCGCTCCTCCCCCCTTTGCTACCTGAAGATTCAAAGGTGAATCGTCTTGTGACACGGCATCCTTCGCATACTAGTAATGACCCTTCCTCGTTTTTTCTTTCTCTGTTCTTGAAAGAAGGGAACCTACCTTCAAGCGACAAAATTTATCTTTATTTTTTTCTTCAAAACGATTTTTTTTCTGTCTCTTGTTTACCATCCTATTATAGAGTGACGCTTCTAAATTTCTCTGAAATTTCATCTTTTTGTTTTACTGTGGTTCTAAAAACCAACAATGTTTTTTAGTTAGGCTATAGAATAAAAAAATGGACTTTTTTTATCGTGTATTTCTTTTCGATGTTTTGGCAGTGACTTGTAATTATGAGCAAAGATCAGCAGATTTTTTTTATGGTTGTAATCGAAGAAGAGGTGTCAGTTTTCACAAAACATTAATGATAAAATTTTTTGTTTTCTTACATTCTTAGAAGACTATTGTTACAAATAAATTCTTATATAGTAAATAAAGTATTACGAAGAAAACAATGTATTTTTTGTCTGCACATGTATATAAATATACTTTTTATAAAACAAATTGGAAAAGAGATGAAATTTCACAAAAAAAACAGATATTTCAACATGGAGCATATATAAATCCCATGTCATTATTAAAAAAATGTTACCAAGAAGACTATCAACAGCAATTGCACTTTGAAAGTTTTTAATAGTATATAAATTAATGGAAAAATCAGTTTAGGTGTAGATAATGCCTTTATTTCTGAGTAACAAATATATTTAATATCATTGTTGTACATTTTTTAAAGTGCTTCATATTTTAGCGCATCAAGAATTTTTTATATCATCTTTCCATGTATATTTGAGCAGAAAAATCTCTAGTGATTTTACAGATCTCAGGCAGAACATAAACATAAAATCGGTTCATTTGCATACAAACTAATTCGGACTGAAATTATTTTATTTAAAAAGATTAATTCCTGGTTGGATTGTTTAAAAATGTATATAATAAGTTAACAGGTAATCATATGTCATAAGATTTATCATTCTATATCACAAAAAAAGTAATGACTTTCTTTATATCGATTGGAACATGTACAAAAGATTGGCCAAAACCATACGGAACTTTATTTAACGAAAGGTAGAATTTGAAATACAAAAGAAAGGATAGGATGTTGCCTTATTTGTTAAAAAGGTCTACTAAGTTCTATGTATCAGTGGAAGTCTTAAAATTGCACTTAAACAGCTTAGAGATAATCAATTATTGTAAGTAGATATTACATCTGAAATAATGCATGCAAATATTTCATTTTTGTATGGTAATTAGAACATGTATGTACAACTGGATGAGAAAATGTTGATGAAATAAGCTGCACTTGCAAAAACATACTGTCTTTCAATGTCAATATGTCGATAAGCTTACCATCATTTTTTTTAAAAAAACATACACCAATGATGAAGTTTAGCTTAGGATATAAAATCTATATATTGGGTTTATATAAATATACAAGGCTAAAAATATTAATGGTATTAGAACATTTTGCTCTACTATATATTTAAACTAAAATATATATGTTTGTTCAGATAATGGTCAAACAATCATGTAGATCAGGATAATGTGCGTTTAAATTTTCAAAGCTGTCACGGAAGAATATATTTAAATTATACTTGTAAGTACAGAAACAGATAAGATATACCATTAACATGTTATGGCATACATGCACAGCAGTGAAGGTGAACTCTGGACTAAAACATAAGGTTAACGGATTTACAATACTCGTCCATCACCAAGCGCCTCGTAATTTTGAACCGCGGTCAGGTGACGAAGTCACACCTGAGCTGGCCTTCTCCATACTCCCGACACACCAACGGAAATACTTTGCACGTCAAATATTAATCTGTAAATTATTGTAATTATATAGATAATCAGTTGTCATAGGACAAATCTTGGTTATAATCTCTCTCTTTTATATATATATATATATATATATATATATATATATATATATATATATATATATATATATATATATATATATATATATATATATATATATATATATATATATATATATATATATATATATATATATATATATATATATAATCAGTCTTTTTATTTTAGATTATTGAACGCCTTATTTATTTAATTCGATATTTAACCTGACAGTACCTTGCATTTAGAGGTTCTTCGAAAGAGTTTAAAGTTGTTTGTGAAACCATAGCAAAATTCGGTCTAATAATCGCAGAACATTTCCACAAAATTCAAACCTCTCAATATATAGGCTTTTGAGCAGTACCTTGTTTTGGGGTATACCATACTGTGAAAGATTTGTAAAATTTATGTATTGAAAATCATATTGTTGTGTTTTTATATTATACTAGTTTATTCTAGTTACATTTAGCTTCAAAATTTCGTTTAATTTGCTCAATACGAATAACATGTATGTGTAATCAATGTTTTATGTGTATGTATAAAAATTATAAATGTAGTAGTTATTGTATTTAACACTTTATTTTTGTAATAAAAAAGCATTTTCTAACTCTTATAATAATATAAAGAATAAAATTAAACAGTCAAAACAATTTTCCATTTTTGGTTCATTTTTCTGAAATATATGTCACAGTTAAGGGGTTAATATTGTAACTTTGAAGCTTTTCAGTTCGAAAGTCAAGTTTTGGATAATATAAAAGAGTGTTTGATATATAATTAGCAGATCTGTATAAGAGTGCAACAGGGCGTCTAATTTTAATTTGAACAAGAGCGCTTAGTACTCAAGCGGTGGGCCTGCCAATGTAACCAAGATAACCAAGTTACAATAGTTATTGTGTTTCTAATCAGTCACTAAAAGTTTACGCTACACTACGAAAGTTAAATGATTTTTCTTGAAATTCAGACAAATTTTAGCAGAAAGAAAACTTTAAAATAGATTATTTTTCAGTATAGTTTAGTTTATTTCCATAGTTTCAATATAAAAAAATTCTCTTTTTTTAGATTATATTGATTAATAAAATTGTGTTTAAATTGAGAAATTATTAAAGTCGTTTTATCATTCGGTATTAAATTTAAAACTTTTTAATGCGTTCATGTTTGTTTTATTTAATATATAACTTCAAAAAGCTTACATTATGAATACCTACAATTTCTGTACTTAATATAAATTACAATTATTGACTATCTTTCTTATTACTTATACATCATATCGAAATTGCATTAATTTATTATGTGAAACCCAAATAAAACCTCCTGTAATTTGTATATTAGAATTCATTTGAAGTTGCATTATAAACCTAAATACATTATATATATATATATATATATATATATATATATATATATATATATATATATATATATATATATATATATATATATATATATATATATCAGATTAGGATGAAATGTTCAGAAATATTTAGAGACTTTTTGGAAAAGCTGAAACAATACAACACCAAGAAACATCAGCATCTATTATCTCGAATTAAGATCTATTGAAATAATATATGTTGAAATAAAATGCGGAATCTTATGATTTGGAAAAATAAAGAATTGACGAACAATATTCAGGAAAATTTGAATTTTTTATGATAATCCGGATAATCACCAGCACTATTGCTTACATCTTTTGATTAGTAAAAATGCAAAAAACCGTATAAAAGAATAGCTTGAATGTCAGAATTTAATTTAAACAAAGAAAATAAAAAAGTAATCACTTGTTACACAATAAAAACTATTATTTAAAACATATATTTGTTAAACAATTAAAAAAAAATTTTTGTGGTCAAAAAAATAAAACAACTTAGCCTGAATAAAAATTAAACACAATTTTATAGAAACAATATTTAATTTTATTATTGCTCTTTCTCTAATAAAAAAAATTCACAGTGACGAAAAAAACAAGACAGTAAAATCAACTTGAACCTCAATATTTTTATTTTCTTTTTTGAAAAAATACCAATTGAGCTGTGCGAAGAATTCTTTTCTCTATTCATCCGAAGTCTAATTGGATGCTCTTTAGTTGCTTCGGGAGATACTGAAAAGGTTGCCTGAGCACCAATATTGATTCCAATGTTACGGCATCGCTTTCCATTTAGATGATTGGTCGTGAGTTATTCCTCTCTCTAATGCTTTGTTCAAATAAAATTCTCGCATTTACTGAAAGGTTGTATTCGAACATGTTCCGTTCCGCGCATAACAATTTGTTTAAATTTCAACATACTTCAAATTATTTTACATTATTTAAAATAACGTTAACCAAATAAACTTATGGCTATTTTAGAGATGAATAATTTTAACAATTTATTATTTTGAAATTTTAGAGAAATATTTTTTATTACTTTTGATGCATATAATAAATTATTGTGTCATCAAATGCAACTTATGTAAACATTTTTTATTTATGTTGAACACGAATAAACAAAAAACTTAGAACAACTTAGATATTTATATTCTGATTAAAGTACATTATGTTCTGATATTAATAAAATCTGTCGATATATGTAAGTTGATTCTGGCTAAAATTCCGTTTCAAAATGATTATAAAAAATTACTAAACCAAATATTTTTGAACTTTAAAATAGTTTAGGCACAGGTGCCGTATAATCCATGATTCCAAATTCTGAATTTTTTTGGCGATAAATAAAATGTTGCCATGATGACGTATCGTGATGTGCGCGATGATGTAAAGATTATGGTTACTAAAATAGAATTTTCTGCATAATTCTTATAGGTCTTTATATGTATGACGTAATAAAAACGAGATAACCAGATACATAAGAAAATTCGCCAATCTCAGAATTTGGCATTATGGATTATACGGCATCTGTGCCACAGTTTATATAAACTTATTAAATTGTAATGAAAAAATTAGATTTTTCCATTAAAGGGAATGATGTTACAAGCAATGTTGTTAACAAAATGAAATGGAGGGAAACATTAATGCCCGGCTATTTGTATTTCCAGCTTTCAGCCCTACAAGGGGTGGAGGTGGTAGCACCTTATATTGTGGAGCACCCAGTGGATGTGCCCTCATGGCAATAAAAGTGAATCTTCGTAATTTAGAGCAGTGTCCGAGTAGAAAACCTTCGGACTTGGCCTGCCACTCCCAGAAATATCATTTCACATGGAAGATACTGCGACCACGACCTATTAAACGTGACTCAGCCGACATTACGAACAAGATGGATCTTCGATTGGTCAAGATTCGAGCTCATGACCTTCCGATAACGAGAACGAACGCCCTAACTAACTTGGCCAACGCGGCCTTCGAAACACAGTTCCTAAAATTTATAATGAAATTTGTTGAATATGTGGACATTCTCCAAAAACGAGCAATAGCTCTTCATAGCGTTATCTCATAACATTATTTCAATGTATCACATTTTTCGGTTTTACCAAGTATCTTATTTCACATGAATAAAGAGTATTTTTGAGGGAATCGCTCATTTTAATTTTATTTTAAGCCGATGATGTTAAACTAAAAAGATTGCATATAATATCATTGCATACTGATTGCAATGTTTTCCTGTATTTTAACAATAAAAAGTTTATTACATTTTATAAATTGTTACAATATTTCATAATATAGTGTCAAATAATTTTCTTTTCCTGGCTATTCCAAGAATAAAGGTCTAGTTATAAGAGACGAGTATTTTGTAATATTTAACCCTTTGTCCGGATTCGACGTATCAGAATATCATGCATTAATTTGACCAAAGTCGCACATGACGCTCTGATACGTCGCTGAAAATGAGACAATATTTAACATGTTCATTCTTGTTTATTTCAAAGTAACAATGATAGTGGTGATGATAGTGAGATAAAACCAAGATTCAAAAGACGTACAAGATACTTATCAAGTAGTAATAGTGAATCTTCTCCTGAGAAATTAGATCAATGGATTTAGGAAGAAAAAGACAATGTACCCAATGTAAAACGGTTTCGTGAAGTGCCTGGAATAAATCATTTGTGTCTGCGAAGGCTAGGTGCTAATCCTAAACCTTTGGATGTTTTGAATAAAGTCCTAAATGAAGGTTTTTGGAATAGCACATAGTGGAAGAGACAAATAGGTATGCCAGACAAGTGATAGAAAAAGATTTTGGAAAAAAAAGAAACAAAAGGTGGGAGCCAATAAATTCTAATAATTGCATAAAATATGCTGTTCTTACAAATTACTCTACCCCAAAAAAATAAATGTGCTCCAAATGCAAAAATTTATTCGAATAAATGTGCATCCAAAGGGTTAAGGGCTTTGAAATGTGACATTTATTTCATAGCAATTACATGAAACACGTGGCATCATCCTAGGATGCGATATGTGTGTTGGAAAAAACGTGACTAACGTGTCTGTGGTATATTATATTCATTATCTGTGCAGAAAAGCATCATGCTGAGATGGAAATGTATTTAAAAGTATGCAAAAAGTTCAGTAAAAACTAATAGTTCTTTCCTAGTCTATATATATAAATAAGACAGTGTATAAAGGAAACTTCCATCTCAGTAATTTTTTTTCTTTAGAAGTAGTTCAAGATTATGATGTAATTGTCTGCGTTCAATGGTTAAGTCTCCGAGCATGGACAAATGAAACATTTGACATAACTTTTTCTTTACTTAACTTTGATAAAAGTGTAAATAATATTGATAATTCTTTACAAGATCTATCATATCATGGTAATTAAAGAAATAAACTTTGGTAAAATCGTGTGCTCACCTCAGCAGCTTCTCTAGCCAAGAACAATACACTTATCTTGTTAACCAAAATTACGTCATTTCAAGCAAAATGCAGTTCAAATTGTGATTAAATAAAAACAATGGAACTAGTAGGGTATGTCTCCCCAATTGGCAATTTTTGTGGTTTTGTTTCATCGCCAAGCATTTCAAACTCTGTGAGCAATTAAAAAAACCATATATATGGTGCAAAATTGACACAAAACACGAGAAAAAACCAAATCTGTCTACAAAAAAATTCGAAAAGCAACGAAAAGTAAATTTGGCAATACTATAATCAAAACAAAAGACGCTCGATTTGACGAGAAATCTTTTATTGGGGATATATTATACTGATACCAAACAAATTACTAATAAAATTCTTCAAGGTTTACTAGCGCACAAAACAAATTTAACGCATGTAAACAATTGCATTACGTAATAAAGCGTAAGTTACGTCATTCAACACAAAACCATGTCGACGCAGTATACCAGTTTGGCGCAATTTATCGCCGCACTGTCACTGGAATAGGGCTACATTTTACCTATGAAAATGCGTTCGATATATTTTATTTATATTTCGTTGCTGAAAACATAATGCTTTGTTAAAATGCGTATAACATTTGATTCTTTTGGTGTATTTTTGAAACTAGTCAATCTTTTGGCGTATTTTCTTATTCTACTTTTAATTCGAATTTCTGAACGCCTCATAATGATTAACATATTATAAATATATTAGAAAATTTTGTTTCAGTAACCCCCTCCTACTAATGCATGTAGTATTTTGCAAAACTTTGTTTTAAATTCTCATTTTAGTTTAAATTTTTGTGAGAATAATTGAAATTTATATTTTTGAAGAAAATTGTGTAACTATTTTTAGACTTGACTTCAAGGTTGTTTTGCTTATTTTTATTACTTTCATTTATTTTTCTTTATTTTATCAATTCCGGAATTAATGTTTCCTTCGTATTGCTTATGACTTTCATTGTGTTTGAAAAAGATCTGCATTTTAAAGTAACTTATTGAAATAAATTCTTTTAAATATCATAAGTGTGCTTTTTTATTCAATAGTTCATTAGAAATTTATATCCATATTTCTGTGTGTGTAAGTTTTCTCACGTTCATTAAAATTTTATTTTTTACGCCTATTTTCAATCGTTAACTTAATATTTTATTATTTATTTAACAAATTTATTTTGAATTTATGATTTGAAATTTTTGTGTGCATTTTCTCATTTTCTTTTTTGCACATCCAATTGGAATTGAATTTTTTTTTTAAAAAAAATCTTAATATTTTTAGTTATTTATTTTTATGATCAATAACATTATTTTATTAATCTAGAGCCTTACAGCATTTTTTTTAAAAAATGCATTACATACGTTTTGTGAAATTTTTTTATGTCTTCGTTGAAATTTCAAAAAAAATTACTCGACATATACCTTTGATAATTAACTTGACGTAATAACTGCATAACTTCGATGAAGTTTTATTTCAATCATAAAATTATATTCAAGGAAGCCTTTTAAGCATTTAAAATAATTTAAATTGTGTATTTTTATGAAAAGTATATTCTTTTTCCTTTTTTATCAACTTCAAATTATACATCTTGTAAATAAACTTCTTTTTTTACCCATAGAATTATTTTAGTTTATTTTTTACACGTATCACAAATTGTAAAACTATAAAAATAAAATATACCTTTCAAATAATTTTATCATTTAAACTTTATTATGTAATTAAAATAATAAATTCTCTTTTCATATATTTTTAGCAGAATCTATAATCATTTTCGTCGAAACAAAAGAAATGCAAAAACTTCGTTATTAATCCATTTTTAATATTTTGAAGATCTTAATATACTACAATGCAAACACTTTAATAAATTATTTCTATAGAAATAGTGTGTTATATAATTATCATTAATACAAAATTCCTTTAACTAGCATTCCGTGATGCAAATATCAAGTTGAATATTTATAACTATTTTTCAGATTAAATTTAACCATATAATTAAAATAATAAACTATTTTAAAGAAAATATTTTTATTAAATGTATTCATATGAAATTACAAACCAAAATTGTTTTCACAATCTCCGTCTGTACCTCTAAGCAAGTAGTTTCAAAGTACAAGTTTGTAAATTTATCAGAGATTCCACTTGTACTTTTAGAAAATATTAAAACAATTATGATTCTAGTGTGTAATTTAACTCTTTTATTAGACCCGAGTGAATATATTCTGGAATTAAACCACTTAACTTTAAGGCACTTATATGAAATTTCAGAACATTATTTACTTATGCCTTTTTTTGTAATTTATGGAAACACTTTAATGTGATAACTTGAAGTTTAACTTTAAGGTTATTTTACTTTAGAAAAATAATTTTAGTGGCATAAGGCATTCTAGTCAAACGAAATAAAAATTTTCATATAAACTTTAATTTTATAAAAATAATTACATAAAATCCATAAGTAAGGATTTTGCTCTGCAGAAGAAGCTGCAAGTGCTTAATGAATATGATTTGGATTATAGCAGCAATCAATCTACTTTAATGCCTTAAGATAATGTGCTTGAGAATCTATAAATTATTTAAATTCATTGCTTAAAATAGACTTTATAAATTATGATGTTGAAATCTATATAAACTAAATTTATATTTCATTATAAATGCTATTCTTGATTGATAATTTATTTTCGGAACAATTTAATTTTTAATTAATAGTTTTACTTATTAACCTTATAAAAGTTGATAAGTAAAAATGTTTTATGTCCTTATAATATTAAATGAAAAAATATTTATTTAGGGAGTTCTTTTAACTATTTTAATACTTAAAGCTTCAGTTCTAAACTTTCAGTTTATAAATTCAAAAAATTTATCAATATTAATAACTGTTTTTAAACAAAATATTTACTATTTATAATTAATATGAATATAATAATTCATTTATTTCAATCATTTACGGAAAATAAAATTTTTGTTCTTTGAATAATATAGACATTAAATAAACACATATATTTTTCAAAAAAATCTATGATGTAATATAACATTAATAAAATAAAAATTAGTTCAACTTTGAATTTTTAAATTTCAACCGCAAGCCTTTTATTTAGGATTTAATCTTATGAGCTTGTATGTTTTTCTTTTTCCAATGGCGGGCACATGAGGGTTGAACTCTATGCCAAAACAAGGCCAAAACCTGCTACTCATTTATCGTTACCCAGCTGGCACCTGTGAACCAAGTCCCGGAGGCGAATAGCGTTACCCGCGCCATACCACCACAAACCCGTTTATAGGGCGGGCCACATTCATACAACATCACAGAAGAAAGAACAGAGAAACACAGAAGGAAAGAAACATCCATGCCCGAACCGCGATTCGAACCCAGGACCCACAGCTCAAGAGTCAGGAGCGCTAACCACTCAGCCATCGGTCGGCATGAGCTTGTTTGTATGAACAAGCACTTAATCACAGAACAATATGTAAAATACTAACAACGCCTAAGATTAAAAAATAGTCCAGCAAAATTTTTTTAATTTATCTGAGTATATCTAAACTTAGTATCCTAAAATTACTGAGACACAAATATAATCAAGAATTAGACAATAAGGCAAAAATTGTAAAGTTTATCTTCTAAATATTATAATTTCATCAACAAATTTCTTGTTTATCAATTTTTAAACTCAGTATATTTGAGCGCAGTATGTAGTCTGATCACAAAACTTAAATCAATTGTTTGCTATTATTCGAATTTATTAGCTTATGTTTGAACTTTGTTAACAGATAATTAAGTCACGAAAATAATAAACATTGCAATAAAAAATAAATTCTTGAAAATTCAAAAACATTTTTTTTTATTATTTCAGTACGTTCGCCTGAGCTTCGACACCAAACCTGAGCTTCTGCTTCAGCTGTTGATCAGAGAATGGCAGCTGGAACTCCCGAAACTGCTGATCACGGTGCATGGCGGCAAAGCCAACTTCGACCTGCAGCCTAAGCTCAAGGCCGTTCTCAGGCAAGGCCTGGTGAAAGCGGCTAAAACGACCGGAGCTTGGATTTTCACTGCCGGCACTAATACAGGTCTGCATGAAAGAATAAATTTATTCTCTGGGATAGTATTAGATACAATTGATTTGGGTTTGTATTAGAATTATATAATATTTTAGCAAAGAATTCCAATGACAAATGATATTTTTCATTTCTGCTATTAAAAGATAATATTTTTAATATAAATGAAAATACTGACCATTTTTTTCTATATCTTTTAATATACAAGTAAGTCTTCGAATGTAAATCATCATCGACTATGCAAATGGAACCTTAACATTCATAAAGAAATTATTAGCTGTTTTCAACAAGTTTTTATATATTTGTGACCATTAACCATATTTTTCAAAAAATACTCACTTCATACTGTCAAGATTAGTTACATCTACTATGTATAATACGTATAACATATACATTGGGAGAATTCTATAATTCTTAAAAGATATCAAAAGATGTATCAATTATTATTATCAGGACATTCCTAAAAGCAGGCGTGACAGCAGGTTTTAAATCCTATAGAAATGAGAAAATACTAAATAAGGATATCTATACAGCTTTCGATATTTTCATATGAGTGAAGCTAAATTTATGCCTTTAAAAAGAATATAAAATTTAAAGTCTTATAGATATCTTTATTTGTACTTAAATTTTTTCACATAAAGAGGTAATAAAACAAATAAAAAAACTTTAATTATAGATGATATAGAAATATAAAACAGAATACCCAGCAAACACAAAGATGCCGGGCATCCATGGGGCCACTGCTGTCAGCCGTCTTGGCCAGCAGCGTCCCGCCGCTATTTGGCCTCGTCGGCTACGTCAATAAAGTGGTCGTCATTACTTTATTGACCTGCTGGGCCGGCAATACGGTCCGCTGTTGGCCCAACGCCGGGTGGTCAGCAATGCCATATTGGTCACATATGGTCCATGTAATTGCCAGTACATGCCCATATACGGTTATCCATCGGCCCTTTGCTGTTTGGCCGACTATAGCCGCTTTCACCGAATTAGGGCTAGTTATAGTTATTTATTTCTATATAAAAATGGAATTCATTTTTAACTGTTAAATTGTATAGTATTGGAAATCCATCAAATTAATACTGAATATATTTTGGTTATTCTAAAAGACAATAATTCTTATCCATGTAATTGTCAAATATCATTAAGTACATTTTTGGTTCTTAAGTATATAAAGATTTAAAAAAATGAATTACTAACTCTCATATTTTAAATCATTTTTTTAACAATAAATGCGATTTTGAGCAATTGATGCACGTTTAAATATATTTTGAATTCCGCAGGAGACTTGGATAAGCATCAATTGCTCAAAATCGCATTTATTTGTATTGATGGATGTCTTCACTATAATGCAGAGATATTTTTAATAATTTTATGCCTACTAGTTCTGCGTAAAACCAAATATCAACCGTTCAGATTATTAATAAGGAAGAGACGACGGACCAGCTGTTATAGACATCAGCAACATTTATTTAACAAATAACACAAATAGAAAACAATTAAACATTAATGCAGGAAATTTAATATAATATTTTCGATGTCGTTTTAACAGAGTTATTTACCCACGTCCTTCATGCTTGACATTCAAGTGCCATCTGCCGTTTGAACGCTGAGCTCAGGCGCTGTTGACGCGCATGCGCCAACACCAAATAAAGAATGAGTTTCAAATTCAAACAAAGAAAATTCTGCTGAGATCAACTGTTTAAAATATACTCCAAGCCATTAAGAAAATATTCAAATTCAAAATAAACCTTGGCGAGAAAGCTATGAAGCCAAGATGCCATTTCATTGTCATTACATTGCTCAGAAGATTAATAGGCAAATATATTTCATAAATTTATGTGATTAATTCTTCCAGAGAAGTAATTAAAACGAAAATAAGCGATATTCATATTTAATTGCATGATACATTTTTCTGATTTTTCTTTCTGACTACACGATTCTTAATTAAAAAATTATACAAGGTGAAGCATATTAGACAAAAGCTTGAGCAACACGTTCATGTAAATTTCGATCATTGCCACTGAAATTGTGTAAATGCATTTTATCTTTCTTTTGCAATAACAATTTTAAAACATGTTGCCATGCAAAATGGAAATGTTTGCTCCAATTTCTTTTAATCTTTTTTATAAGACCTTCAGATTTTTCAGAATGAACAATCTCTAAGAAGCATTTTGTGTGTAAAAATATTGGACTCACAGGGAAATTAATTATCCTTTGCTTGATAAAAATTTCGTTATAGTCAGAATTTATAAATTACACAGCACTTTTAAAAACATTAGTGCAATTAGACTTCTTCTTTGAATGTTATTTCATGAAAAGGAGTTCTCTCTCTCTCTCTCTCAATTACTTCAATAGTTGACCTTCAAAATATAAATGGTAAATTGTGAAAAATTTAAAATATTCCTATAGCGTAATGGGGATTATCTGCTTAAAAGTCTGTCTTATTTTAGAATAGATTGAAAGTAATAAGATTGTACTATTTTTACTCTAATATAAATATACCCTTTTTTATTATAATATTTGTGTGTATATATATATATATTATAATAAAAAATGGCATATATAATATATATATATATATATATATATATATATATATATATATATATATATATATATATATATATATATATATATATATATTGAGATAATAGCTTTCCAATGGATTCCCACAATGATATCGTAGGAAATTTTGGCAAGTAAGGGAATCTCTGTCCTTCAGAAAACTAATTACAGAGACCCTTTTAATTATCTCAAATTTTTAGTAACGAACATATTTGGGTACTCTTTGCGCGAAGAACACAAAAAATGGAATTCCACTATTATATTGGTCATACAGATTCTCAATTTTCCTCAGTGGTCTAGGATGAAATTAGTTGCCTGATTCTCCTGATATCTGGCCATGATTGCTTTAATAAACATTATGTCCCATCAACGTCATCATCAACCCTTTTGTATCTTGTGTGGTCTCCATAAAAAATGATTTTGTCTTACTATTTAGGTGCTCTGCATCGGACACTAGTATGGGAGCTTTATTTGACTACTTTATCATTTCTAGATTTAATGTTTTTTTAAAAAGTTCAATTGTCTTTTAAATGTCATTAAAATAAGGAAATATTACTTCAAATTTGTACTACTCATTATTTGATCTTAAACAGAATCGAAGACATCAATGGGAAACATGCATTAAAATGGAAAAGATACCAATAACTAACATGATTTTTTTTTATTTTCCAGCAGTTTTATTTAAATTTAGTTCTTATTATTCACATCCCATGCTTTCGGTTTTTTTCATTGCTTAAAATAATACACACAGAAACCAATTTTTATTTTGTATCAAGTGTTATAATAATTTATTTTAAAAGGTTTAAGTTATAGTTGAAATTCCAAGTACATAGACAAGAAAAATTTATGTTGTTTACAAGAAAGAAATATATTTACATATACTAAAACAAATAATATACTCTGAAAAGGTATTTCTATATTTAGAAAGAACTACGTTTATTATTATACGATGTAGTGTTTTAAATAGTAGACGTTTATTTAAAACAGTAGACGTTTGTTTAAAAAAAATAACATGTTTGAACAGGTAGAGTTATTCTTAAAATCGAAAGTTACTAATTTTTTTTTTACTTAACTGCTCTTTTCTTAAATAAATATTATTAAAAATAAATTACCTAATATGCACTGTATAGTAAACACTTGCAAAATAAAGTTCATTCGTAATTCCTTTTAATAAAATTTGTAATCTCACTTATTCCTTAAAAATCAAGTAATCTTTTATTTTTCTGTGTTGTAAACGTTAATTTTTAAAACTATAAATTTGGAAGCGTGTTTTTCTATTCTGTTGATGTAGGAAAATATTTTTCAATTGTTTTTATGAAAAAAGATACCACAAAATATTGTAATTCATTCAGCTGTTTGTTCCGTAAAAGTTCTCAGTATAACATCATTTTCTTCTTTTATTTAAAAAAAACATATCTCTCTCTCTCTCTCTCTGTATGCACTTTTACATCTAATGCTACATTCAAGAAGTCTTAAAATATAATTCCAGGCAGTTGTTTTCTTTGTCGAAGTTCAGAGTTGATTTTCACTCAAGTAGAGGAGAAGAACAAATGTGAAATGTTACTTAAAAACCATTAATTTTATCTAAGTAAATTCCTTATTTTTAAATTTTTGCTAAAAAGGTATGGAAATCTTTAAAATTTGATTTTAAAATTATCTTTAAACTTTGATTTCTGAATTATAAAACTGGGTTCGATGTAGAAGCGATTTAGCAAAAAATTTGGCAATGAATATTGACGATGAAATTAAATTTCTGGTAGCCCTGATATTTTAAGCTCTTTAACTAAGGTTGATTTAGGGTTGGCTTTTTTTTTATTCCCATTTTACCATTTATCTAGGAATTTTAAAAAATCGGGAGAAAGTCAAAGGGTATATGTGTGTGTGTGTATTTGCAAGTAAACTATTACCCTAAAACTTACATTAAATTAATCAAGACTACAAAAACAAAATAATAATAAATAAGTTTTCTTTTGTAGAGAAATACTTAAGGAATTGAAACAAAAATATTTTTAAAATCATACATTACTGTATAGAAACTGAGTGTCTAAGACTTGTATTCCTGAAGAAAATGAATATGAATTGCAATAGAAAATGTATTTTTATTATGTATAAAATTTAGCAATTTAAAATTATATTTAAAAATTTTTAAATTCTAGGTGTGATGCGCCATGTTGGGGAGGCTCTGGTCAACGAACGAACACCTCGACAAAGAGGAAGAGTTTTGGCCATTGGAATCGCTCCGTGGGGAATCATTGATAATCGCTCCGATCTCATAGGGAAAAACGTAAGATCTATTTTTCTCAGAACAAATGAGAAATTATATTTAAAATTTGTTAATAAATTTTCTTTCTTAAGAATTCTTAGCTTAGAACTAGGATGATTACCCATAATGTAATAATAAATGCTAAAAAAAATTTTAAGAAAAACTTCAACGGGATGTTGAAATTTCAAAAGCCATTTTTTAAAAAAATTTACATAAATAAATTATAAACATTTTTTGAACTTCTTTGTTTTAATTATCATCTCTTAGCTAAAATATATTGGACATTTTCTTTAGCATATATTAAAGTATTGAAATTTTCGTATTTAAGAATTGTTTGTATTTCCCATTATATTCTTACACTTATTTGCTCTAGTCTCAAAAGACTTACTATAAATTCTATATACCATTAACCTTCTGCGTTACAACCAAAATGCATTTTCAGATAGTATCATTGAAATTGAAAAAGTTGTTTAATTCTAGGTAATGTATTGAGGTATTGAGGTATTCTTGGTAATGTATATAAATTCTTCATATTCAAATTGTAAACTCTCAACAGAGGAATACAGCATTTGGTTTTCTTCGGAAATTTTCATTCTTTAACGATTTCTATTTAATGGACAGGGTCTATTTTACAATGAAAATGCGGAGAGATAAAAGTTTTTGTAACTCGTTAGTTAAATTCTTAAGTGGTTCGATAAGTTGGAACTAAATTTACACAATTAAATGAACAATACTTAAGGCAGGACAATCAAATCACAAGAGAAATCAATTGTCTACGTGAATGTCAACATTTATACAAAACTTGACTAGTTTTCAGCTCATATTTCTAATGTAATAACGTAATTTAAATCTGGTGTTAAGCATAGTGATAAAGCAATGATGAAACATAATAAAGCGTAATCTTACAAGCACTATATTTTTACAACTTAAAATTTAAAATTTAATAATTAAAATATTATATTCAATCTGACAATTTTGAATTGATGCATAATAATCATTAAAAGTACTATAGCAACCACTTCTTGTACTTCAAAAATGTTAATGTCTTCAAATTTTCTATTTGAAATTCTGATTTATTAAGACTTTTATTGTCTCAAAATAAGCAATGTCGTATGGATATCTGTTGATCTTCAAAATCTATCAACAAGAAAGAGTAAATATATCAATAAGCAATGGGCAATTATCACCAGGGCTTATTGGGCCGTCGCAAATGACGTTTCATTTTGTAGATCTTAACAGAAAGCGGCGTAAAGCTACTGAGCCACTGGAGTACTTCTTGAACAACAGGAAATGGATATTTCACTTGTGCTTCTAACCTGCACAAAAGTCAGATTGAATGTTTGAAAGCTTCTTCCTTCAATTTATATTCCACATCTATGTTCCTCTCTTTTGATACATGAATACAACGCACCATGATGAACGTGTCTACAGGAGATAAAACATGTTAAATGTTATAAAAACGATTATCCCCGTCTATTAGGTGATCCATTATGGTTTTAAATTTACACAATATCTGAAGATATTTTAATTACAGTATTACTGCTGAAACTAACGTTATTTTAATGCCATCTATCAGAAAACCACTCAGGTACATATTATGCAACACTAATATTAAGATTTAAAAGGATATAATGTTGTTCTAAGATCTGTCAACTTATCAAATACAACTTAGTGCCATCCATCAGAAAACCACTCAGGTACATATTATGCAACACTAATATTAAGATTTAAAAGGATATAATGTTGTTCTAAAATCTGTTAGCTTATCAAATACAACTTAGTGCCATCCATCAGAAAACCACTCAGGTACATATTATGCAACACTAATATTAAGATTTAAAAGGATATAATGTTGTTCTAAGATCTGTCAACTTATCAAATACAACTTAGTGCCATCCATCAGAAAGCCACTCAGGTACATATTATGCAACATTAATATTAAGATTTAAAAGGATATAATGTTGTTCTAAGATCTGTGTTAGCTTATCAAATACAACTTAGTGCCATCCATCAGAAAACCACTCAGGTACATATTATGCAACACTAATATTAAGATTTAAAAGGATATAATGTTGTTCTAAGATCTGTCAGCTTATCAAATATCGCTGAAGGTAGAATATGTTTTGTCTTTGTCTGGTTTATTTGTCTCTACTTTTACTGTCTATCTGATGGCTCAATGTTCAAACGTTGATGTTAACTTTGGGTTCAACAGGTGTTCGATTTTCTTCCTTGGCTTCAAGAATAAGAAATAACCGTTAAGCGATCAAAAAATAAAATATACTTTTACTATCTGTATACCAAAGTTATATCAACTTTAATATACATCTTCAAGTGAGAATTTCAAAACACTAAAATTACCCATATTCAAAATAGAAATCGAACGAACAAAATAACAAAACGATATTTATTCACCTTAAGAGACTGCACTTAAGAATGTTAAAAATATAACTTCCGGTGTATTGGAATATCATCAAGTTAGTTAAATTAAAAGAACTATATAAATGTTTGATAATCTGCTAAGAAAGAATATCAAAAAGTTTTGTATAATTTACATTCTATTAAATATCAGCTTATGTAACTACCAAACATGAATTCACATTCTGAAGAAATAAACTTTTGTTAACTTCTACTAATCAATAAAATATCTTTTTGCCATCATTTATTCTTCAGTTTAAAAATACGCGTGGAGCATGATGAAAATTTTGTGCATTCATTTTATGATGAATTTGATTGATTTCACTTAGCTGAAATTTCAAAAAATGGATATTAACTAGGAGTTCTGTCAGTTATTTTCCTTTCCATTTTTTATCGAAAATCATTCTATATTTTACAAAATTTCAAGAACATATTTTTTAAAAAAATAAAATAATTTATATTAAAGCAAATAACGGATAAAAAATAAATTTAAATAAATAACATTAACTTTAAATGTATATTTAAGGGAATAAAAAAATACATGAATCTGTTCTAAAAATGTATATTTTTATGGAAATGATGATGCTTTTTATGGGTTCCTTTACTTCAGAAAAGTCATTGACAATAATTCACATTTTTTTAAATAGAAAAATTTATAAAAATCTGTTTCTTCTTTACCAAAACAAAAGTCTTTTCCATCTAGAAGAAGATCTTATGACTTTTAAAACAAAAATGTTTATGTAAATGTGCTATAGTCCTGCCTTCTCCATTTCTATAGTTTTATTAGAAAAGTCGTCTGCAGTAAGATTACTTTTTCGCGTCTTCGCCGTTATTATATTCTGCAGTTTTCTTCGCAGTTAAATAAAAATAAAACGATGAAAAATGTTTTATAAGTTCTCTGCGCAGTAACAACGCTGTTATTGTTGAAGTATTTCTGTTTAACAACATTTCATCACATTTCTCATTTTGCATTTTTTTGTAATAAATTCAGTGTAGATTCCATAAAAATAAATTGCTTTTAGTAAAATCTAAAAAAAATGACATGAAAAATTTTAGATTACAAAACTTCGACGCGAAAAAAAAAACCTAAGATTTCATATTTCTGTTACTTTGCTTTTAGCATTATTAGAATAGCTAAGTAATCTCATATGAAATATAGTGAGATAGTGAGAGACCACTGGCAAAAGATTATGATTCTGTCTGTGATGTTGGTTTGATACTTTTGTAAAAGTAAAAAAAAAACTTGTAAATCTTTAATAATATCTTTGATGGCATTCTTAGTAAATTCGCAGTACATAATTGATAAAATGTGAATTTACAATCAATAATTCATTGCTAAATAGTTCTAAATACTCATTAAGTTGATTAAAAAATCATTCCACCTTCTAGTAACAAGTATAATATGAAAAATAGAAAAAATTATTTTTTCATATTTATTATTAGTGCCAAACAAAAGTGAGCTTCTATATTAAATCAATATAGACGCTCAATTTACTCATTTGTATAATAAATAGAACTGGGTTATTCTCATTCTGTTGATAAAATATATTCTTATATAAAATTTTTAATTACTAGTTGGATGAAAAAACAATAAATATGATAAAATGCTTAAATACATAATAATAAATTAACGCTAAATTTATGAAAACTATTTATTAATTTTATTTTGATGAATAAAAAATATAAAATAAAATCGCTTAATTGCCTAAATATATTCTTTTTAAACTAAAACCTAATTATTGATTATTTCTAAAATACTACAGTTTTTATTATCATCATTTAATTGTTAGATTGAATTAATAAAAGAAAAGCACCGTTAATTATAATTGTCATAAATTAAATTTGGTTATATTTATACTATTAAACTCTTACGCATTATTTAAATTTGGCGATACGTTTAGGTGATAGAATTTAGTTTCTGCTAAACTTGGTATTTTTAGCGCTTTAACTTAAGTAGATTTAGGATTGCCATTTTGTTATTCATATTTTGGCAAAAAAAAAAAAAATTGCCAAAAACAAGGGAAACCTCTATGTAAATTTTTACCCTAAGAAACCTTCAAATTCGTTTTATGTTACTTATTTCCTAAAAATATTTAAATTTATGTCTTAATGTTTCACAGTGATTAGTAAAATTAAAGAATATTTTTCTTCATGAACCTGTAATCAAAAGAACACTTAAATATTTGTAACACATGTCTTACCTTAGATGACTTGTATTACTTTTTATTTCCATAAGCAGACGATTATCATGAAAAATAGCGCAGCTTTATTCTGGCAACACGAAAAGAATTTCTAAATTGCGAAGAAATGCATCTGGCACTAGAATTGTTTTTGTTTTTCACAGTACAGTTGCCTTTACGTGATAACTACACCCAATCTTTAGGGTGTCCATTAAAGCTAGCTACGCTCTTCTTGATCTCTTGACTTTCCTCTTTTTTCTAACAACTGGAGAAGATTCTAACATACTCGTTCTGGAGAAGTTCCAGCCCTAAAGAATTCGATTTTTACTCATTGTATTTCAGAGGAAATATTCCCATCGCATTTGAAATATAAAAACATATTTCGTTTTTCTTAACGTATGCTTAAATAATAGTTGCGAAAAGATTAGCTATTCAAATTTATTTCACTTAAAAAAAAACTAAAGCAGACACATTTGTGGTACATTTATTTCTGGGTTTTCTGGCGAATTTAAATGAAAATCGTTTTAGGTAATTCCTATTCCGTTTTGATTTTTTAGTTAATTATGTTAATAAGATCCCTTAATAATTTGCTTCCAAAAATGCATTGGTAAATTCTTTCTTGTTTAATTAGACAAAATATCGATCACCCTATTAATGGCATAAATGTTTTTACATAAAGACTGTCAAAACATTTTCCATTTTGTCAATTGAATAAATACTTGGTTTGTTTAAAAATTAAAAAATTTACTTATTATTTAAAATAAAATAATGCATTTAACAAACTAATTTTAAATTTTAATTTTTAATGAACTATTTTATTGATTGACTAGGAATATCTAAATTACAGTAGTTATTAATTAAAGGTAGATACAGTATTTGATAAAATACAGTAAAACATTTCATTTAATTATATTTTTTATTGTTTTTAAATTTACAATAAAGATATATTTCAAGTCAGTGGTTATTATTAAAATTAAAAGTTTAGTTTCTGCACACATTTTAATTCCTTTTCCATTTTTCAAATTTTTAAAAAACTAAGTTATAACTAAATTTTTGCATATCATTTATTTACTGCTTTTAGTAAAATTCCAATAGGATATGAATAAAATTTGTCCATTATTTTTACTCCTCTCAGCAAAATATTCATAAATATTTGAATTTTTTTTTATTTTTGAAATGTAGAAAATAGAACTGAAAAATGAATTTCACTTTAGTATATAGTTTACGATTTTATAGTTATTACCAACTTTATAAATCTGTTTATTGCCAACATCATAAATATATTTGTTGCCAACTTATTGATTATCATTTTTAAAAATATTTTTTTTCAAATTAAATATTTCATGTAAATTTCTATATATTAACATAAAATGATATTTAATTAAAAAAGACTGAAAATTTAAATCATTGAGTTTGGATTAAGAATTTCCGAAAAAGTTTACTTACAGATACTCCTTGATATTTTGGCTATTTTTTGACGCTAAGATAAGCTCCAAAATGTGAATAACAAAATGGCAACCCTAAAACTAGGGTTGCCATTTTGTTATTCACATTACTGCTAGTTAAAATATTGAAAATACTACAGTTATAAGAAATTAAATTTTATTGCCAAATATTTTGCCCAAACCAAGGGTCACTCACTTCTATACCGAGGCCTTAAAATTCAAAAAATAATTTAAATTGTTTTTTAAACCTCTGGCTTTAGTTACACCTTATATAAAAATATCATTAATATATATATTAAATCTTAAAAATACATTAAATTAAAAAAATCGTTTTGTAATAAATCTTAAAAAATGGGAACATATAATTAAAGTTAATGTGCCTTAGTTTCTTTTTTGGAATGAAAATAAAAAAATGTAAGACTCAATTTTATTTGGTGAGGAGGTTTAGTTATAGTTATTATTTATTATTTAAGATACTATTTATAAAATTTTTATACCATATTTTTATTTAAAAAACGAATATATTTCTCACATTAAGTAATTTTAAACATAGCAAAATGTTTTAAGAATAAGTATATTAATCCCAATTTTATATAAAGAGATAAAATTTAGATACAAATATATATAAGTTAATAAACATTAAGCAAATTTAATAATCATCCTCATTTTACTCTCTAAAACATTTTAGTTATATAATTTTGTTTGAGTTCTAAAAGCAAAATATATTTTCTTTGCTTTAGTAAGAAATACCTTAAAGTAATAAAACTATTTAGAAATCATAAAAGTTACCACTTTTTGTGAATTATTTTGAGGTTAAGTAACAGATGCATAAAATGTTTTTCACAATGTTTATAAATAAAGATAAAGTTTCTCCTATTAACGAGGAAAGAGAAGAAAGAGTTTTTTAGTGCATTTAAACATGACTTGTTTATATTTTTATATTAAATTTTCTTACTAAAAAGTAGCTTCTTTATTTCTTAACGAATATATTCATATAAATTTATTTTTTACATTTTCCATAATTTTGAATAGAGTAATATAATATTTAAAGCTTATTTTTGCTCCCTTGTCTTTAAATTTAATTTACCACTTTGCGAATGCAAACAGCTTCAGAAAAATGTTTTCTAAGGTTGTTATATATTCATATTTTTCAGCTTTACAATTCTAACAAGTTTCAAATACAAAATCTAATGTAAGTAACCTGCACAGTAAGAGAATGATTTAATTTAACGAATACCATGAATAAATTATCAGAAATATAAAATTTGATTATATATAGTTCTTACAAGAACTTTTATTTGAACAATGCTTAAAATTGCTAATGAACAAAATATATTTCTTTTATACAATTTGCATAATTTCAGTGAATTTTTCTTAAAGTAGAAATTATAATCTATCAATGTGCATGCAAACACAAAAACACGAATATATATATATATATATATATATATATATATATATATATATATATATATATATATATATATATATATATATATATATATATATATATATATATATATATATATATATATATATATATATATATATATATATGCTGCCCATCCTGTCTAGTGGTTAGGGTGCTTGCCTGTGGGAAGGGAGGTCCTGGGTTTGAATTGTGGTTCGGGCATGAATGTACTTTCTCTCCTGTTTTTACCCTTTTCCTTGTATCAATGCGTTGAGAAAGGTTACCTACCCTGTAAACGGGTACCAATGGAATCTGTGTATTGAGAAAATCGGACTCCACACCAAATAATGGTTCAATTGGAGAAGTTGAGCAGCGTACACCATAATGCCAGCCTATCTGGCACTAGAAAACATATGTGTGTGTGTGTATTTAAATGGCAAAATTTTTTCATAGCAAAGATAAATAATTTCTAAAACATATTTATTTAAAATGTAGTTTAAATTGTCAATCTTTTAGCCTAGCTGTGAATATCACGATACTTAAATCTCCTGGTCTTTTTTTCGTTTAAATTTGCCTTATCAAGAGGATACTACTAGGCTACTAGGTTCTTTATTATTATTTAATTATTATATATATATACTATACATAATAATTAAATATATCATTATATATTATTATATTATAACTTATTATATATATATATATATATATATATATATATATATATATATATATATATATATATATATATATATATATATATATATATATATATATATATATATATATATATATATATATATATATATATATATATATATATATATATATATATATATATATATATATATGTATATATATATCCTGAAACCAAGTTTATGATACTAAAGATCACTCGTCCAATTAATCATTCAAGTAATAAAGCATGATTAAACCACTGAATAAAAGAAAAAGAATTATTATTATTATTATGTGTTAATTTAAGATAACTATTAGCAGTTTTGAAAAATGGTCAAATAGAATGTTGGCAAATGATCAGCCATCATCTTTTCACCATTATGTAAACTCAAAATTCAATGAATATTTAATGTTAAGAAATTATTTTACAATGTAGCTTGTATTCAATCATGAATGATAAAAAGAATCAATTCCTCAGCCAACCAAATTTTTACCACCGTTAATCGCATATGTCCTAGGGAACGAATAAAAAGTTAAAATTTTAAATATTGTATGTATTGATCTATTTTACATTTTGATTGACATTTTTTAATTAAACAATGATATAAAGTTGCATAATGCTATAGCAATAATAATTTAAATTGTCCATAACAGTCTCCAGAACTTTATCCACAATTGTATCCAACTTTTAAATTCTATTGAAATAAAATTTAGATACTTAATAATAATAGAAATTAACTTAAAACTTCTTATACGAAGTTTAAAAATGCTTTAATATTATTGTCTAAATATGGTTATAGTTTGTATTAAAATTTATGATCATGATGTTTTTTTAAATATAATAGAGTAAAATACATTAATTGATAAATGAATTAATCAAAATCCAACAGTTATAAATATGATTGTAATTAGCAACATTTATCTAAAAAGATTATTGCTTGCAAAAGAATTTGAATTGTTAAATATTTAGCATTTCCTTATAATAATTAATATTAATTTTTGCAAATGTTTAATCATAACTGCTCATTTGTAAATAGTTTTTAATATGCATAGATACGAAATGTCAATTTTGTATATAAATAATTGAATTATCTAAATTAAAAATTTATTAAATTAGCCTTCCAAAAAATGAGTAAAGAGTGATATCATCACTATCAAGAGAATAAATGTTTCGATGTATATTTATTCGCAAATAAAATTGTGATATTAAATTTTACTTCTAAAAATGATAAATTCAAAAATGCTGTTGTATCATATTTTCTAAATATTTGTTTTCTTAAATATGCGTCCTTCTTATATTTCATAAATTCAATATTTCAATTGAATTGGTTTTGCATTATCAAAATATTTTAGCCAACTGAAATAAAACACTTTTTATGTAATATATTTTTATATCTTTCAATATATGAAACCGTACACACTTCGCCTTTAAAATAAAACTAGAACAAGTTGGTTTTCCTTTGTTTATTTTTTTAATAATGTAAACGTATTAAGAAAAAGATGTATGCAAAAATTATTCATTTAGAATTAACTATTGTATAAAAAATTACTAATATTTCGATCATTATGCTATTATTTTATATTTATTAGCCGTATTAAGTTAAAATATTATATTAAAATTTTATATTATTAATATTTTAAATAGTAATATTATTATATACATAAAATTATTTCGATTATAGGTATAAAAATGTATTTCTACGTTGAAATTATTTTACTGTGAAATTCCATTATAACTATTGAATTCACTTTTAAATAAAAATTATTAAAATTCTATAATTTTTTCAGAGTTCTTAAAATTATTTTAATAAGCTTTTAAGGTGATTAGGTTTAGGTTTAGGAATAGAAAGATTTATTCAAAATATGATTCGAGCAACAGTTTCTCTATTACAAAGAGTTTCTCAATGCTCAAATGGTATTACCACTATGAAACTTGAAACTCATACTTTGAATTTCGTAAATAACAATTAAAATTTTTAACTTTTCTTAAGCATATTAATAATTTTATGGGAAGAACTCGTCACTAAAATAAATTTTAAATTAGTGATTATAAGTTTCTAAAACCACAGATTTTTCCACTGAAAATAATATTTTCATATTGGGTATGAAAATTATAATTTTGAGTTTTTTAAATTATAATCATTTAACTAAAAATCTAAAAAGATATATGTTAATAATTACTTATTTATGATAATTATTAAAATATTACTGTTATCAATTTTTAAAATTTAAAAATGTTAATCATTAATGTATACATTATCGTAAAATATTTATTTACTTTATTACACAGTATGTAAAAATAACAATTATTAATAGTTTCTTTTTACAAAAGTGCTCTTTATACTAGTAGAATTAATATTATACTTGTAGATCAGAACTTAGTTAAGTAGTTTTTATCGATTATTACTGTAAACTTTATAATTAAAATAATTCAAATTTAATAAGTTCCTCTACATATTGTATATTTTTTCTAAAAATTATCAATTTTAATTACTAATTGTGTGTTAGAAATAAGAGAAAAAATTATACATTTTAAAGAAAAATAATTTAATGTAAACGCAACACATTGACATGCTAAGGTACTAACAAGAACTGTGCATTTAATACAGCGCTGTAAATGAAAGCCTTTACTTGCTGAACATCTTGGTCAGAGTTAGCTGTTTCGCTGTTTTCATCCTTTCCCGCTTCGATTAGCCAGTGAGAATTTGCATGAGATCACACTTGGGATGATGCTCCATCCACTTCAAAGGAGTTAAAAAAAACTGTCAAATATTTAACTAGCTGTTGATCACGTGTCTGATTCAATAAAGACATCAACGAGGTCACCCTCTTTCTCAACACTTTCAATGAATTTACCATCATTTGCAATTTGAACTCAAGAGTCTTACTCATAATCCGTTCTCTTATATCTTCAGCACTCACTTCTGAACACCCAGGATTCTTTAAAAGAATTTTTTTGAATTCCTTAAGTGACATTTCTCTTCTTCTTCTATCTCTTACTTTTCCTTTTCTTGAGCTTTTCCCTTTTCCTCATTTTCCTTCTCTTCTTCAGTCTAATTTATTTTTCTGAAATTCTAAAAACGATAAGGATGACTGGAATTCTAGTGTAATTAAATCCAATAAATTTTGTATCCAATTTAGAGAATAAATTTAACTATTTAAAGTTAACCTTCAAATTTTCGTATTAACCACTTAACAGCGTCTTTTTTCTGACAAATTGGGTAAAAAAAATAAGCATATTTTTTAGAAACAAATTTCTGTTAAAATCGATTATGTGAACTAAATTCAAGAGTGAAAGCTATTGCAATTATTGATTTTATGAAATAATTTTTAATTTTTATTTAGAGCAAAAACAATTAAATTTTTACTTAAAGTCGGCTTTTTTCCGGTGAAATAAGAGAACTGGAAAAAACACTTTACAAGATACGAATTCAGAAAAGAAAATGTACGAAATGTACTTACATCTAATATCTTTTTAAAATTCATTTTTTGTATGGTAAATTTTAAAACAAGGAGACAAGCATAATCCAACATCACAATAGGGACAAAAATATCTTGTTTCCTTGCTCATCCGTTTTCCAGAATCATTTCTTTTCGAGCAACACACAAAGCACTGCCTCGTCGGTCTCAACTTCCTTTCATTGGGAGCAATCACTTCTAAAAAGTGTCTTTCAGCCAATCGTAAGGGATTAGGCAAAATTCCTGGTCGTCATTTTTTATCATTTACTGTCCCATGTCTTTCGATAAGACGATCTATTATATCAAGTCTAAAACTCAGATGCGTGTACTTTCCTCCATGCTTCTGGTACAAAACAAAGGCATTCCAGAACGATATATCCAAAAGGTGGAAGAATATTTTTTATAATATTTCTTTCCTCTCTTCGTTGTGAATGGGTAATTGATGAGATGTTGATCCATTCTGTCTACTCCTCCCATGGTATTATTGTATTCCATTACTACTTTTGGTTTCTTCCTTACCTCATCCTTGCGAGATGGTACTTCAATCATTACTGGATTGCGTATTATAGATAATAAAGATAAAGGTTTCTTATCCATCCATTTGATTAGGCAGACCTTTCCTCCATGGTACTCACAAATTTCACCTTTTTATAGTTTTTTTTGACAGCAATTCTTTTGGAACGTCTTTTCTGGTAGGTTTGAGGGTGCAATACATATCTGTTTGATTGTTGAGAAGGATATCTGCCAGTTCTGGTGATGTGTAATAATTGTCTTTAGTTAGGTCTCTACTGAACTACCAGAGCCATCTGTTAGAAACATTGTATACTAAAGAAAGTAAAAATTCGGGCAAATCATTGCAATAAAGTAAAAAAATCAGTCACACGAGAGGTGCTCGGGCAAAACAGGGAAGGCTCCATTTCAAGTACCCGAACGGTGTTCGGTCAAAACTGGGAAGTGGTTAATAATGTCGTCAGGTAGAGGTTAAAATTTAGAAAATTAGTAAAAATTACAAAATTTATTTAATACAAACTAGAAGACAATAATTTTGTTAAGGATTATTAGTTTACAATGATGAAATTAGTTTTGTAATATTTTTTGGCTATTAAAGATATTTTGTAGAAAATTTTTATCCACATTTAATAAAATGAGATGAAATAAAAACATTTCTTAAATAATTTGGTTTTTAAATAATACAACTAGTTAAAATTAAATTATTAAACTAATAAAAATTAAGTTTATTCATAGGCATAAATAGTAATTAACCATTTCATTCATTTTAATCACTGTTGAGTGTATTTTTGTTAATTGAATTTTAACTTGATGTGTTTACATTATCATGATTATCTGATGACATAATTTAGAATGAATTGTTTTTCTTTCAATTTTCTAATTGCATTTAGGATTGTGAAGTTTCTTCATTGAAAACATTAATTTTGTATTTATTTTCACTTTCGAGCAACAACGGAAAAGAATCATTATATAACTCATTTATCGAAAATTTATCATTAATAAATTATTTATCATTGTAGTATTAATAATCGTGGTGTTATATGATCTCTCTTTTAAATGTCTTATCTTATTCATGATAAGCACTCAGCGCATATCAATCATAGTCATTCATATTTGTACTTCAAACAATGCTATTTCAATAATTCTCATTGATTATAAAATTCTACTTGTCACACTAACAAATGTTAACTGTAACACAGTGCTATAACAAATACTCAGAATTGTATTTGTTATCAAAATTAAAAATATTTAGTGGAAATTAACAAGAAAAATCTGTCACAAAATTGTTTTCGGGTGTTATAAAATTCATTACAGAAAAACATACTGTGACGCATGCAAAGATAATAATTTTACACCCCTTAGGCACAGCAATTAATTTCAAGATATTCAATCTAGAATTAATATATTGATGATGATGATGTTAAAACTCTTTCATTTTAATGATTGATTTCTTCTGCATTTTTCTATTCCAATTTCTTTTCTTCAACGGAACCAATAATTAGTTTTATTCAAAAACATTTTATGAGAACAACTTTGTAAGTTTCATTTACTTTTTCTCTCTCCGTGTTTCCAGAAGAGTTCATTAATGAGTTCATTTGACTCTCGACAATCTTTAAGGAATGAACTTATCGATGATATTTGCTAATTAGAATGTACGTTAATTGGTACTACGCAATTTATGTTTCTAAAATATACATAATTTTTGTTATAATCATTAATTAAAGTTGTTAGAAGAGTTCATATTACAAAATTTTATTTCCATTTCTCTTGCAAATTCACTTACGTTAATGTTTTCATTTACTTTTATAAATTGTACCAATTTTACCGAAATATTTTTAAAAAAACAATTTGGAGCCAACGAATGAGCATTCAATCTAAAATCTAAAAAAATTGTATTCTGAAAAATGAAGAGCGCCCTATTTTGAAAATTAGATTCTACATGAATAGAATTCAAGTAAGATGCAATGAATTTCCATTCTTTTGCTACCTAAACTTAATTTCTTTTGCTACCTAAAATGCAATTATTTTTAAAACATAAAAATTAACACTCTTAAAAATAAGGAAATTTATCCAATCAAATTAATTTTACTCCATTAAATACAGAAAACTATTTAAGATAGTATAATCAAGTTAGACAAAATTGACATTTCAGAAATTTCACTCACCCAATTTTTTTATGGATATGAAATTTAAGATATTTCACTCCAAAAATTCTTATCTTTTTATTATCCAGGGATGAAAGGTATATTGTAATACCTATATTTATTTTTATAAAAACACATTGCATTACATTTTTGCTATTAAGATTACAATAAGCATTTTATTACATCCAAAAAAGCTTTGTAAAAAAATGAGTCATTTTATCAAAGTGGCTCATTTTTTCTAATCATACAAAACTTAAAATTTCAATATGCAAAGTATAAATGCGCAATTAAAATAAATCTCATGAACTATATATATCTATATCTATATTATCTATATATATATATATTATAAACATAAGGAATTAATTTTGTTTTATATGAGAAATAGAATTTTCAGAAAAAAAGGGTTAAACCATATTAAAATAAAGGTATATTATTAGTTTCAGAATAAAAATCTAAGAATGTCAAATTCTTTGTTCACAAAAAATAGAAGTGAATATTATAAAACAGATAAATATGTTGTTAATAAAATTAGATAATAATATACTTACTATTTATCAGGAAAAAACTTTAAATTATTCAAATTTTATTATTTAAATAAGACATTACATTTTAAAAAAATGGATTGTTTTGTAAATATCCATCAATTTATTCATTAGAAAATTCTGTTTTTGTATTCACAAGATATTAAAAAATAAGAGTTTTTTGAAAACTATATGACTAATTGACTTTAACAAAAGAAGACTTTATTTCTAGTGCATCTTCAATGTTTTTTCTCGAGGGATCTTTGGATATCTTATAGAGGAAATAGAATCTATGAGACATATTTCTAATACTATGGCTGATACTGTTTTCTAACTTTTTATTTTCTGAGAGGGCGGATATATGTCACCCACGCTTTTTCATCCTAAAAATTAAAAATTAATTTCTTAAATAATGACTTACATTTGAATTACAGCGGAAATAAAAATCAATATACGGCTGAAAAATCCAGAAAGTGCTGAATTTCGGAAGAAGATTCCTCAATTAATTTTTCCATCAAAACGACGAAGACGCTGCGTCGACAAATTATGATGCATCCCGACTCTTTGGAATAATAAAAAGTCATGGATCAAAACAACGAAATCAATTTTTTAAAGATGTTAGAGCTAAAGCCTCACCGAAAGCATCAATCAATAAGCTTTATCACGCGGATGTGGTAGATGAGAATCTGGCGCCCTTATTCCCACGCTTACGTCATCAGAATCGAGCGCTAAAGATTAATTCCCACCATTACTTTTCGCTCCAACCGCGATTCCTGTTTTAATTAAAAGTCAGATTTTTAATGAGAGAATTTATATTCAAGCAGAGATAATGTTTTGATACGGATTAACGGGAGATGTGCAACAGATAGAAAAATCGGTATTTCAGTTACGGTTACCGAACTTTTGATGGGTCTCCTGACTTTGATGCCGCCGGAATACTTTCCTCGTCGATAAGAAGCTTCAAGGAAAGTTTATTAAATTCTTGTTTTCTGAGGACATAAGATAGTGAAATTGATAAGAGATTTCCATGCCAGATTTCTGTATATTTGAAGAAATTTTCTTTAAATAAATCTATAATAGAAAAGGGCTTTTGTAAAAGAGAAAATTATTGTAAACCATTGCGTAAGAGATAATTCATTCTGAAACAAATCTGGTTCTAATTTTTAAAAATAGGAAGTTTTAAATTGGAAATAAAAAAGAAAATGGTAACTCAATCGGAATATCAGAAAATGCTGTGAGGTAGGTCGTTAGTAATAAGAAATGCTTATATAAAGCCTTTTATGAAAAACATAATGGATGCAGATTTTAATAACCATTATTCACAATCGTCAATTCCACATTAAAAATACGTTTACCTATTTATGATAGTCTACAAATATTAGCTTAACAGAAGTCATAACATTTAAACAAATCCTAAATGTAAAAATAAAGAAAAAAAATCCAAGAAACGTTTCAATATCTTCTTTCTCACTAGAATTAGAAATTAGATGTAGTAATATTTGCTTCTTTAAATATATTTTAGGGCACAGATGCCGTATACAATAGGATACCAAATTCTGAGTTTGCTGATTTTTGGCGGAGTTTCTTATGTACCTGGTAACCTGGATTTTATAACGTTATAGACATGGAGACCTATAAGAATTAAGCAGAAAACTTCATAGTATTTACGTCATTGCACACGTCACAATATGTCATCTTGGAATACGTCATCTTAAAATCAGGGTGTGAGCTTGCATCCCGTATATTTCAGGACCAGTTTGTTCGAAAGTAATGCACAAAAAATAAGAGAAAGATCTATTTTCTATGCCATATTTATTTCTTATTTATTTTCCATATTTATTTCTCACTTTACACACCAGTTGCCAGTATTATATTTTAATGAAATTGGAGATAGTTCATTTTATTTTATACTATATGTCAGCACTACCCAAATATTATTCAATAAAAACTGTGCTCTTTTAAGACCGTTCTTTTGAAATTTATACAATTGTTAAGGGGTTCATGATCTACACGAAAAAAATAATAAAATAATATGCATTCCGTTCTTCTGATTTAATTTTCTCAAGAACAACTTAATAGAACACGAATGCTTATAATGGCTTACATTTTTATAAATTAGCAAAAAAATGCTTAATTCAATAGACAAAAGTTAAAATTCAAATCCGTCAACTCTGAAAAATTTTCTCAACAACAAAATCAAATTAAATTAGAAAATGGCTTTAGCAAAGTAAAAATTGAAAACGTTTTTATTTTCTAAATAAAATTCTAAATTTGATACATAATGATGAGTAACACAGGCTTGCTAAATTGTGCCAATAAGAAGAATTATTTTATAATTTTGGCATCATCGTGTGATCCCAGCTCACTATATTCACATACCACTTAATTTTAATTCTCATTCACATTTGATATCAAATTACTTACTATTAAAACTATGTAACAAAATTTAAGGCATATACAGTTTTAATTTTACAGACAAATGACATTCTCAGTACCATCCATGTATTGACAAATAACACTTTTAATTTTGAAAATCTAAGAGATAAAATTCTGGTAAGTAAAACTAATCAAACGCCAAACTTTGAAATCGTTTTCTAAATAAATCAGTTATTTCTCATAAAAACTTTAAAAAATAAATTTATTTTTACCTTGTTGCTTATATGACACTTGGACAAGCCAAGCCATAACTGGCTATGCCAATTTAAGTCAATTGGGAGCGTCTTTTGCTTTAGTCAAAGCACCGCGAAGATTGAAGTACGTCTTTGCTCTTTTTTAAATCATCCGATAGATGGCACCACCATAGGAACCACTCCCTCAATTTTGACATTGATCTGAAGGGGAGGAAATTTTCTTCAGACCATTGCACTCAATGGTCACTGTTCAACGACAGACTATAGGACTTTCGATTCCACAGATTTAATGAGTACGTATATCGCATGTATTCGGTGGGTGTTGATCTGGTAAATGTATTGGGAATCGAGCCCCAGCCTTCCAGATGGAAAGCCGATACCCTAACCACTAAGCTTCCACGGCCCAAATTTTCGTAAATGTAGTATAATAGATTCATTCAATGCCGATGACATTAAAATTATCTATTTTATTAAAATGTTCTTGTATGACTAATTTTTTAAAAAAAATCGATGGTTATATCTAAACTAAAAAAATTTCGCTTATTGAAAAATTCGGGCATACTTTTAGTTAAGATAATAAATGTATTTTTATATTTCAAATTCATTATCATTCAAAACCAAAAATATTTCAAACCACTTCGCCATTTATTTTCAATTGTCTTTTATTTTAATTAGAAACTAAGATTCATTTTCTAAATTACTTATTAGTTTTGCTTTATCAAATTATATAACAAAAAGATTCCCTTCTTTTTCATTCAAAGAAACCATGTATCTCTTTCATGTATCAAAGAAACCATGTAGGAGATATTTTACAAGCCACATTATTTTAAAGCATAGTTCCTACCTAAGTAAGCTATCGAATAATTTGCATAAAATAAATGGCGAGTAAAATTGTTTCAGAGTATCTCGGTTCATAAAAAAAATACATAATTTCCTGCAAACAATTTTCACTTCAATAATTAGATTCCTAAATACAAGGAAAAAAAATGAAAGTTGCTTTTTTCCCAATGCAACATATAAAACGAAACTATTTTGCACAGGTCATAAGTTTGGAATAGTTGTATATTTGTTATCAATAAACACATATTTTGCTAGCCGTATTTCGCAATTGAATTTATACCAGTCTCTCCATTGGGACGAAAAAGTTAAGTTACGTGGTCGCCGTGATGGTTACGATTATTACTTTCAGAAAAAGCGGCTGCGTCTTTACACTCTTTAGAGATCGTTCCCCTAGCAATGAAACCGAAAAAGGTAGACTTAAGTCGTTTTATTAGGGTATGCACTGCTCCTGCGATGCAAACTATTTTATTGGTGGAGGGATGTTTGTGACTCTAAAGTAATTTTATATAGTCGTTTTTAATGTTTTTTATAAATATTTTGAGATGAGAATATCGTATGCGTTTTGATAAAATGGAGGCAAAACATTTCTGCTTCTAAATGAATAAGTAGAAGTATAATAACAAAAGGAGAAAAAAAAGCAGCTGTAGATATATATATATAAATATATATATATATATATATATATATATATATATATATATATATATATATATATGTATGTATATATATATATATATATATATATATATATATATATATATATATATATATATATATATATATATATATATATATATATATATATATATATATATATATATGTATATGTGTATATATATATATATATATATATATATATATATATATATATATATATATATATATATATATATATATATATATATATATATATATATATGTATATATATATATATATATATATATATATATATATATATATATATATATATATATATATATATATATATATATATGTATATATATATATGTATTTGTGTACTTGAAAAGAAATTTGAAATTTAGAGCATTAAGTAACTCAGGTAGTTTTATGCTTTATTATAAGAAACTTCTACTTTACCTATTCATATATTTTACAAGACATTTCAAACAAAATCATAATGCGTGTACAGTATATTTTTTTGTAATTTTTTCATGTAGTTGATTACCATTTTAATTATTAATACATTTTATTCAAATAATTTTGCATTCCAAATTTTCAAATAAAGAAAAGAGAATAATTTGTCACAAATTCCAATAAAAAAGTCTAAAAATCAATGATTTCTTAATCATAAAATATTTGACAATCGTGTTTTGATTTGATATTTGATTTAAAAAACAATTTTCTTTTCTAGAAACAAAATTAGTTTCAAAGTTCTAGCATTTAGTTCGAAAATGAATTTACTTTGTGAAAGAGCATTAGACTCCTTGTATAGCAATTGTCTTGACTGAAAAGAAAAAGAAAACTCTATCCATGTGATAAAAAGTGTAAAAACAATTAATCTCTTGTTCTATTTTATGACTTAATATAATGTTCTATAGTATAATTTTTTTATAAATACAAACACTGAATTAGATGATGCTTTACTTTATAAGTTTTTTAATGGAATATTAGGAGGTTAAAAAAATAAAGCTGTATAATGTCATATTAATTATAATTTTCTGTATCAGTAGATAAATTAACTAGTGGGTTAATGGGTGATTCCTACACAATTAAGAAATGGAAAAAATCTGATGAAATAATACTCCAATCAAATGTATTTCTAAATAATTTAATATTTTTTCAAATTGAGATCCACTATCTATGATTTTAAATCTGCAATTTAGCGTTTATTTTAATGTAGTTTGATACAACAAATGGACAATTATGGAGATCCTTCCAGTCCAGTCCTAACCGGTCTAAGAAGTGATTCTGCTTCCATTTAAGGTAAAGAAGAAGCCCCCAGAGTATGTAAGACATTTTAAGTACCCACTGGCACAAGTCGGGACAGAATAGACATTTATTTGCTGCCCTCAGAATAGATTGGGATATCATTTGGAGGAATTATTGATGATTTCAGGCTTCAATGTTTTTAGATCAGGAAAATAATTGTTCTTGGGAGAAAGCCAAAATATAAACCAACATTAAAAAGTTCACCGCAAACTATAGTACAATGGCAAATAATATTATACACATATTTAAATTACAATGGCGATAATGAGGATCTACATTTTTTTGCAATTGATTGTTGTGATTTAGCTAGACTGAATTTCTTAACTCTTTGACTGTGTGTCTAGTTATTTAGGTAACTAAAATTTTTATGTCTTTGGTCTAAGCTGAAAATTTTATGGAAATATTTGACTAAATTAGCCTCATTTCTGAAATAAAAATTTTTAGATCTGCGTCATAAAGGACAATCTCTAAATAACAGCTTCGTTACATGCCAGTAATTAACCGAGCTGTACTCAACTGGAACTTTTCCAGTTTGTTTAAGTTAGTTTCAGAACCACAGAAATATAGAGGAGAGCCACATTTTAGATTTATGAGTGCCTGAAAAGAAGTTTTAAGAATAATTCCCTCCTTTCCCCAGTCCCATACCTGTTATGTATTTAATGATATTTAAACGTTTATTGGTTTTTAATGCAATTTGTTGAATATGCTTATTAACTAAAAATTCGGAGTTTAGAAGTAAACCCAAGTATTTTGGGTGTTTCCAGAATGTGAATTTCTTGTGCTTGACCATCAAGGTTGTTGTGTTGGTAATTATAAAGTGCTTATTAGTTGTAAAGAATGTTATTGAATTGGCTGACTTAAAATTCACTTTAAGTTCATTTCAAACTTGGAAATAGCTTTCAAGGAGCTGTTGAGCTTTGATCCAGTTTCATCAATAACAGTATCAGAGCTCCAAAGAGAATTATCATCTGCAAACATTCCGATATGAATCCCAGAAGAAACAATTTTTTGCAATTTTAGCAATATACAAAGCGAAAAAGGTTTGGCCTGAGAACCGTTCCTTGGGGACTACCTTGATTAATATCTGAGAAGGTTGCTGAACGCAACAATGCAACCAATTGAAATATGATCGTGTCATGCCGATTTAAAAAATATTGATTATAAATATTTTTAAGAATATTATCATATTTCCTGTCTTCCAGATAGTAGCAATTACTTAATATATATTTTGGAAATACTCATTGCTGTGATTTAGGTATAATAACGCATCGTTATTTTTGTGTAGCTACACAGATTTTTGAATTGTTTTGTTTTTATCAAATTAAATTTCAAATAAATATAAATTTGATTGAGTGTAATACCTTATTACTTTCATAGTACCGTAATCTTAATTTTTAATCTGTATTATTAACATTTAACTAATTATATTTAACTTTGGCTTTTAGATACCATTTCTTTTGAAACTATGTAATTGTTTTGCGGTTAATTATTATTAATTCAGAATAAGTTTCGTTTATTAAAATTAATATTATAACTTGAATCAAATTCATGCATATATTTGCTGTTATTCAATATTTTTATACAAAAATAAAATTAATGTAAGTGATGTCTTAATAGATCTGAAAATACAATTTCTTTTTACAAAAATGATATAAAAAAAGGAAAAATTTCAAAATAAAATATTTTTTATTGGTCTTTTTAAGCGAATTGATATTTTCCAAGAAATTCGGGTCACAATGTCATGAAATAGTAACCCGTTCATATGAAATTTAAAATTTTACATTCATAAGGCTTGAAATTAGTGAGTAAGAAAAACTTCTCTCCATACAAATGGGTCATCCACGTATTGTGTTTAAAATTGGAAAAATGTCACTAGAAATTAACCTAAAAATTAAATTCGCAATAGCATAACTCATTAGCAAAATTCTATCTATTACATAAACTAAGACTATGACATACTAAACTAAGATCTATGACATAAACTAAAACTTCTATCTGTGTGACATAAACTAAAACTTCTATCTATGACATAAACTTTTTCTACAACATAAACTAAAACATTTCTTTTATAAAATTTAGTAGAAATTAAATTTTGTCTAAGTTTTCTATACAGTTAATTTAATTTTCTATTTTTACTCTGATAACAAAAAATACTATTCCTAATCTCACTTGAATAATTTGAATTAATCCCATTCACAACTGACCATGATGTTTTCACGTATAACTGAAAATAAATATATGTAAATCGAAAGTGTTAATTTAAATATATAATATCATATTAACGCAGCAATTAATTAATGGATCATTTTACTTGTTGTATTGAAAATTAAAATGCTGAAACATTGCTCAATAATTTCCTAATAGTTCAAAAAAAGTTTTATAAACCTACTTTTCGTCTTCTTAGGCTTTTATATATTCTTGAATAAATTGGATGTTTTCACTAAGTGCTTTTATTTTTTGTTTTTATAGTCCATAAAAGTTTAATGTATTTTGAATGCATTTAAGTACTTTGTCTCTTTTATATATTTTTATGCGAACATTTTCCTTCGTTTCGGAGAAAATGAATTAAACTATGCTGGACAATAAGTATATCTTTAAAAGAAGTGTCCTTTTATCGTTCATTTCTAAAGTGGAATGCTTAGCGAAAATTTCATGTAATAAAACTTAAATTAGTTAATCTAACTTTAATAACTTAATTTTAATAATCTTATGAAACTTTTAAAGGATATCTATAATATAAGGAATTGCAATAATTAAAAAATCTTTTAGTTATGTGCACATTCGAAAGATAGCGGATTTGATAATTATCATCCCCTATGAAAAATTATGCATTGATATATTTCTTTTTCGTATGTTATAAATTAAAATATAAACTTAAATGTTAAGCATTTCACTTTGTTCACAATTTTGAAGTAAATGACTTACATCTGTGATATTTGGTATTAGAAGGTAAAAAAATTTTATTTGAATAAAATCTGTAGAATAAAAACATTCAATTATATTTTTAAAAAATGTTAAGAAATGGACAAAAATTAGTGATATATTTTTGAATTTCTACGTAACGCACTTCATTATTTTTATTAGAAAATAGAAATTATTTTACTATAGTCAGAAAGGTCTAATTAAACAGAAAAATTTTATTTATCATACATTTCAATAACTTTGGTAACTTCAGCTCTGTTATAAAAAAACGAAATCTTTTTACCATAAATGATACCGGGATTGCGGTTTATCGTACCGCAATACTGCTGCTCGCGTCGGTCGAGACCCCATGACTGTTAGCAGAATATGGAATTGATGGGTTCAGGACAATCATACGGAACGTCATGCAGGATCTCAGCGACCCCCCCATCACTAATAGCAGAGAAGACAGACATCTTATCCGCATGGTCACAAGGGATCGTACAGCCACGTCACGAACCCTGAGTCGAGAAATGGAGTCATTTGCAAGGCAACAAGTTTCTGCTCGAACAGTTCGACGACGTTTGCAGCAGCATGGATTTTCTGCACGGCGACCATGGCTTCGGCTACCATTGACGCTGCGTCACAGACAGGAACGCCTTCAATGGTGTGATCAGCAACGAACCTGGACGCGGGAATGGCATCACGTCATCTTTACAGATGAATCGCGGTTCTGTATACAGGACCATGATGGCCGCATCCGTATTTAGAGGCATCGCGGAGAACGCGCATTGCCAGCTTGCATTGGACATCGCCATACTGGCCCATCTGTTGGATTGATGGTATGGGGTGCCATTGGATACACGTTTCGCTATTGTTCACCTCTTATTCGCATTACCGGCTCTTTGAGCAGCAACCGTTACATTTCCGATGTGTTAAAGCCCGTGGCTCAGCCCTATCTTCGAGGCCTCCCTAATGGTTTGTTCCAACAGGATAATGCACGACCGCATGTTGCCCGTACTGTTCTGAACTTTCTTAATACATAACAGGTTCGACTGTTAGCCTGGCCAGCACGTTCTCCTGATATGTCACCAATTGAGAACGTGTGGTCAATGGTTGCCAAGCGATTGGCACGCCATCACTCACCCTCCACTACTGTCGATGAACTGTGGCATAGTATTGAAGCTGCATGGACTGAGATCCCCGTACATGCCATACAATCTCTGTTTGACTCCATGCCTAGGCGGATAAATGCTGTTATTGCAGCCAGAGGTGGCTGCTCTGGGTACTGATTTCTCAAAATCCATACATCCTAATTTCCTGTAAATCTAATCACTTGTTCTTTCCACTATAATGCATGTGTCCAATAAACATCGTTCTGTTATTTGAATTCCTTCTTGGTGTAGCAATTTTAATGGCCAGTAGTGTAGAAGAAGAAAAATAAATAATATTGAAAATCATTATGCATTATTGAAAACAATTATGTATCATGGAAAATGAGTTTACAAAACGATATGTTTCAAAATTTTAGCTCCAAAATGAGATTTAAAGTTATCATTGCATCCATGGGGCCCTGTCAGTAATTAACAACTTGTGTTTGTATGAAAGAATATGCATTGTGTTATGAAGCTAACACATGTTTTTTAAGTTAGTTAATTTCTTTTGGATTTTATCTCATTCAAATGTTTTAATTTTTTCTTAACATTCTTCTAAATGTATCCTGAAGTATTCATTATTTTTCATATTTTGATATATTTATGTGACAAGGCCAACTTAAAAACCATATATAATTGCTTTATAAGTATCATAAGAATGAGATGAATAAATTTCGTGTTTTTTTTTCAAACTCAAATTTTTAATCGTATATTAAACATGTTCAAATAGTATAATAATCTTAATTTTTAAAGAATTTCTAAAAGTCCATTATAAATTTATTTTCACTAAATTTAATGATAAATTATATCATATATACAATCATTCTTTTTATGTTTTCAGTTATCTTCAAGCATAATTTCGGTACTTTTCCATTATACCCTCGCTTTTGATAATCACCATAACAGGAAAGAAAAAAATATTTAATTTACTGTCCTAAATATTCCAATTCTCGATACCAGCTTACCCAAGTCTTTTTTTCAAAACCACTAAAAAAAGAAGATTATCACAGAATGGAATTCAGGTTTCGTTTCCTCTCCTAACTGTATAAGTGGACAAAATATTTTTTCCCTTCAGTTTCCTCCAGAATTAAGAACTACTGGTTTTACACTGACTTTAAAATTACGCAATTCCTCACTGGACATGGGAAATTCAATAGCTACCTACACCGCTTCCACATTAAAAACAATGAGGTGTGTATGTGCATCTCTGGGAGTGACAACCATTCTCACATTCTTCTTGAATGCCCAACTGTTTCAGAAGAAAGGAACAAGCTTTGTAAAGACTTGAATAACAGGTGGCCCCCGATAATGGTGGACCTAGTTAAGAAAGAGAATTTTGAATTTTTTTATAAAATTTATCCATGCTGTTATCTAGTTCCTTTTTCAGTTTTATATCTTTTTTTCTCTCTGCCTTCTTTTACTATTTTTTTTTCATCTCATGATTTATTTGGATTTGTTTTGTAGTACATTTGTTGTACCTTCGGGCTCTGTGTGGTATTCCTTGGTGCACAGAGAGATATTTTTGTTTTCCCAAATAAAAAATATGCACGCGCAGTAGTATAAGTATTAGTTATCAAGTTGTTTCAATTATTTATTTACATTTCATTTATAAAGTACAATTGAAAAATTGCTAACTAATAGATATCAGTCAACTACTAAAAAGTTCATGTTATTATTTATTTAGGATTTAGCTTCTTTACCATTATTTATACCCTTTTAGTCAATTTATGCACAAAAAATTCGATTTAGTATATTTTAAGTAAAATTTTGAGCCAGTAAAATCATTACACCCATGTTATATTATTTTCTCTTCTCTGTAAAAAACATGCTAGTTCTTTTGGATCAAAAGAGGAGGTGTAAGGGAAAAGCAACGTAATTTCTTCCACCATTTGTCGCCTTTATTTTCTTTACGTCACCATTTGTCCCCTTTATTTTCTTTACGTCACCATTTGTCACCTTTATTTTCCTTACGTCACCATTTGTCGCCTTTATTTTCTTTACGTCACCATTTGTCGCCTTTATTTTCTTTACGTCACCATTTGTCGCCTTTATTTTCTTTACGTCACCATTTGTTGCCTTTATTTTCTTTACGTCACCATTTATCGTCTTTATTTTCTTTATGTCACCATTTGTCTTCCTTACGATTGCCATTTAAAATTATGTAATTTTTAATATACGATATTTGGAACTGTATATAGACGCTCTAGAATCATTAATCATTGTGTGGGATATAATAGATTGTATGAATAATCAGGTAATTTATAAATCCTAAATAAATTCTAACGTTTTATCTTCCGTTTAAGACTAGTATATTATTCAAATGTATATTGGATGTTTAGGCTAAGTTCTCAAATTCAATCTCAAGTAAAATTTCTGCTTTTTTTTCATTATTTTTAAGAATATCTCTCAAGAGATAAAATATCACTCTAATAACAAAAATAGTTTCAAATACTAAGAATAAACACATTAACACGTTTTGCTTTATTTCTATATCAATAGGTGACTGTGCCATACCATAGTATTTCTTCACCCAAGAGTCGATTTGCAGTGCTAAACAATCATCATTCGTATTTCATTCTCGTCGACAATGGTACAGTGGGAAAATATGGTGCCGAAATTGCCCTGCGGAAAAAATTGGAGAAATACATTTCTCAGCAAAAAATCTACACACGTGAGTATAATATTTATTTTATTATTTCATTAAAAATTTAATTACTCAATCGAAAGGATGAAAACTCCATTTATGAGTTACATATATAGTTTTAAACAAAGCATTTATATTTGTAGATAATCTTATATGAAATTAATTTTCTTTTTCTCGGCATAAATAATTATAATTTTTATGTTTCAATCAAGTAATCTATAAATTTTTTTAGGTTTGTAATGTTTTCCTTGTCTGTTTCAATGAATGAATGTCCAGATATTTTATAAATTTAAGCGATTCTTAAATAATAAGACATTTAGTTACACAAAGTCCTAATAAAGTAATACGATCTAAATTTGAATATTTCTCAATAAAATTATTGTAAAAGTAGGGTATGAATATTTAATTATGCCCATAGTAACATAAGAGAATAGTAATGTTATTGAATGCAAAATAAATGCTATCCTTATTTACTATAATTTTCCTTTACCATAACTGTTAACACATTTCATACCTTTTATGTATCTTAACATGAATAACTGTAGTAAATGGCGATTATTCAAAAGAGTGCCAAAATGCACAAATTAGAGATTAAGGAGAATGAGAAAAATTCCTTTATATCTTTTAACGGCATAATTAATGCTGGACTTGATTGATAATGTATAAGTTACCTCAAAAATTTTCTAATATAGTTCAGATCCGTAAACATATTCATAACTTGACTTTGATATTATTTAAAGATTACGATTGTGGCGATTTAATAAAATTATGTGATAGTAATATATGGAAAATATTTAGAGATAAATATTAAGTGTATGGATAACACCATAGCTAAACAACAAGTACGTGTATATAAAAAATTATTAAGTCATATTAATACTTAAATGTTTTCATTTTAAGTGCCAAATAGGTAGTAAATCTATAGTGTTATGAAATTTATCATCTCATGAAATGTAAAATTTAATTATAGTAATTTTAATTTAATCTGCTTCACAAATATTTATTTTAGAATGATCGTAAATTTCTTTAGGAAAGTTAGTAGGAATTCTATCGATTTTGTCCCTTTCATAAAAAATATTTAGAAAACTGTTACGATTTTCCTCTCCGACTATCTTCATTTCTTAAGCAGAAAGTGCCAGGTTGGCTTAAGGAAAATAATATTTCACTGTAACTTTAACTTAAAGTCAATAGATGAGATTTACTCAGAGCTGGTGACTGACTCTTCAAATTTTCACACCACATGAAGTGTGTGAAGAGACATCTCACTTTACTATCTGTACTTCATGCAGTCATGAATACATAATATGAAAAAGCCCTATCAAAATTATGATCTTAGATTATTTTTAGGAATGTTTTTAATCTTTTTTTCTATCAGAGATATCTAGTATTCTTCCTCTTCCATTATCTGTAGTTTTCTATCTCTTCTATTAGCTCTAGTATTCTCTATCTTCTGTTAGCTATAAAATTCTATCTCTTCTATTAGCTCTAGTATTCTATCTCTTCTGTTAGTTCTAATATTCTACCTCTTCTATTAGCTCTAGTATTCTAATTCTTCTGTTAGTTCTAATATTCTACCTCTTCTATTAGCTCTAGAATTCTAATTCTTCTGTTAGTTCTAATATTCTACCTCTTCTATTAGCTCTAGTATTCTATCTCTTCTGTTAGCTGTAATATTCTACCTCTTCTATTAGCTCTAGTATTCTATCTCTTCTGTTAGTTCTAATATTCTATCTCTTCTATTAGCTCTAGTATTCTATCTCTTCTGTTAGTCCTAATATTCTACCTCTTCTATTAGCTCTAGAGTCTTAATTTTGAATGGTAATAGGGTCACCGTTTTCCAGAAATACTAATTTGAATCTAAAAGTCATTGATATTACTACTAATCATAGAGAGAAATGCTTGATATAAGCGTTTTGCTTAAAATTCTCTATCAACCAATTATGTTAATCCTGCCTTAAGCCTAACCTCGCTTCAATAGTTCTTCCATTAAATTATTCACCTTCATGTATTTCCATGATATTTCGTATCGCTATGACATGCCATCTTCTGAAAAGAGTATGATACTCATGTACAATTTTTCAAATTAATCTACTTTTAGGGTGTATTCGACAAGATTCTACAAAACTTAGGAAAATATCTTTTATTTTCTTCGTTGTTTTTATTTTTGTCAAATGATGGAATATGTGACAGTTTAAACATCTAGTCAAACTCTTAAGCCAAATGCATTTTATTTAGTGGAGATATTTCGATTATTGAAAGGAGAATAAAAACATTTTATGCCTTCCATTGAATTTTCTATATATTTGTCATCTGGTATTATTAAGAATACATAGGAATTTATATACTCAAAATAATTAAATAAGAAGGCAGGAAATACTTCTCTGATTTGTTTTTAAATTTATATCATGATACTTTATAAAAATAAGTAAAACAAAGTGCAATTGAGAATTAAGTTAATGTTCCTGGTGTAAAAATTAGATTTGTTTCTTATTTTGTTTCGTTCAGTAATAAAGGCACAAATTTTGTTCTGTACATTTTCTTTGTACATCGTAAAAATAGTTTAATATTCCTACTAAGTTTTCCAAAACAACATTTGCATTTTTTGAGAAATGAACTTGGCTTAACTAACAACATTATCGTGAATATTTTTTCATAATGTATCAATATAATTTCTTATTCTATAAACGTGCTCGTAGTGTATGTGTGTGTGTGTGTGTGCTAGTTCTGTGTGTGTGTGCTCAGTGTGCTGTGTGTGTGCTGTGTGTGTGTGTGTGTGTGTGTGTGTGTGTGTGTGTACGTGTGCGTGTGCGTGTGTGTGTGTGTGTGTGTGTGTGTGTGTGTGTGTGTGTGTGTGTGTGTGTGTGTGTGTGTGTGTGTGTGTGTGTGTGTGTGTGTGTGTGTGTGTGTGTATGTTTAAAAGTAAAGTTTAAAATAGTTTAGAAAAGAAATTATTAACGAAAATAATCTAATATGTAGCTGTGAATATTAATTTCCAAAACTGAAATGTTAAAAAAAGTAAAAAAAGCTATCAAAACAAGCATTTAAATGAACATGTCCAAAATTTCATCAAGGGAGTAGAAAACAAGGAAGAAATCATTTTGAAATCATGTGTGAAGAGTTACAAAGAATAAGACTAAGTATATCTAATCACCTCCAAAAACTTCCTGTTAAAACGGTTTTGTGAACTAAAAAATAATAAACATAAAACAACAATAGAGAAAAACTTTGTAAAATGCATGAAATAAAATTTAATGAAGGGAGTCTAAATAGTATAGCTGATAACAAAATTAGAAAGTCATCAGAAATATTTAATATACTGAAAAATATAAAGGTAGTGAAATTAATTATAAATTACTAAATAGATATAAGTATTAGTTATAAATTACTAAATAGATAAAGTGATAATTATATAAAATAACTGGTTAACAAAAGACTGGAAAAGAGTAATATATAAAAAATTGAAAACTTATCTGGAAAAATCTGTACGAAATGTTAAATAATATAATTAGGTTACATTTATATTTAAAAAAAATATGCTTCTGCCTATGAGTAAAGTAAAGGAAAAGCTAAAAAAAATAATACAAATGACTAATAATTTGACCAAGCAATACATAAAAACTTGAAAGAAATTTATGAAAAACCGATACAAAATTAGTAAAGAAAATTATAAAGAATCGACTCCTTAATTACCTGGTTTCTGATATATCTAAAACTCAAAAATAATGTTAATAAAGCTTTGTTTTTAAAATTGGAAACCCCAAGAGAAATCTCTAGAAGCAATTTCTCCTAAGGTTCCTTGGTCCTAAAAGTAAAATAGTTATTGATTTTCTTTAAGTGATACTACATGAAATATAAAAATACAGAGTTATTAGTAAAATCTGATTAATTGTCTGAGCAGGATTAATTAAATCAGTAAAATCTGAATTAAGTCTGTAAAACATTATGATTTAATGTGGGAAACATTATAAGAAAATTTTGTTACAAATAAAGAACACTGTCACCAATTGTAAATAATAATAATAATAATAAGGTTATATTTTACTAATTAATACTGAAACTATAAAGATATATTTATTAATTTTAATAATATTTGAGATACTAAAGAAATAAATTATGATTACACAATAATTAGAATTATTAAATCGTTCGTTATCATAAATGAAATTGTAATAAATCGTTCGTTATCATTTTGTGAACATAAATATATATTTTATACACCTTGATATAATTAAACTTAATGCATTTTAAACTGAAGTACTAGTGCTTTAATTTTTTTGATTAATCAGTACAACAGAAATCAATCTAAAAACTCTAAAACAATATCATCTCAGTTCCAAAATGAGACATGATGTTTAATTATATTTTCATTTAAATTCAGTAACTATGTAACACTAAATTAACTACATATGACTCGAAATTGATTCCAATTCAGAGAAGTGATAGTACCAAACATAATTAGTAGAACTCGATTGCAGAAGCATATTCAACGATTCTCTGTGAAATTCCATTCCCATGACAACAGCCACCAACATATTATAGGAGAAAATATATGTAAACGAGTTACCATTCTGCGACATTATCTTAAAGGTTACTTCCTAATATGATGCCATACACTATAAATGTGCACCAGTGACTGGGTTGCTCGCCAATTGGCAGTGGACTGTTGCACGAGATAATCGAGCACCAATTGAGCGTGCATTGGAGAGGGAAATTCCCTCCATTACTATTAAACATTAAATATGATCAATGTTTGCATTAGAAAACGACTGAAATCCGATATATTCTGTTCAAACAGAATCATTACTCGATAGCATTAGGTAAATAACTTTCTAAAATTCTGCATTATATATAAGTATATATATATATATATATATATAGTGTGTGTGTGTGTGTGTGTGTGTGTGTGTGTGTGTGTGTGTGTGTGTGTGTGTGTGTGTGTGTGTGTGTGTGTGTGTGTGTGTGTGTGTGTGTGTGTGTGTGTGTGTGTGTGTGTGTGTGTGTGTGTGTATCGAATTGATTATTATAAAATAATACACTGTTTTGCTAAAATTTTAATAAATATGGAATTATATATTTCAAAACTGAATAGTAAAGATCATTCACCGCCCATCCTGTCAAGTGGTCAACGTGCCTGATTGCGGATAGGAAGGTCCTGGGTTCGAGTCCCAGTTCCGGTATAGATGTAATCTCTCTGTCCATCCTGTCACTGTCCTTTCATTTTAAGAATGAGTTGTGAATGGTTGCCTATGAACTCTATAAACGGGTGCTTATGTCACGTGTGTACTGAGGAAGTCGGATTCCACACCAAAATATGGTTCATTTGGAAAAGTGGAGCGGTGCACCCCATATTGCCAGCTTGATTTGCACAAGACCACAACAATAAAATCATTCAAGTTAAAGTAAAACAACCATCAATTAAACAAAATAATGTAATAGAATTTCTTTCGCTTTACACATTTATGTGAAATTAAAGAAGCTACTAAAAATTAGACTTTCTAAGATGTTACTTTATCATATTTCCTAAAGAAAATCCCATTCACCCAATTAAAAATTTCTTTTCTATAGATATATTATTTATATAATTATTACTAGATTACAGGCAATTCTCAACATTCAAAAATCTGTTAATTTAATAACCAAAATGTAATGTAATCAATACATTTAATCTCTAGTATTTTTACCAAAATGTTCCTTCACCAAAACTAGAAAATAATCGTTTTATCTCTTACGCTCTAATGGCCCATTAAAATAAATGATAGACAAGCAAAAGCTTTTGTGGTAAAGCCTGATATATTGAAGGCAAGTGTTTGCGTCAAGCAAACATTTGCTGCCTTGCAGAAAAAATGTTTCCACAAGAATAGTAGAATCAGTGAAACAACTTTACTTCTATCATGATTTGAACTACAATTACAGGAAATCTCTGTAAAAACACGTAAAACTACAGGTAAATACATGTAATATTCCTCATATAAATATATCTGTATTAAATGTCAAATGTTTGCTAATAAATTTTAAAGTCTGTTAGTTTTAATTTCGAAACTCGATTATTTTTATTATATACTATAGATAATTTTTTATTTGAATTAGAAAATATGGATCATGGTTCCTTTAACTTTTTATGTAATTTAATTACCAAATATTTGAAATTCGTTTACAAAATAAAATGCAAATTAACTAATTTTACATCGTTTTGTTAAAAATATAAATTAGAAAAACACATTTAATGTACACAATAATAACCGAATAAATATCCATCAATTTAATGCGAATTAAATCGTATTTATGAGTTTCAAAAATTATTACCATATTTATCATAAATTAATTTTATTGATTTCAACTAGTCTTTTTTTAAAAAATACTTACTATATTATATATTTAATCATAAGTTAGTAACACAAGTTTAAAATACAAAATAGTAAAAGCAGGTATACAAAATTTATAATGAACCACAGTTTCACATAAATTATATTATATATACATTTCATTTTAATCATTTTAAAGAAAAGAATCAAATTTTACTACTATTCTTTGTTTCTTAAACAATCAAAAATATCATATTATGAAATATATGTGAAATAAATTTTATTTGAGCAAACATTTGAAGAATAATATATGAGCAAAAATATTCAATATTATTAGATTTATCAGTGTGTATGAATATAATCTTTATAAAGATTTCGCAGTTGATAAAGAATAGAATATATTATATTTAACCGTTATCTTCAGTTTAATTAGCTTCTAATGAAAGGAGTTGAATAATATTTTATTCAACATAACACTATTTTACAATTGCTTTTTTTTTAGTATAAACACTCTTATATTTCTCTTTATAAGTTTTATAAAATTTTACCATCTAAGGCACCCCAATTAATGAGGTGGCATTAAAATAGGTATAAAATGACACTACTGGACTAAATGTAGTTACCCCTTTCATTATAAAGCCAATGACTTGAATAGTAATGTTAAATATAATAACATACTCTCCCATTACCAATTGCGAGATCTTTATAACAATAAGAAAGTTAAATAAGAAAAATGCATATTAATTGATCTTATCATATAATAAAGTAGCAAATCATATATTATTATGATTATAGAAACAATGGAAAAATTTATTACAGGAATTAAGTTCAATTCTGAGGGCAGTACAAAGAATCCACTTCAAAAGAGAACTGATAAAAGAGAATCTAACAAAGAAACCTTTAGTTTTTTTCACTTTTTGTAGTTAGATTGTTAATTTGTGATCAAAGGTGTTAAATTTAAACATTTGCATGAAAGAATAGTGATATATATAAAAGTGAAAGAAGAGTGATTTATAAAAGAGTGAAAGTAAAGTGATTTATAAAAGAGTGAAAGAAGAGTGATATATTTTATTTTATGTGAATAATTATGTTCACTGATATCTTTAGCATCAAGAGTCACAAAATGAAAATTAAAAAATAAAATAAAAACTTAAATGTTACTTTCCGATTTAAACTAACTATAAAGAGGATGTTTTGTCTTGTCTTTTTTATTTTGTTTTTTTCTTCTGTTCTATTTTCAATGTGTTCAATTTTGGAAGCAATATCGCTTAAGATTTTTAATTTTTTAAACTAATTATTTAGAAAAAGGTAATTTTCATGATTTTGAAAACTTTTACAAATGAAAAATATATATAATTAAAAAATACTTCTTTATTACTGGTAAAAATCATGAATGGATTTTTTCCCATCACGGACGACACTCAGACATTCTATAACGAACTTCGCCTTGTTTGCTGCCGCTCGAAGAATGCGATTCAAAGGCAGGCAACAAATTCGTCGTCAAGTTGGATTTATAACGCTGTCTCTATACGATGTGACACAGATGAAACGTTATCTAACGTCATGGATATTTTATATCAATGAGAAATGTAATAAAGTGGCGTAATCTTTATCTCAATTGAAATGAAAGAAGCTACTTTATCGCGAAAAAAACAATTCCTAAACATAACTTTGAAAAAAATCACAAAGTCAGAATTTTAATACCATTTCAATCTTTTCCTTTAGTTTCATTATTCCTTGACTTTATGTATATTTATGAATAATCTCTTCTACTCCCTTCTCTTTTGTCTACAAAAATATGGAACAATAAATAATTCTCCTCAAATATGCTTTATATGATATCCAAATGTTTCATGTATAATTGATTCATATATTTTAAGTACAAGCAATCCTAACATTATTCTCAAAATTGAAGCGAAATATGGTCAACTTACACTCACACATTCCTACAAAAGTTCATATTGTATTTTTTCCTACCCTAAGTACAGTTACGATCCTAGTCCTTAGCTGCATTAAGATTTAACATTGCTTACTTAAATAACCCCTCAAATCAATGCTTTTGATATGCAGCAAATTGTAACTTATTAACCTTTAAAAGGTTGTTTCTTTCATCCCAGTTGAGCTCATGATTACTCCACTGTATTACAATTCTCATTGGTTTAAAATATCCTTGACGTTAGATAAAGTTTCATCTACGTTACACATCATATTGAAACGGTGTCAAAAATCCAACTTGTCAATGAATTTGCTGTCTGCCTCCAAATCACATTCTTAGAGCGGCAGCAAACAAGGCGAAGTTCACCATTAATTGTCTGAAAATATTGTCGAAGATCGTTTTCTTAGTAAAACAATTTCTTATTTAAAGACCAAAGCATTGATTTGAGAAGCTGTTATCCATTGACTCAAGGCATTAACACGTTGGCAATAGATCAGAAGAAAAAGTAAAATCAAAAAGACAAGACAAAACATCCACTTTATAGTTAGTTTAAATCAACAAATTTCTAAAAATTTCATTAATTAATATAATTTTAAATTAATAATTAGATACTTGCATATGACGTCATTGGATCCTCCGCACGGAATTGTCTATTTCTTTCTAGAGGAAAATAGAAAATAAACGTGAGTTTTGATTAATTTTTAGAAACGTGCACAGTAATCCTTGATGAATTAGGCTAAAATCCTAGTGTACGTACCGTGGTTGGCGTGATTTTCAAAACTGTCGCCAACGGCGAAATTCGTACGATTCATAACCATCAGGATACACGAGTGTTTCATAGTAAAAAAAATGTGAATCTCAAAATGGCAATACATAAACCTAGAATTCGAATCTTAATGACGCCAAATTCATTGCGTTACGGATACTAGGATTAAGCCATGACTTAGTATCAATAATTTGCTTACTGAAATGAAGAGAAAAAGAAATTAGAATGGTACAAGTTCAGTATCCCCATATATATGATTTCTCGCCAAATCTGGCGCCATTTGTTTTCATCGTAGTGTTGCCGATTTCAGTTTTTGTTTTTATTGTAGAGTTGCCAAATTTAGTTTTTGTTACTATTCTTATCTTTTGGTTGCCAGATTTCGTTTTTCTCGTGTTTTACATAATTTTTACGTTATATATGTGTTTTTTTCAGTGGCAACAGCTTTTAGTTTAACTATCGAGAACTCTCTTTATTCTACGTTATAATTGGTAGCTATTTTACTTCTGTTTGCTGTTGTATGAGCAATTAAGGGATTCCTCTCAGTTGTGTTTCGTTGTCGCCAGCGTCCAAACATCGTAAATTTTTCTTTTTTTTACAATTTCTTTTAAATTATTTATTAATTATATCTATCTTTTTATTTAGTTATTTATTATATATATTTTTATTTATTCACATATTTTCTTTTATATTTTTAAAATCGTAAACTGTTTTTTTTCCAATTTCGTTTTGTTAATTTATTATTATCATATACATTTTTGTTAATTTATTGTTATATTTCCATAATGTCTCATGTTCATAGTGTTGTTGAGAAATTTTAACAGATTATTTTAGCTAAAATTAAAGAAACTAATGATGGATATTTTACTTTGTCAAGCTCTTGACCAACAGTTAGAAAACCCGGAATTGTATATAGAATTTTTTTAGTTCAATTAACTCAGGATTCGCAATTATTAATTAATTTTTTAACGGAAATTGGATTTGGAAAAGGTATAATTATTTTATTTTAATTCTATTGCTTGCATGTATTTTTTTATTGTATTCGTGTTTCATTTTTATTTACTTAAAAAGTGTATATATTTAAAAAAATATTTTATTCATGTTTTTTTTTTTCAAATTTTAAAAAATGTATATATTTGAAAAAAAATTTTTTGCATGCTTTTTTAAATTTTATAAAGTGTATATATTTAGAAAACATTTTATTTGCATGTTTTTTTTTTTTTTTTGTAAAATTTGATAATTATTTTTACTGAAATGTGACACTGGTGACAAACGAATAAAATGTCGAAATAAATATACCAATGGGCATGTCAGCTTAACTTCATATCAAGTAAGTTCATTATTTATATTTATTAACCTTTTTAAATTTTCTGAAATGCTTATTTTTCAATCGAACTTCGGGAAATTTCCTGTGTTAATAAACGCGCGCCTAGCTTGGCGACTTTGCGAAAAGAAAATTCGCCGCGTTCACCAATATATGGGGATACTGAACTTGTTCCATTAGAATTGCACAGGAATATAGACTTGAGGTAAAAAAAAAAAAACATTTATATTTATGCATTGAATTTTCTTGGGTCTCAAAAGATTTGTTTAAATGTATAAAATGGATGTAAACAACTGCTAAGATTTTCACCTCAGTTGTCTTCCTCATCTCGAAGTGAAAGGATATAATTGCAATATTTGTAAATAATCTCTTTTAAATCTTAAGACTAATGGCTTACTTACGCCAACATTATTTTTATTGTTTTTTGTTATTTTATTTGTTTTTAAATTATATTTTTATGTATATTTTTTTATATATTTTTACAATGGGTTTTAAGTAATAGTTAATTTTTCCTTGTGGTTTCTGTTAATAAAATTTTAATTCAAAAAAATAATTCCTACTATGAAATTACGAACGGCTTTAGTGTATCAATGATATCTTTTTCATTATCTCGCATTGTATTGTATTGTATTCTTATTAAATGTGAATAATAATGATACAGATTTCATCAAATTTGCTTAAGCTTTCTAAGAATATTTCACTTTTATTGCACATAATCTATTTGAAAATGTATTTTAGGATTTACTAAGATCTTAAGCATATTTAAAATTTTAGTTATTGCATCCTTATATTCAGAAATCTTTTATCTTTATATTCAGACACATTTATTTACTTATTTATTATTATTTTTTTATCCATTTAAGATTTTCTAAGCTTGCGGTATTCAACTGAATTCGATTTGTGTTTATTGAAAAGTTTTTACACTACCTTGAACCCTAGGAAGAAATGATGTTGATTTCTATTTTTTCTTTAATACTATCGAGAAATACTTGTGTATGTGCGTGCGTGTAACACGATCAAGCCGTGTTAAAATATCCCGCATCAAATAGCTTAATTTTAATGATTTATAATAAATGTTTTGTGCTTTGATATGTCTACAACGCAAGATTTATTTCACAATAAATGTCTAATATTATAAATCCATATAGTATTTCTTTTGTTATGTTTTAAGTAAAATTTTCATAACTGCTTAGAAAAACCTCTTGCTATAATCATAAAATTTAAAATTAACTAATAATGCTTTAATTATAATTAATATTTCATTATATGTACATAAAACATAACGTTTTTATTAAGGTTAAAAGAATAATAATAAGAAAAACTGCAGAAAATAGTTGAATTATTTTATAAAAATTATTTGCTAATAAGAAAAGTAAAAATAATCTGAAAGTTTTTGACAAAATTGCTTTCATTTAAAAACAACAAACTATTTTTTAAAGAAACTTTTTTTTTAATTTAAAATTTCGTATGCAAAATAAGCACTTTAATTTTTCAATGAGAAATCAAATATTAAAGTTTTACTCATGGGGTGGTATCTTTAAAAGAATAATGTGACCGTGAAATTGAAAAGTGCTTCCCAAAGGGAAGATTTAAATGTGGGCTTACCTATCCAATTAATTTCCACAAATCATTCATAAAGTGAGATTTGCGAAATAATGCGCCCAGAAAATGAAAATAATACGCAGGCCAAAATAATTAAAATTTCTGAATGTCTTCAAGTAGGCTTAAATAAGAGTAATCTCAGGAACACTTTAGTTAATGCTACGATTTAAATTATTTGGCAAATGAAATTAAATGCGCACTTATCTCACAAAAAAGTAATATAAGCATAAATTTATATTTTTAAAAATTATAGGAACTTAACAAATTTATCTGCACTTTACATTTACTGTATTACACATGGCTCTTTTAGTTTACATTAATCCAGAGTAATTACTGAATTAAAGTAAATCAAAAATTATAACTGTCTTCAGAAAAATATTTCTACTTCTAAATGCTTCTATTCATTAAAATAGTTTTTGAATTGGAACTTTTAAAATATTTCAAAAAAACGTACTTATATTTTTAATTTCTTAAGAGGAAAAAATATTATTGATAAATAGGTATAGTATCACTCTAAAAAAAGGACTGTAATTTTACAGCAAAATGTGCTGGCATTTTGGGCGCCAGTACAATATGCTGTAAATTTTACAGCATATTCGTAAAACTTTTACAGTTCTTTTTACTATAATTTTTATAGCACTTTTCACTGTAATTTTTACAGCCCTTTTTACTGTAATTTTTATAGCACTTTTTACTGTAATTTTTACAGCATTTTTACTGTAATTTTTACAGCACTTTTTATTGTTATTTTTACAGCACATTTTACTATGCATTTGACTGCATATTCTACAAAACCTATTGCAATAGCTATTTACAGCTATCAGCATGCTTTGTAAAGATAACAGTAGAGTATAAATCAATTTTGAATACACACAATAGCTAATTTCCTAATTATGGGTCAACTATTATTAAGCAATTTTTTATACAATAAACAAAGCACAAAAACATAACTTATGTTATATTGCAGAAGATGTCATTTTTCAGAACATTTTGTGATCAACAATTTAACTTTCAATACCTAACGAGATTGTTTAATTTTCTTACCTCACAACCGTAACTTTAACAGAAGTTTTGAATTTTTTATTACAATTTTTTCTTAAAAAAATTAAGAAATAACAGTTATATTGAATACGATACAAAGTTAAGCATAAAATTGATTTTTGATATATCTGTGGTTCTACAGATTTAGGATAAAAAGAAACCTTACAAAACATTCCATTTTTCTAAAATTACAAAATGGAAATTAGTTAATGATATAGTATTTTAATTATACTGTAAAGACAATAAAATTTATTTTTCATATTGTTTAAAGTAATTGATTTTTTTCCATTATAATAAAAGCAAATAAAAATTCTGAGCTAAAAAAGCAATATAGTTGACAGTACACAAATAATTTAAAAGAATTTTTTATTTACACTTTAATAATTATAGCCATTTATAGTTAAATAAATTATTTAAAAGTGACAAAAACACGTGCTTGGATTCCATCCTTGACATATTTTTTAGATTTCGTTCCCGGCGAGGGATTAAAGTTGAACAAGCACCGAAAAACAAAAAAAAATGATAAAAATAGAAATCAGACACATGAATAACTAATTTGAAATTTCAAGAGCTGAACTGAAAAGTTGTTTAATAGTTCAATAAAATAATTAGAACTTTTTATTGTTTTATATAATTGATTGAAATTCCCTAAAATATACTTCTTTAATAGTTAACAAGTGGTTGTTACATTCATGCAATCACAATCATTTTGATGATAAAAATTATTTCAAGGGATTTAAGCAATTTCATGATAAGAATTTTTGGTAATGAAGGTCTCACTCCTTATAAAGATGATAAAATCTGTACTTCAATTAAATCATTCTAAGTGATGTTCTCTATCTCGAAAAACTAATTTGTAATTGATATAATTAAAAGAGAATATAGAATTTGTTTTATAAGGATTAATTTATGTTATCGAAAATAATATCCTCTAAGAAGCAAATCATAACATTTCCAATGAGAACTGTGAATTACAAATTTTTAGAAACAAAGTGCTAAACATGATCCTTATGCCCACATTTTAAAGATAACTTACAAAAGCCGATTTTAAGTTTTAAAAAAAATTAATTTTGTAAAGAATATGGAAACATTTCTTTTGCATACATATATACACAACTTAAAAATATTTTCATCGAAAATAAACAGAAAAATTAAAATGCTATAATGTGTCAAAATAACAATAATTTATGAGATAACATTTTATAAAACACATTTGCTTAAAATTGAATTTCTTTAACTCGTAAATAGTTACCTGAAAATTGAAATCTAAGTTGTCTTAGAGTGAGATCAAAGTTGTTTTCCCTCTAAGAAAACTTTAATTTCAATAAGAAATTACATGAAATAGAGCTAAATTAGGAAATATTGCTCTTCATTAAGTCTGCCTATTTACGGCATTATATACGTACTTAAAGATAAATAAAGGAGAATACAATTGAAAGTGTCTTGTATTCTCCTTTATTTGAATCAAATAAAGGAGAATTTTAATTATTGAAATCAAAAAAGTCAAATCAAAAATTTAATTATTGGAATCAAATAAATTGAAATCAAAAAAGATATATTTAACTAAAACAATTTCTTTAGATTTTTTTAGAATTTTATATATTCATATGATTTATTTTAAATAGAATGTTAGAGTAAACAGTATTTGAAGAGGTCAATAAATGTAACAACAAATTTTTGCTTTTGAGTTAAAACATTTCAAACTTTATGAAATATATATATAATAGATACTACAAATTCATACACATAGTGTGCAAGGTAAGTCTATAATATCTACTGCATCCTGAGAAGATGTGGAAATCTAAAACCAATAAACAAATTCCTGATTAATTTATTTAAGATTAATTTTTATATACATTCCTAAATTTCTTGTTTATAATTTACTAAGCATTAATTTTTTAAATAAAGTTTTGAATACTTTACTGCAATACTTCTAAATATTTTTTCAAGTCTTCTTCAAAATATGCAGATAGAAGAACAATACACGCTCCAACATCTTCTTTTCCATCCAATTCCTCAATAGTTAAAGATTGTATTTTACAACCTCCAGGAGAAAAAGTTATTAAGAAATTAACAATTCTTTTAATTTTGTTAGCTGATGCAAACTTAAGTCTTTCATTTAAATCTACAGCATTTAGGCACTTAAAACGGTCCAAAATGCTTTGCTTTAAAAATAAGCAAGTCCATCTTTCTTTTAATGTGGAGATATCACTAGGTGTGTTAATATCTTTTCTTTGAAATGGAAAAGTCTCATATTAATTTTACAACCTCTTCAATTATAACATCAAAAAATACACTGCATTTTGGCTTCTTGTCGGACATCACAATGAAGGAAAAATATAAAACTTTTAAAAATACACGTGCCGCGCATGCTTACAAAAACTCTCTCTCTCTCTCTCAATACCTATTCCAGCTTTCAAATATGGCTGAAGTTGATATGAAAAGGCTTTACTCTGAATAGTCTTACTACTAAAAGTTATTTGTGATTATTCTATTTTTAAAACTTCCTTTAAAAGTCAAACACTTTCTTCATATATAAATTCTTATTTTCCCAAAACATAAATATATTTAAAAAAATATTTTAAAAAGTGTGACCATATTGGAAGGTAGTATTTAATGTGCACAGTAGTATTAGAAAAATTCTTGAGCACAATATATTCTAAATATTTTAAGCAAGAACAAATTACATATTATATAAATCAAAGTTAGCTAACAACTTGCATAATAAACAATATGAAAAGTATACGTTACCTTATATTTGGTGATTAAATTTCAATAGAAATTAAACTAAAAAGGAACAACTATTCTCAAAATATCACCTACTTCACTATGCGAAAACAAGGGCAAATAAATGGCGAAATTAATTTGATTCATTTGTCACAGAAACAAAAGAAACTTTTATACCGCCAATTCAATGCGCATGCCCAATAGCAAACGATTTTCTGCGGCTGAATTTTACAGTAAAATTTACTGTAATCATTAGTGTTCATATGACAGCTATTTAAATAATAGTAATTTTTATAGTTTTTTATTAACAGTGTATCTGTGGTAAAAATCTTCAAATTTTATCTCATTTGGACAAATAGAACGTATTCTACAGTCCTCTGAAATAGGAAACTTATTTCTTGCTAACCCTGTACTCTGATATTCTTTAATTAAGGAAGCGATTAATGTAATACTTTGATTATTATTAAACAGACTTATATTTTACTGCAAAACATAAATATGCAGTGAATGTTTTAATATTTTTGATGCAAAGTCATGTAAATTCTTCAAATTTTTACCTATGGAATTGTAAAATTTATTCAAAAAACTTTAATGCATTAAAATTTCTACTTAAAAAATGACATTTTTCAATATATTTCCAAAACTTTTACAGAAATATCTAAGTGCTTACTATATATTTATAAATATTTCGCAATATATTCCCAATTTTTCATTTAAAGTTCAAGGATATTGTTAAACGTGATATTAAATGGAGCCATCAGAACTTAGAATTTGGAACAAGGTTTTACAGGCAATAGATCTTGGGTTTGATACTAGTTGAACAATGAGTGATGAAGGTTTGGCTTCTGATTTTTTAGAAAAACGTTTTTTAAGCTGCATGCTTTTAAATTTTTCTTTTCCTTCTCTTGCAGCAAATGATTAAAGGCCATTTTCTATGGACAATTTTCCCAGCCAGACTTAATAGACTCTATAGTTTTTAATTAGAATTCTATTTTGAGGAATTTAAAATATAACCAAATAGGAAAATATAAATGCAAAGTAATAGAATAATTTATATAGTTTTCCTTGGTTTTCTCCATTTCAAATGACATAATCGATTATGCATAAAAAATTAAGTTTATTTCGGTGCATTTTAAAATACGATATATTTTATAAATTTGAGTAAGTGATACGAAAGGAATGTTAAATACACCAATTGTTATTAGAGACATTCTAGCTCATTTATTTCTCTGATTTTTAGATATACAATAAATACATTTTGAATGTAAATCGAATGAATCGTATTACCAGAAGTTATTCTCATGATAATTCTAAATTAATGAAGTAGCACTTAGCTTAAGTATCATTTATTATACACTGCTGGACAATTGCTAAGGATGGATCAAAAATTGCAATGTAGCATAACATTAAGCGAGACATGTGAGGCTTAGTAGGATAAAATATAGTTGACACACTGTTCAGACATTAGAATAAAGAATATTTATTGTTCTGGAAAGTACAAAAGTTGTGAAACTGTCCCCCGTGGAGTATGATGCAACATTCCACACGTCGTATCATACTTTGCACAACATTATTCAGCAGCTATTGAGGAAATTTATCCCATTCCTCTGGGAGTGCACGGATGAGGGTGTTCTTGTTTGTCGGAGGATAGTTTCGACCAGCAACTTGCCTTCCCAAAGCATCCCACACATTTTCAATGGGTTTTAGATCTCGAGAACGTGATGGCCATACGAGGCGTTCAATAACCTCGCTGTCTAGACAATCCTGAACAGCGAGTGTTCGATGACATGTTGCGTTGTCGTCCATAAAAACAAATTTATCACCGACAGCACCACGGAAAAGACGAACATGAGGAAGTAGAACTTCATTAATATATCGTTGGCCCGTCATAGTCCCATTCGCAACCAAATGTAGGGGCGTTCGTCCATTGATCATGATGCCGACCCACACCATGACACTGCATGTCGGATATCGGTCCCTTTCCTGGATATTTAATGAACGATAAACACTACCACTCTCGCGCCAGATCACATGGCGTCTACAATCCGATGATAGACTGAACCTACTCTCATCTGAGAATAGTATGCATGCCCAGTCCTGTTCAGTCCAATTGCGATGCTCACGACACCATTACAAACGGGCAGTACGGTGCTGTCTGATCAATGGGACACACATAACAGGTCTGCGGACGTATAATCCTCCTCCCCTCAAACATCTGGCAACAGTTTTTCGGGAGATCTGCTTTCCTCAGGCCGCAGGAAACTGATTTGCCACCTGCTGAGCTGTGGTGCGCTTGTTCCTTTTTGCTGATAGTTCGATATATCTGTCTTCTGCAGGCGTCGTACTTCTAACACGACCTCCCCCGTGCCGCCTACTACACATTCCAGTAGTTCTAAGTGACTTCCACTGCCATGAAACAACGCTGTGAGCGATGTCAAACTCCCTGGCAACATTTGTTATTTTTCGCTCTTCTTCGATCTTTCCAATAATTCGGCCACGCATAAAATCCTCTAAGTGATGTCGGAAAGACTTGCCAAAAATTTCAAATATGTCTTTTAAATCTTTCCTGTAAAACTTTGACTTGAAACAACAACTGTCCACACGCGTCAAAAGCCTTAAAGCTCTTATGAACGCTATCACGTGATGAAGAGACATGGAAAAAAAATTTTCATACGCATACTTCTAACTATATCCAGGACTTATTCTAATTTTCCACATTTTGCTTCCTTCCATTTTGTGGTTGCTATGGATGATAGTGTTATCCGTCCTTAGCAATTGTCCAGCAGTGTATATGTCACATATAGTCCTCAGCAAATAAAACTAATTTGAGGTATGTATAAATCAAAAAGTGGGAGGAGCTCATTTTAGCAATGATGCTATATATATATATATATATATATATATATATATATATATATATATATATATATATATATATATATATATATATGTAGTTCTAGTAAATATAGCACTTGTCATTGGAAATGTGTTGCATATTTTTAAGTGTGTCATAGTACTATCAATAGTTCTTAATACAAAAAGATATTATTATATGCTTCTGAATTAAGAGATGCACATTTTATATAATTAAATACTAATTGAGACACCGACATAATTTTTATTTATTTAAGTTTTTTTTTATTTAATAAATAAGTATTGAAAAGAAGCCCATATTAAATATTACTTAATTTGAGCTTCTTTTCGATATATACATATTTAAAATAATTAAGTATTACTTTATTATTTTACTTAATTATTACTCATGATGAATAATTAAGTATTAATTAAATATTGCATAAATGAATAATTAAGTATTACTTTAAATCAAATTTTCAATTTAATCAAACTTTTAATCGATTAAATATTATCATCATGAGTAATAATCAAGTATTACTTAATTATTACTCATGATGATAATATTTAATCGATTAAAAGTATTATTTATGGTGATGCCTATCATTTTAGTAACTGAAGCACACCTTGAAGATTCACTAGTTCTTAGTAAAGTAAAGCCCTTAATGTTGTTGAAATTTTTATAAGAGATTGAAATGCTATCATTAGGTCCTGAAACAAAAATAGTCTATGGAAAACATACCTTAATAAGGTTTCATTTTTCAAACAGTTCTTATTCATTCCCTCTAGTAGTTCAGTTCTTATTCATGTCTCACACAGGGTTCATCTAACTCAGATTCATAAAAGTCAAATTAGCAAACAAACATCAAAGATTTATCACCATAATCTAATCTTAGGATTCAACTCTTTGAAGTAGAAGGTCTTCGGTTTGAATCCGGTACCTGTAAACCAAATTGAGAGGATTATTGTTTTTTATATGAGTATTTTACAGTATAAGAAGTGAAAAGTTGTCAAGGTTCCTTTCTTTGCGATTATTGAATGAGACAATTAATTAGAAAAACTACTGAAAATGTATTCTGATTTCCGAACAACAATCTAGTCTTTGCCAGAAATCCAAATGCTTGCATTTCATGTTTATCAATAAATTTGTTACAAAATTTCACTTAAATTAGAATTATTAGTTTAAAATTTTTTTCAAATATTGAAATAGGATTTCTGAAGTAATATTCGAATGAAATGCAGTAAATGTAAATACACGTCACAAACATTGATTTCTTAATTTGATTTTCTATGCTCATTGTTTGGAGATAAAAGGGTTAATAACACCTATTATACAAATTAAAATAGATTTCTATTACAAAATAACCATTGGTTAGTAGTAAGACTCATATTATTAGAAAGAAATTTCCCTGGTTCTGTACCAGTTACTTTCAAACAACGAATATTACACATGATTAATATTTTTGACTCTTGAACAATAAACAAAGCACTTATGTTTTTCTGTTTTTTGCATGTATATCGTTTGAACTGGGTGCTTATAGGATATTACAGGCATCCTATATTGGCCATTTATCAGTAAGTATTCTCCCGGAAGACAATCATCCTTCAAGCTTTACCATGTTCACTACAAAGTATCAAATTGTATTGAAACCTGTTGATATTAATATTAAACATATTGTGTATTCATAACTAAAGATAAAAAAAGTGATGAAACTTTTTTCTGTAAACTGTAACTTCATTTACAAAAATAGATAGTAACTAAACAAGCTCAAAATAAATGAATAGTTAATTGTTTAAAAATAGAAGATTTTTATTTATTTATTTATTCTTATGAAATTCACAAAATATTTCTGTAAGTATTTTTCCACATATATTCAATCAATTTATTCTTCATTAGGAAAAGATACGTTTATTTCTCAAAATCAATAGATGAAAAACTACACCATTTCTAAATTTTTCTAATTTTTAGTTTTTTCCCCCTTAGTTTTTCAAAAAATTTTCTAAATTTATTGATACCATGTAATAAAAGTGTTCAATTTTAATTCAACTTATTCATTCTATTTCAATTCGTCCTAAAAAATCTCACTATTTTTCATTTTTCTCAATAATACATGTAGTGAAAATGAAACAATTAATTATTATTCTATTCATAATTACGTGAAATTTTTAACAACTTTATGAAATGGCTTCAAATAGCTTTACGGTGCCATTTACGATTCAAGATTTGAAAGAAAAATGTTTATTTGTTTTCATGAATATCTGTACAATGTATTAATGGTTTACTTTTTTATGAAATGAAATTTATTTGTATATTGAGATATAAGAAAAGTATTTTACTATATTCTTATTTGTTTAAAAGTGGGTATATTCGTTACTGTCCCTAAATCACAAACTTAATCATCTTAATTTATTTAAATTAAAAAATGACGGTTGAGAAAGGTGAATAATAACACTTGAAAATCAAACATTTAAAATAAACAACTGAATTAAAAGAAAACATTTTTGTGGATGAGAAAATAATTAAAACTCATTTTTAACGCATGAGTGAATTACTTTTGTTTATTTCGCGGTAGTTTAAATAACTTAAAAGAATAACTGAATAAGAAAATAATTGAGAAATAGCGAAAGTACAATTATAAAATCAAATAACTTTTCTAAAGGTATAAATTATGATTAATTTACTCTTTGGAAAATATGAGATATTCACCTACACTTAACACTCAATTTAATTTTCAAGAATAAAAAAAGCTTCTTGTTATAAATTTTTATAAATCTACATAACGTTAAATATTTTTGTAAATTAAGATAGCTTTTAAATGCTTAAGTGATTTTATTTTAAGCTTAAGAAAATTTCAAGAAGAAATTTAATGCATAAATAATGGTTTCATTCAAGAAAGTGTATTTCTCCATATTATTTATTTTCTTTTAAAACTCCAACAACTTCTAATTTTCTAGTTAATTTTTATTAATTATTCGCAAATTTGGGTAAAAATATTTTTATTTCTTTCTTTACTAATTTTTATTTTTTAAAAAAATTAGTATACATAATAAAATATCTTAATAAGTGTATTTTATATATAAATTATATTCCACAATCAATTTTATTTTATTCCATTTATTTTTCCATAGTGCTGTAAGTTGCAAACAAAAGAAACTAACGAATAAAATAAGTATAAAAAAGGAATAATTATTTTTTTTAATATAGAAGAGAAATGATTGTGTGAGTTAAAAACAAATGTGACTTTTTATATTTTGTAGATAAATAAATACATAAAAGGCAGTTATATTTTGAAAATTATTTTGAAATGGAATAAATGTGTTGTAAATATAACTTCTTAATCTTCTTCAAGAGCAAAACAGCCTTTTACAGGCCTTGGCTACTTCAATCAAATGCTCTTTCCAGCGTCTTTTATCATTAACAATTCCTATCCAATTCTTGATTTTGAAAGTATTTAGGCTTTCATCAGTATCATTTAACCATTTTGTAGGGAGTCTTCTTTTAGCAAGGGATCCCTCAGATATTTTTAAATGTTAAGATTTTTATAGAACTATCATCTAGGCTTCTTCAAACATGGCCGATCCATCTTAATTGGTTACTACAGATGATTTCAGTAATCTGCAGTTGTCTATAGAACTTGTGCAGCTCAAAATTGTATCGGACACTCCAACGTCTTTCTTCCTACACTGGGCAATAAATAGTTCCAAGGAATTACCTATCGAACACATCTAGTGATTGTTGTGTATCTTTATTTAGGGTCCAAGTTTCGCCAGCATAGTGTAAAACAGGTCTTATAAGCATCTTATAAATTTTTAATTTAGTTTTGTGGATGATAAGTTTACACTTTAATTGCCTTTTCAGCTCAAAGTAGTATTAATTGGCCATTTTAATTCTGTTATCCATTTCGGCTACGAGCTTATTTTTATCAATAGTTATTGTGCCTCGATATTTAAAGTCATTAACTTTGTCAAAGGTGTATATATTAATGCAAATAGGGTTAGAATACTTTGCAATAGAGAGGGGTTTTTCCATGAATTTGGTTTTGTCTTCATTAATAGTGAGTCCTATTTTGCAACGATTCATTTAAGTGCTAAAAAGCCACCCAACCTGTTTAGTGTGGATAAGGAGGTCCTGGGTTCGAATTCATGTTCAAGCATGGATGCACTTTCTCTCTCTATCTATCCTGTCTTTGAATTTCCCTTGTATAAATGAGGTGTGAATGGTTGCCTACCCTATAAACGGGTCCCTATGGCATGTGTGTACTGAGGAAGTCGGACTCCACACCACAATATGGTTCAGTTGGAAAAGTGGAGCAGCGCACCCTATGTTGCCAGCCTAAGCTGGCACACGACAACAACAACAAGTGCTAAAAAAGCCTCTTTTACTGATTTTTCTGTCCTTCCAATAATACCATTGTCATATTCATAGGTCAAAATTTGCTGCGACCTATTCCACAAAGTACCCCTTTGGTGTAATCCACTGTCTCTAATGCACTTTTTTAATGATAAATTGTCTAGCAAGCAAACAAGTGAATCTAATTGGTGTAGGAGGCCTCCATCATATTTTCTCTTATAAAAAAGTTCAGAGAGAAGATCTTGAGTTTTAATTCTACGTCTCATTTTACCAAGGATAGTTTTAGTTAAACTAATCAATTTGGTGGAATTCCAAAACTCTGCCATTGCTTCTCAGAGCTTCACCTCTTTATACTGTCATATCCCACTTTAAATTGAAAAAAACATGATGTAAGTTTTAATATCATATCCTTTGTTTGTCTGTTTTTTCGATAATTTGTTTTAAGACATAGATATGGTTGATGGTGGACTTTTTAGTTCTAAATATACATTGGTACTTTTCAATCTCCTTATCCACAAAGGGTAGGAGACCTGTTTAAAGTATGTGGGTAGAGATTTTATACACCGTTTTGAAGAGAATAATGCTGTTATAGTTGTGACATTCAAGATATTTTTTTAAAAAAAATGGCAGATGGATCCGCTTTCCAGTTCAATGGGTATTTTCCCTGTGATTCAAATTTTAATCGTAGCTTTATAAATGACTTTTAAAAACTCAGGCTTATCTGTCTTTAATAGCTCAGCTAGTATATAGTCCGCACCAGCTGATCTGTTGTCTTTAAGTTTCTTAACTGCTAACATCACATCATCTGCAGGTGGTGAGGTTTCACATTCCTCCTTAAAGGAAATATTTCATTATTCGGAGATGTTAAGATTAGAGAGTTGTGTAAATAACTAAGATTTAATAAAAAATATAATCCAAAATGTTTTCTAAATTGTAATTTACATTGTACATTTTTACAGAATTAAATTTAATTATATACGGAATGGATAGACATAGCTCAATGGAAATTAAAAAAAAGGCTTCACTATTTAAGAACTTTAAAAGTGTATTTTTTTGTTTTAGTATATAAATTTGATGATCTAAAATCAAACATAACATCCCACTTTATCCAAAATCTCAAATTTTTAAGAATTTTAATAAAGTATACATTATTTTAAATAAATTCTGTGGATCGTATGATGAAATAATCGCGTAAATTTTACCATTATATATATTTAAAATTTTCCTCAACAATAAAGAAACTATTCTATACTATAATTTAAATTGCCTCAAATTATCCGAGTTTAAACTAAGGTATTTTTCCTTTATTAAAGTGTTCAAAAATAGAGCTCAAATCATTATAATTTAACATGTATTTTTTTCCACGGAAAACATGCCAGAAACGAACTCAGAGCATCAAATTACTCCTTGAAAGATTTTATTTTGAATAAATATATTTAAATTTTGGGAGATATTCAAAACAATACCCATTCTTTTGTTATTTTCCCTTGTTATATTTTCCCTGAATTACAATTGCCTGTAATTCAAAAATATATTTTAAGTTTTTTTACAAAGTTAAGGATAAAAAATAATCTTATCTTGAAAAATAAACAAAAATTTAGTTTAATCTCCTTTAACTTGAATCATAAGACCATAGACCTTGATAAAGAAAATTTTTATTATGTATTCAAAGTAGGGAATGTCACTTATATTATACGAATGGTGGTGCTAGAGTAGAGTAACTATAGTACGCGTGAACTACGTGTACTGAACATGCAGCTCTTTTATGAGCGATGAACTTGCAAGCTCGTACTGGTGACTCATCATACCGCTTATGTCTCCCATTCGCTGTGCAGAATGTTTTTGGAGCTCCTATTATGAAGTAGGAGCATTATTCACTGACTATTATATCGAAGACTATATTTATATTGTTTTTAAGATGGTTGCCTTCGCCCACAGCATTGGAGGCACTTTTGCTAAGACATCGATATAAAGGAACATGGATATGTCGAGTTGAGTTATACGAAACACGCTTTCCTTGAAGCAATTATAGTTACCATGCACAACTTTTCAGTGACTTCACGACTTGTTTTATCAAAATCCCAAAGTAAATATGGAATACCACATCACTTACAGCGTGACATCACGGTTTGTAGGCCATCGGCTAAATTTGTGGATCACTGCTAACTATCATTGATTCATAGATGACATGATATTCTTTCTTAATTAATTTTTGAATAACATTTATCAGCAGGATAATGCCACATTGCACATGTCATGAATCAACAATGAACACGCTCAACAAGATTTCCAGATATATCCCTGAGGAATCTCATCAATCGAAAATATTTGAGTCGTCATTCCACATATATTGCATAGATTTACCACCGACGCACTCATTAAATGATATGCGATAAATAATTGAATTAGATTGGACGGTATATTTCAGGAAGCACTCTGAACACTTTTTGAATTTTAAACTTTTTAATTTGTATCTAATCATGTTACTAAGTATATTATCACAAAATGTTGCTTAGCAAATTACCGAGTATACCATGAATATCTCTTTATAAGTTTATCATGTGACGAAAATCAGTTATTATTCGGGTACATATATATTTGATTTTCATTAACTGAACTGGATCTGACTCTGGTTTTATCAAGTTTTTCTCAAAGCTAAAGCATAATAACGGTTATTAACATTTTAAATCATTTATAAAATAATTTTGAAAAACAAATTTTTTTTTCAGTTTCATAAAATGTGTGTTAACTATAAAAAAAATGAAAATAATATTTTTGAGAAATATCAGTATAAAAAATATGTATACAGAAATGCGTATGCAGATCTTACATCCATTATTACCTTGGAATTAGTTTTTTTATTCTAAATAAAACATTTGTTTTTTTTTTTAATTTGTATACACATTAAATTCTCTTAAATTTTCATAAATTCTTAAAATTGCTTATTAAAATTGTATTTCATTTGTTCTTAAATTTAAAGAAAAATGGATAACTTAATACTGTTGAAAAAGAACTATATAAAAAATATGTATTCATAGCTTAAATCCATTAATGATCAGAATTTATTTTTTTCTGACTGAAACATTGTTGTTTATGTATGAAGAAATCTTCAAACATAAATATTTAATGCTTCAATTAACTTAATGAATTGAATATTCTTAAATTTATATTTACATTAAAATCTTTTAAATTTTCGTAAATTTTTAAAAAAACATTTCTTAAAATTTTATAACATTTTTTCTTCATTTTAAGGAAAATGAATCATCTAGTACAGCTGAAAAAGATCTGTATAAAAATATGTATATATATCTTAGATTCCTTAGTGCATAGATTTTTTTTTGTTTTACTGAAACTTTTTTTTAAAATTTATATTAACAAATACTAAAGTTTTTAATTTGTTTCATTGAATTATCTATCAAATTTAAAATTTACTTAGTTCAATAATACAGAAAAATATTTTAAATAAAAATAATTTACCTTCAGAGCTTTCCCTTATGTCATTTGCTTTATTTAATATCATTTAAAGAAAGTATTTTTTCTGTGCATAAGCTGTCAGACAATAAAAAGTAAGGAAAATTTAAGAAAACTTTATATGCTTTGTTATGTACAAATTATTTATTTTGATTAAAAAATATAGAGAGAATTTATCAATTGAAGTTATATGCTTCTGGCATTTAAATATTCAAGTTGTTATAAAGTTTTAGAAATATTTGCTGGTAATTTACATAACAAAGGTATACATAAATAGTATTTTCATGATTCCTTAATATGAATGGTATTTCTTTTGTAAATTTTTTAACAACGTGTCATAAAATAATCTTCTATTTAACGAGTTAAAGTCCATCATTCTAAACAAATAAGAAATATTTGCGATGACATAAATAAAGTTTTAAGAAAATTAAATTGTATTTCAAAAGCTCATGTCGGGGATTTTATTTACAAATAAAAATGTTCCTCGAAGCGACAATGCGTTCATCAAATTGAAAGAGCATTTGAAAGGCATTCTTAAACTTTTATGAAAACAAATGCTATTCACGTTTCCAAAATAAATCTGTTCCCTAAAAGGATTTACTGTTAAAAAGTAAATCTGATAAATTTTTGCAATAAATAAGGAAAACAATCAAACTATTTTAAACAGAACATACTAGATAAAATTCCTTATTTAAAATAAATTTTTAAGTTATTTTATAGTGCTCACGAATATTATGCTTATAATCATATAAATTTGCATTTAGACAATTTAATTCCGAGACTTATGAAATAAAATTTCGTTTGTTACCGAATATAAAAATGCATATTTTGTAAATTTATATTTTTGAAACTTAAATCTTATTTTTCCTCTTATACTATATTTCTAATTGTTAACGAAATCTTAACTCGTTGCTTTTTAATTCATTGCTTATCGATTGATTTATTAATCATGAATTATTTATTTCCTTTTTATTTTTATATATTTATATTTGAATTTTGTTGAAAGAAGTAGTCGTATTTAGATCTTAATTAGTAATACTTGATTTCTATTTAGTTGGTCAGAAGATTTCTCCCCCCCTCCCAATTTATAATCATTTTCATCTCACTTAGAAAATTTATGGCCTAACAACACCTACGCACGTAAGAACATTATTGTCCTACAAAATCATAAAATAAGTTCAACAAAACAAATTTTATATATTTAGCTCTATTGTTTAAACTGTTTTTTTTTTCTTTTAAATATAGTTCGTAAAAACATAGTGAATGTATTATGTGGTTGCATTTAACGTCTTTTTACATCCCAATTTCTACAACAACGCATATAATTAAGGGATGAATTTTGAATTAACTTACTTAAAATGAGAATTTAAGCAATATTTGCACAATTCACAAAAAAACTAATCTAAATATTTTCCTAAAATGAACTATTTTAAATGATTGATAAATACGTATACATAGCAGTTTAATATCAAAAAGCTGGTAGCAAACAGCTGAAGTGCTTTTAAGATATTAGAATATCTTCTGCATAGTGTACTTAAGACAGACTTAACACTAATCATACTAACACTTATTAGATACCTAGTTTACCATAGCGGGTCAAATGACCCGAAATTTACGTTTCCTACTTTTATGTATGAAATATGGATGTTGGAAAGGAAATCAAAATATAATGATAATAAAATATGTATTATAATTATATGAAATAGTATTTTTACAATTTCTATTTCAAACGCAAAAAATAAGAGTTGTTTTTATACATCACATTTTTTACACATAAGTTTTTCCGTTGCACATTTCCCGCAAACAAATTTTTTTACAATTGGAGCAAATTTTATTAGTTTTATTATCTTTGCAGTATCCTATTTGACACCTCTTACGTTTATTAGAATCTGTAACAGGGTTAGGCAACGATCGTTTAGTATTTGCTTTTTCTTTTGGTTGTTCACGGGCAACTCGAAAATCGTCGGCAAGTTCTACTGCTAGCTTGAGTAAAAAATCTTGTCTCGAGATATTATCTCCTGTCGTTTGCTTGTATAAAATCCAGGCATTTATAACAGCTAAATCAAGGATATTGAAAAAAACTTGGAGTGGCCATCTGCAAGACTTAGATTTTGTAGTTAATTTCCTCGCCATTTGATCGGTCATGTTTTCGTCCACAACCGTTATTCACAATATTTTCCTCTTCATTGTCAGTATCTGTAGATTCAGACTCATTTTCGTTTGTAACCAATACATCTTCGTTTTCAGAAAATTCATCTTCACCGATTTCCGAAAACTCTTCTCCAATATCATTTACATCTTCTAAGAATTTGGACTGTCGCGTTCGTTTCGACATTTTATGGGTAAATAGTTACCTGTATCACTAATAAAGCTATCAAAATAAAATAAAAACTATGTACTAAACTTTTCTTTTTTTGCTACCTTTTTTACACAAAAATCTAGTTTCAATCTAAAATTTTTATATTTTCTTGAATTATTCTCAGCTATTTTGATTGAACTACTTTACGTAACAGTCTTTGCATACATTTGCAGTTTACTGAATACAATAAGATAAGCAATATGTATTGATAAGCTTATAAAACAAAAAAAATGTTCTCCGGGTCAAATGACCCGATGTGGTAGACAACGGTATACGACAGTTATTACTCAAAATAAACAAAACAAAAAATTATAAAAATAGTATAAGAACAGTAGACTTAATTAGTCAGAAAAAGTCAGTAAGTTAAATTTGGAGAAGTAATAAGATAATACGTGTATTATCAATGCAAAAGTTCAAAATGGGTCATTTGACCCGTTATGGTATGATTAGTGTTAATATAGATAATACATATCATTCACAATATAGACTTGGAAAACTCTCAAGCACGCACTTAAAAAAATGTACATACGAAACAAAAGGGCAACGTGCAACTTTCATTGCACAACAATTGCACAAGACCACGTGCATGTTTCAAATTGGCAAATGAATAAAATAGAACTGCAGCAGAAATGGTTTGTGACCGATGTCTGAGTGGTTAGCGTTCCTAATACCTGAGCTGGGGGTCCCAAATTCGAGTCCCGGCTCGATCATGGATGTTACTTTCGCTCTGTGTTTCTCTGTACTTTTTTCTGTGATGATGTATGAATGTGGCACACCCTATAAGCGGGTTTGTGGTGGTATGGTGCGGCCAATGTTCTTCGCCTCCGTAACTTGGTTCACAGGTGCCCGCGGGTTAATGACAAATGAGTAGCAGTTTCCAGCCTGTTTGTGGCGAAGGGTTGATCACCCAAAATGCCAACCGTTCTTTAAAAAAATATTCATTATCAGTAAAGATATTCAATTACAAAATATGACTTTGATTTGCTTGACATTATATATCTGCAGTAATTAACTAAATGAGTTCACATCAGATATTTTGTGTTGTCTTGCAACAGCTAATCCTACCACCCCGTTTTGCCAAAAAAATTTAAACTTCATAAATTTTTACTCAAATAGACGTGGGAACTTAATGCTACCTTGTATTCCTTAAAAAATATATCCTTTCATAGTTTGTATATTCATTTACAATCATCCTGCGTTTTAAATAAAAGTGAAAAATATCTAAAAATAATCATAAATGTGATATTCAGTAAATACTTAAAAAGCTATCCATAAATGTTTCAGTACAGATTTTTAAAAAAATGTGGGGTCTTGTTATATTTTCTTTCATGATGATAGACGCTATTGAATTTGATATTTAATCTCTGTGTAAAAGCTCCATGTGGTGATATTACACCTTTGTAAATATGAAGTTTTCAAATGATAAATGCTTATAATCCTCAAAAAATAATTCTGCCATCTCAAATTTATTGAAAATAACAGTTGTTAAGGATGCTGTCTTATGAACGCCTGATTTCTTTTAATCATGTAATTTATTAATTGATTATATTTTTTACGTAATTATTGAAAAAATTGTAGTTAACTTTCTAGTATTTTATTCAAGAGTAAATTGTTACCTCAACAAAAAATTCCCTTCAACAATGAATTCACTCCTTGCAAGTAATGTTCTCAAATTTTTTAACTGTCAGACTTTTTTTAAATTTTATTTATGCCAAGAAGTCATAGGGAAGAAAGAGAATAAACACAAAAATTCTCTGAAACTTTTACATTGAAGAAAAGAAATTAGCTACTTTTTTTCTCATAATGCAAAAAAAAATTTTAAAAATTCTTCAAAGGCTTTTCTTTCAGCAGATTGTCTTAAACTGAATTTATTTCAAGAACTCGAAGTGGATACTTCAATGAACAGAACGCTACCTTCTGATTAAGAAATCTTCAACTGCCAAAGAAATATCCAAACTTCAATTTGCATATTCAATTAATTTTTGTAAAACTCTGGTTGAAGAATTTTTAAAGTAATCAGTGTGTCAAATATAAGAGTATGCTTCTGGGATCAATAATTAAAAAAAGATTGACATTCACTAAAATCTTTTAAGAAGATATTCAAGCATCATATTTAAATTAAAAGTAATATGCTGCTGGAAAGACTCATTTAATATAAACTGAACAATATAAATTTCTTTATCTAGTTATATCTTCTGTCTATGTATTAATAGTTTAGAGTTCGTCTAATCACTTAAATAAATTTTAGGGTCGCTTAAAAGCTTTTATTGTATTAAATATACATCTGAAAATTAAATGTAGTAAAAAGTGCTTTGAAGTATTAAATTTGAAGCCTGACTCAAATGATATTGAGAGGATCTATACTCATTAAACGCTTATGGTCACATAACATTCCCGACGTAATTTCGTATTGGATGAATGACAAATGGAGTGGGCTAGCAAGAGATGGATTTGTGTAAATAAGCTGATGTCATGCGCTTGGCATATTTCCTTTTTGATGAGACTTAATAACACTCGAGTAACATCGCGATGTTTACTAGTTAATGTTTAAATAAATACTTTAAAGGCAAATTCCTGTGTATTGTAATGTTTTATTGAAGTAGTTATTGGCAAAAAAATACAAGTTCTATAAAGTCTTATTTCTCTGCAATAGTATTCTGTAGCATGAAAAGTAGAGTGTCATTTACATCATTTACAAATTTCAAATCGGTTTAAATAAATACAAGCTATTCTTGAGCTCTGAAGCTGCCCTTCATTGTTTGAAGGCGTATGGGCTTATGGACCTGGACGCTTATTCCGCCCTATCGATGGTTGATTGTAGCTTACTTATAAACCGTTACGCGGTGCAGTGATAGATTATCAATATTTCTTAATTTGCACCTGCTGATCGGCAAACGCACACTCTTTTTGTCGTTGTGATTTATCAACAGGTGTTGGTGTGTTGACTTTCATCGATAGTTAAGAATATATGCGTTAATTTCTGTGGCTATATATTACAAGAAATTAGTAATCGGATAAATTCAAGAAGTCGGCCGATTTATAAGGGTATAGAAAATCCATTTTCTCTTCTGGGTGCAGTTTTTATAGATTATTTTAGGCTATAAATAAACATTGAGTTGTTGAAATTTATTCAGATTTATCTTCACTACTCCACTGTCTAAATACAAAACTACCGCATTATCATTTGATGTAAAAATAATGGAATATTTTTTTCAATTTATCAGAGAAAACTAAAATAAGAGTAATAGATCTCTAGAACAGAGTAGCACATTTTTAAAAATGTTATTAATTGAAACTTTTGACTAAAATTTTCATTCTTTTGTGAATACGATGTTTTGTTATGTATGTCCTTTGATTATACAATTAATTCAATTTTTGGTTACGTTTCATAACTCTATTAATAATCTTAACCATCATAATTTTATAAAATAATAACAGAAACAAAAAGAAATTTTCTCATTTGACAAAACAAATCATGTTTTTATCAAAATATAACTAATTTTACATTTTTCAGTTTTAAATTGACAATTAGAAAAATTTTTACATCAAATATACCTAAAATTATTTTCTCTTTGACATTCCTGCGTTTAATAATCATACAATTAAGCTCATTGAAAGCAAAATATAAAAAATGATCTACCAAATAATTATATTTAAAAAATTGAATTTTCAAGTTGTAGACACTCAATTCAAAATATATAATAACAAGAGTTTTATAATTTTATTTATGCATACACACAAATTATCATACATATATTTTACTTTGGAAAATAAATAAAAATTAAACTCAAAGATTAAAACACTTAAGCTTTTTTAAATTATAATATAATACGACCATAATGACTCAAAGTAAGTTAAATGACTCAAAGTTTACAAATGATTATATGCATATTTAAACAAAATTTATTTTTTCATGTATATGAGACGTTTCTCGATAAATAATCTCTATATTTGAAAAGTATAGATTCCGCAAGATATATATATATATATATTTAATTAAATTTATTAAAATTTCATTTCAGTAGTATTTTATTGATTATATATATATATATATATATATATATATATATATATATATATATATATATATATATATATATATATATATATATATATATATATATATATATATATATATATATATATATATATATATATATATATATATATATATATATATATATATACATATATATATATATATATATATATATCATATATATATATATATATATATATATATATATATATATATATATATATATATATATATATATATATATATATATATATATATATATATATATATATATATATATAATCAATTAAATACAAACTGAAATGAAATTTTTTTGTCTGGCATTAATATCACAGGATGAAATGATAGACCTTTGTCCGTAGAATTGTAAAAATGACATTACTCTACCTTTTTTTATTATTAAATAAATTTATAAAATCAATCATTAAGAATAAAGAGAAAGTTAGATTACATTTATAGAACATTTTATAAAATATTCAGTCAATACTTGTGAATTTATACCTCCCTGAATTTAAGGTATTCGTTAAGTATTTTCTGGTTATAATAATTCTTTTCAATAAGAAATTGTTTTCAAATAGAAATAATTAGATTCCTTGATTTAGCAAATTTGAACATGCTAAGATAAATAATCGATAGATTTCTAGATTAAGTCACAAGCAATATATTCTCGAGTTTACAACTGAAAAATATTTACGTGCATTTACATTCATAAATTAAGATTTCAAACTTAACTTCAATTTTAAACTTTATTCATATTAAGTTTAAATTGCCTATAAGTTAAAATATGCCCATTGCGCTTGCGCATTGTCACCTGGAAGGACTTTCCACAGATAATGGGTTCGTATTCACGTGGACGAAACTCGAAAAGCATCTAGTGAACCACGACGTAGGCCTGAAGCGCAACTTCCCTCTGCAGCAGTTTAACAGAGTCTGTAATCAATCCCGAGACGTTGTGCGGTTACGATGAGGATCATTCTTTCCAATTGAGTTTCATCTATCGATAAATATAAAATGAAGCTATGAATTCATTTTATATTTATCTGAATAATTTTGGGGAACAAGAGAGAAGAAAATAATTAAGGACGACTTAAATGTATAATATATATATATATATATATATATATATATATATATATATATATATATATATATATATATATATATATATACAAAACCATTTAGTACAAAATGCAATTCAAATAGAGTAAAATTCGATAGCTTATTCTAATTCATTTTTCAGTACTTTTTCGATAGGAACATTTAGAATTTAATTTCGTGATTAAATTCTAAAGGTCACTCCATAATCTTTTTCTATATGAATTTGTGAACCTTTCTGTTAATTTGTTCTAAGCCATCTGAGAATTTTCCTCCGAAAAGCTGACTAAAATTTCAATTTGATTTTTTAAATGCAGAGTTGTGCTGTGCCATTTTAAAATAAGGTATGTGGAAGATCGTAAAATTAATTTTATAAAGCGCAAATAATTTAAGTTTCTGCTGAGTCAGTTGATTTGTAGGTAGCAATATTCTTTATAATGCAGCTCTCCGATTGGTTGAATTCTTTAACACACTCTAAGTACCTTATACCGCTCTTAATTTGTAGAAATGATATCGTCCTTCTGATGGCCAGAAAACGAGAGGACAGATTACCATTAGCTGATTGATTCTGTGTCGGTTGTCAGATTCACCAGATATCATTTCTCTATCGATGTTGATGAGCAGAATAAGCTCCCTGGTTTGATGTTACTAGGAGGGATAATCCACAACAACAGAAGTTTTGAGGATAGCACTTAGGTTATACTTTAAAATTACAAATAAATCGGATGTGTTCAATTGACTGAAAGAGGCTTCCGGAAACATATCCTAGTAACATAACTTAACCTTTGAATTATTATAGATTTATCTCAGTTATCGCATATTTATAACTTTTTTATGAATATAATCTTTGATAGAATGAATGGAAATCTACTAAATATGCCTGATTATAGTTATTTGACATCGCATAACGGAAGCGTAACTACTCAAAACTGTTGTAACATATTTAAGTATTTAATATATTATGTGTTTTGTGGAAGAATTTTATCAGAAACTTTGAGAAGTAATCGGGTGTTGCAAATCATGCAGCTGTATAAAATAACAAGCGTTTATTCTAAACATATTTAATACAGAAAGCAAATATGTCATCTTTCACTTCTTTCCTCAACAAAAAATATCATCTGTCATTTGATGAGCGGAAATCACCTGATTGATTTCAACTCATCATTTAGGTTCAATAACATTCAGTTGAATCGAACCTGAGACATTTCATTCCAAAGATTATATTTTTACTTTTTGCCTATTTGAACCCAAACAATGCTATTCGTAATCTTTCTTTAATAATAAAAATATTTAATTCCTACTTTTTTCTTCAAAGCATTGTAGAAAAGTTTTTCAAGAAAGCATTTCTTTCGAAAAATTTAATGATGTATATGTTTATAATTCCACATTTAATGCTCCCTTTTTTTATTTGTATATATAAATTTTTAAATTTAGTTCACTTTTATCGCTTTTTATAGTATAAAACGGAGCATTGAGTCAATAATTCATATTTTTTACATTTAAGTTTTAATTTAATTGTTAGTTGGTGTGAAAATATTGTAAAAATGTGAAACTATGTGTATTATTATTATTATTATCCAAGATATTATGTCTTCTAATTGTAAGATATTCACACTTTTGTATTTTGTGCTTTAATTTCTTTAAAAAAAATATAATGATTCAAATAATAGAACATTTAGAAGCTGAAAATTATAATTTATTAGAATCAAATTGCTATGCGTATGCTCAGACCTCAAAACCAAATCTTACTTATTTAGAAATCATTAAAAAGCCCAAAAAAACGCTGTCAATGGTAACTTCAGCACTAAAGTATTAGTTATTAGGGGATTCCCCATATTCAAAAATTTTGAAATTAAATATATTGAATTTGTTTAAGTATCTTCATTTTTATTTAAGAGAAATTTAAGGACATTTTAAAAATATCCACACATTCGATGTAAATAGGCTTATAATGTTTTCTAAACAAAATTGTCCATAAGCTCTTAAAAATTTATTTAAAATTAGAAAATACATGATAGACTTAAAAAATACACGTCAATTTTTTTTCTTTATCGGAAAGCCTTTATTTTATTTTCTTCAGTTCATCAGCATATTCAAAAACATACTTGAATTTTTTTTCCAGTACAGCTGTTTTAAATTGTATTTTTCTAGAAACACGAAGTACAAGCTTTTCATAACAAAAACGATGATGCCTTATTAAAGAAACTTCATCTTCATAAATATTTTCCAATCTCAATTTACATATCCAATTAATTTTTAGCGAACATTTGATAAACTGGATTTTATAAAAAGGCATATGTTATAAATATAAAAAGTAACAAAAGATGTCCGTAATGATTAGTTAATGATTGACAGTGACAGAAGTTTTTTAAATAAGGACACTTCATAAACTTCTGCTTGTGATTAGACTGTTAAAGAAATATATTTTCAGATATTCAAATTTCTAAAACGTGTTTTGGTACATGCATTTTATGGTTTTGGTGAGATACTTTAAGTGATTTTGTGTGATTTCTAAAAATCTTATATAAATGTACTAAATATTACATTAAAACTAAGCAATTTTAAAAGCATCAAATATTTTTCCTGTAGATACCTTCTTTAAATTAATCTTGTATAGGAATGAATGTTACATTTGCTCAAAGAAGTAAGTTGTTTTGCAATGTTCATGAATCTTCATAGTAATCAAAGTGAACTTTTAAAGAAAACTACAACGATAATAGAATAAATATTTTATGTTACAAACAAGTGTTCAAGAATTTTCATATGAATTAACTTGTAAGTTAAGTCCGGTAAATTTGTGAGGGTTTTAGCTTCTAACGGAAATCCGAGGGGGGATTATGGGATAAAAAATAACGATATTTACGATTTTTAACGATATTTTTTTTGTTTACTTACTGTCATTCAAATTATTGTTTCGCACCACGAAGTAGAACTACGGTACTTACTCACCAGTGTGTGTGTGTGTGTGTGTGTGTGTGTGTGTGTGTGTGTGTGTGTGTGTGTGTGTGTGTGTGTGTGTGTGTTGTGTGTGTGTGTGTGTGTGTGTGTGTGTGTGTGTGTGTGTGTGTGTGTGTGTGTGTGTGTGTGTGTGTGTGTGTGTGTGTGTGTGTGTGTGTGTGTGTGTGTGTGTGTGTGTGTGTGTGTGTGTGTGTGTGTGTGTGTGTGTGTGTGTGTGTGTGTGTGTGTGTGTGTGTGTGTGTGTGTGTGTGTGTGTGTGTGTGTGTGTGTCACCTAAGAATAATTGAAATGCAGAAGTTAACGCATGAAATTTTCCTAATTAAAAGGTTATTAACTTTCATCAGTTTTCGAATGTATTTCCATATGTTGGTTTATTGAAGAAACCGTAAACACGTTCGTTGCAGAAAACAAAAATAATACATTTCAAATAATCGTAAAATATAGTAAATAGTCTTACTTTCTTTATAAAACAATTATGTGGTTATGAGGAAGAAAGGAAGACCGATAACATAGATACATTTTTTTATCACTCGATAAGTATTGATGACAATTTTGAAAGCGGTAAAAAAATGTATGCCTCCATTCTTGAAATAAGGAAAGTTTCAGAACTATATGTACTATCGTCTAAGTAATCTTAAAGTATTCAAATCAGTATTATAATTATGATTTTAGTTAATTTCAAACGATATTATAAAAATTTTGAAAGAAAGCAAAGGAAAGAGAAAGCGAAAATTATAGGAAGCATTTTTCAAGTAGCCACAGACACCAACATTCCGATATAAATTTTATTGCATTCCATATGGTATTCTCAATACAGGCCATATTAAAATAATTGAAATTGCAGAAGACAAAATTTAGAAATTTGTGTCACATAATATTGTTTTTAAATGCATGTGTTTTGCATAAAATATAAGGAATCTGATATTCATGAGTATTTTATAAGAGATACAATTATCATTTCAACAAGTTAAAAAAATTTTTATTTTATTATATTTATTTTTATATAATTATTATTTATTTTTTCAGGCTCTTATAATATTTAAACACAAATGAAATTTTTTCAAGAAAATTGATTTATGTAATCCTTCAGTTTCATTAACGTTTTGCATATTCGTATCTTGGAATTTCAATGCTTCTTGACTTTTGAAGAAAATTGACTTTAAAATAAATATTAATCTCTGACAAGAGACAAAATTCAGAACAAAAGTTCATTTATAAAATTTGGCTTTTTCTTGCATTTCTAAGAAAATTAAAATGCGTCAAAAATGATGAAGGTCTAAATCTAATGTTTGAAAAAAATTGTTAAATTTCATAAATTACAAGAATGTTATTAAAATTAGAATACAAATCCCTTTACAACACTAATTATTTATAATTGATTTGACTAAGAAAAGAAATTTTTATGTTGTTCAATTACTTTTTGGTGACACATTTAAAACTTTGTTATTCCTAATTTTCATAAAAAGTTATATTATAATTTTATAACGATTAATGGAATTATATAATTAGCCAAATTAATAGAATATTAATGAATGATTATAAATAATATTTTTATTAAAATTAATCTAAAATAAAGTTAAAAAAGCATAAATTATTTTCTTGTTATTTACCCGTTTAAAAACAAATTTAGCTACAAGATTTTACATTTTATTAACTAAAATATGTATTTAATCAAATTGATGTAAATTGATCACACCATTGATGCGTTGATTGCTGTTATTAAATTCAAATCCAATTTGCAAGCAAATAGTATTGATTTTCATTTTTCCCGAATCAATTTCCGATTTCCACTACACATAAGAAACTTTTCTTTTTTATCATTTTTTTATTGAAATCAACACAATTAAGTTAGTAATTTCAACACCCTGAAGCAAGATGTGAGCATCTATAACAATAGTAAAATTCAATGGAGTCAAAATTAGTCAACTATCCTAACAATATTTGCGAACTATTGAGAATCCAATTCGAAAGCATTACTTGCCATATCCGCAGTGTGTATGCATATATCTAGGCATATTGAATAGCCACAACCATGAAAATGTGTTAACCTAACAATCGCTAAGTATCAGTTAATCACTAGTCATCAGGTAGTCATATCAGTATCAAGTAGTCATATATTAAAATCATATTAAAAGTTTAATACATTTGTGTCAACTGTTAATAGTTTGACCTTCTTTATGGTAAAAACAAAGAATATGAACGAGAGTTTTAATATTGATGTTTTCGCGATGAATTGAGTATTTCCAAAATCGCATGTTACCAGGTTTCCCTCGAGTATTCATTTCAAGGAACTGGTTAAATAACCAAGCAGAGGAAGATATGAACAACCTACTGATGTAAAGGGAGAGAAAAAGACAGAAATGCCTGTTCTTACAATAGGAATCACATGATTCATCATTGCATAGCAAAATAATGTCTCTGAACTCATTACACACCACTGATTAGTTGCATGCACAACACGCCAAACATTGGCTACAAAAACATACATTTAGTTCTAACATCTTTGTTCTTGGCCCAAAATTGCAAAAATTATCGCCAATTTGTCCGCAATCTTCAACACTGGGCCATAGATGAATAAAAGAAGACGTGTGGATAGTTTAAATCTTGTTCCTTATTGCATCAGCAAATGGGTGAAAACATGAAACGATAGAGGCTTCTTTACTAGTTTTTTACTGTCTTGGCTGGGGGAAGCGTTGTTATGTTCTGTGGAGTATTTTCTTAACATTCTTCATCTGCTGATACCCGTATAACAAGGCCTTAATTATCAAGACTACCTCAAAATTGTCATCGATTATGTTAATCCTTTCATAACTATTATGTTTCATGCATAGAAAAGATAATACCAGTTCGACAATGTTCTGTTTCACAAGGTTCGTATCAATGGTCACAAAAACTCAACAATGAATTACACTTACTCCACGGAATATCGTTGTACCTGGATTTGAACTAAATAGAAAATCTTCTGGATGCAATTAAAGTGTTTCTTCAGAGAAGACATTAACCACCATCGAATCAGTAACAACTGAGAGCAGTAGTTCCATTCACATGGACAAATATACCAGAACAATGCTTTCAGAGGTTATTAGAATCCATGCCGTGGCTATTTCCTGCTGTTGTAGCTGCTAAGGCTGCTGGGCCAACACACTCTTAGTCGGCTGTTCCTAATAAACCAGCATTTCAGTGTTTGCATGTATTTATATTTAAATACATACACATATGTGTTCTATTATTTATTCTTACCATAAACGTTTAATTGAAATATTAACAAATTAACAAAAAGCATATAATCTGCAGATAAAGTATACGTAATTGTACATATATGAAAAGACTAATAATATACGACTGTAGCATTACGTTAACACAATGGTAACCGATAACATTATGATTGCACAATATTCTTTGAATGATTGTATAATCGGTTGTATGATGAGATACGATGAAATCAATATAGTATGATTTATGTACATATAATAATTTAACTATATCATGTATAAATAGTACGTAATTCTCCTTATATCATTTCATATTCAGAGGGTTTTAATAATTTTAAATTATCATTTTTTATTTCATGAAAGTTATGTTTTAATTGAAAAACACTTATAAAAAAACTATGGGTGAAAGTTTACAATCAAGTTCCTTAACTTTTGGCAAATTTTTGACACCAAGATGGAACTAGATAAGATAGCCGTACAAAGTTAAATTAAGTATCAGGGTTATTAGAAATTAAATTTTATTGCCAAATTTTTTGCCAAACCAATTAGTACCCAATTCTACACCGAGCTCGAACTCTAAATAATGAATAATAGTTTATGTAAATAATATAATTATACCAAGAATATTAGCAAAGATTAAAAATAATGGCATTAAAAATTTTAAAAAAGCTATGTGTGTAATCCGAATCATTCTCACTATGTTAATTATCTTAATTTTTATCAAATAGGTAGGCTAATGAAATACAGTTATAGGGTACACTTGACTATCTGGCAATGTAAATGGTTTGAATAATAGTAATTGTTGAAACGAAATCTTGTTAATTTCTACATCTCCTCAAAATAATATTTTGTTGTAGAGTATTTAGGCATTATTCACGCACAAAGTTTTTAAAAATTTAGAGCTTTATAATCTAAAATTTATTTTAAGGCTGTGATTTTCATCTCTTGTACTCATGTTTTTAAACATCTAATTTACTAATTTGCTGTAAGACATATTTTGTTCATTAAATAAAATTACCTTTTATTTTTACCAATAAAACGAACTATTAATTATTCTATCCAAATACCACATAACTAAATCTCTCAAGTCCTTTGGAAACTATGCTTTGAGGCTTTCATAAATCACATATTGTAAAAAGTGTCAGTTAATTATTACAAAAGGAATATAATAAATGGAGATGAATCATAAAAAACATATTTACCAAGATTTTCCTTTGAAAAGAAAGAACAGTCCACATTTTAACTTCAGAAAAACACTCAAATTTAAAAAAGTGAGCTTATTCGATGAAAATGCTTCCTTCAACAGCATAACTTAAATTTAATTTTTCTGCTGATGTAAAGTATAAACAATTCAGTAACCTCAATTTCGTTAAAATGGAAGATTCAATTCCCAAGAAGTTTTCAAACTTCAATTTGCATATCCAATTAATTTTCCTAAAATTCCAGTCAGAAAGTTTTTAAAAACCATTCTGTTAAGTTAATAATAAAACATATCTAGCATTAGTAATTAAAAAGTTGACATTGTCTATATTTTTAAAGTAAGATGCTTTTGATACAAATCTCAGTAAACCATATCTCTAGAGAATATTAAATATATGAAAGGAATGAAACAAATATGTTAGCTCGAAAAAACGAATATATTTAATTAACTTTATTCCTACAAATAAATGTTTTTCTGTTTTTTAGGTACATCCTTCAAAATTTACAAATCTTTATTAAAAATTATTCCGTTTTCACAAAACTATTTCATATAAAATCTATTTGTTGATATAAATTCATTGAAGCCTTTAAATGGCATACACAATTTCCAGTTTCCACTATTTATATACTCGTACCTTCCCTGCAATTCAACAGTTCATTCTCAAGTGTATTGAAAAAATGCGCAAAACATTTTATTTAATGAGAAGAATATCGCGTTTTTTTACACCATGAAAAATGAAAGAAATTTTTTTGCAATACGTTTTGTTAAAAATGTGAAAATCAACGCTTATTTTATCTATTTATTGTAATGTAATAAGTAATCTTCAAGAATTTCTCACAAAGTTACTTATTTAGTTGGAGAAATATTTGATTGACAGCTCAAAATATATCTATAACCATAAGCTAATATTATACTTTAAATTCAAGTAAAATTTTAACACTTCGTAATTAATTAATCAATGTCAAACTATGATTTTAATTCCCTTAAGTTAATTAATTCCTCATTTAGAAAAGATAATTTAAAAATAATTTCGAATTAAAATTTCATTACAAGTGGACTATAAATTTATAACTAAAAAATCTTTATATTCAATTTCTATATTAAGACTTTGTGCTTATATATATATATATATATATATATATATATATATATATATATATATATATATATATATATATATATATATATATATATATATATATATTATATATATATATATATATATATATATATATATATATATATATATATATATATATATATATATATATATATATATATATATATAATATGTTTGTAATATATAATATCATCATAATCATATTCAAATATATAATATTATATTTAAGGATTCGTCAACAAATTTATAATAATTCTGTGCTTGCATAATCTAAATAGAATATAAAGGCTTTTCTGATTATATTTGTACCATGTAAGAGTTATGCATCTTAATAAAATAATTCTGAAAGTAATTCCATCTTCGACGTATCCACTTAAAATAAGGGTATAAAAATAGAGTTAAAGGATTGCTTAGCTCCAAATGGGTTTCAGCGCGGCATATTAGCAATATTTCCAAGTATTGGATCATAAATACCTCAAACTCCATCACCTTTTGTTAGCGTCAGCTTGAATGGGGTTTCGGATAACAGGATTTTTGCTTACAGCTTCCCATATCATGACATAACTGCCATACCTGTCTCCCTAAGGGAATCTGCGAACGCCATTTATTCCTTCACGCCGTCCGTGTGATAAATGGAATTCTTTTCCTCTTGCTGATCATTATTCACGCCAAAATCGAGCTCTAAAAGAAGGCGATGAAATAGACAGTGTGTGGCAAGGTTAATAAAATGATTATGAGGTGTTTAACTCTTTGTCTGTTCCATAAAACTTTTCTGATGGTATAAGTTCTACATAAATTTTAAAAGTGAAGTTTAATGTCGAATTATTCTTCATTAACAGGGAATTTTCAATAACATTAACAGGATATCGTTAATCTCATATTTTGATTTCTTAAATATTGAAAATTTAATGAGAAAACAACTACGTATATAAAACGAAAAAGAAAGAAATGTAAAATGTTTTAAGAATACCATATGAAAATAAAATATTTTCAACATAATCTTTTCATACATAGCTTTATAAAACAACAACATAGTTTTTAAAGCGTTAAAATCTTAAGCGACAAAACTGTTATAAATTTTTTTATACTCATGATGAAGCATATTTATTAATATCATTTTATACTACGTGAAACCACCTTAACACATATCAAGACGTTTAACACGAAATATTTAGCTAAATTGATAAATCAATTATAAGTGGTTTGGTCTTCCATTCAACTATCTAAAAGTTCGATTCACATATAGAGTCTCAAATTCTAATATAAACTGTTGGTAAAGGTAAATTATTCTTTTTCCACAAAGAATGACTATAAAATATTAAATAAGGAAGAATACAATAAATTTAGTTTTTGGCTTCAATTTTATATATATATATATATATATATATATATATATATATATATATATATATATATATATATATATATATATATATATATAGTAGCACTCTACTTTTTATTGTCTAGAAATATAATCGACACATTTTTTTCAGATTATAAGCTATTACACTTCTCCTCAAATTAAATTTTGAAGACATGTTTTTATTACAGATTTCTAGTGAATAATTTTAGTTAGTTAGCTGTAATTTTATAGACTGTCATTTGGATTTTGGAATCGAATCAGTTTATTATGACCTATTTTTGAGAAATATTCCCCCATTAGGTAATTTATATTTATTAAAATACTTAAAAATATTTATTTTCAATTTTTAACCAATTCTTATTAATTAAAACCGCAGCTTAAAACGTATGAAGGGAAAATTGCAAAAACAAATTTTGGAAATATCAAGGATTTTCTAATTAATTTCATTTCATTTGAATATTTTTTCTTTAATATTTGTTTTTCGCAACTCGTAAACATTTGGCGTATTAAGAATAAATTATTAAAATCAAACTTTAAAACTCTAAATTGTTGTTGCCATATGTTAATATTTTGCCGTAATCATTTTTTAGAATTTTTCTTTTTTTGTGTTATTAATTATACTATTCACTTCCTCATTTATTTTATTTTCTTTTTCAGTCTTAACGTTTAACTTAACGTATAATTAATTTTTAATTAAATATTAAAACATCTCAACAGTTCTCATGGTTAAATTAATTCCCCAGTGAGCGTTATCTTCATATTAAAACTGGCTAATAGCCATGTCTTTCTTTGAAAAATGTGAATAATATTAAATTTCCATGATTTTTCAGGAGCTGAAATGGAAGCTTGTGGTGTTCCAGTCGTCTGCGTAGTTGTGGAAGGGGGGCTCAACGCCATACGGACAGTACTGGAATATGTCACCGACACCCCACCTGTTCCAGTGGTCATTTGCGATGGAAGTGGACGAGCGGCTGACCTGTTAGCCTTTGCCCACCGTTACATGCACGATGATGAGTGAGTAAAAATTTCGTCGTCATCAAAAATTATAAAGATAATATATTTATCTATAAATATCCTTTTCGATGCTTTTTTTCGATCGAAGAAAAAGTTCTTTCTTCTGAGGGAGCATTGATTTTTCTGTTAAATTAAATATTGCACTATGAATGCAGGAAAATACTTTTTCGAGCAATAACACTCCAAAAACTAACTAGTAACTCTCGAGTTACCATTCTAAATGAAAATTTATAATTTTTTTGTCATACAAAGTCGTGACAGTTACATATATTTCTATGGGATCAAAAGTTCATTTTTTCAGATTCAATTTCTTGCCTCGCTAAAATAAAGAGGATAAGACGTAACAAACGTATCTCCCTAAAAAATCGTAAAAACTGATTTCGAGTTATATCCTGATACTACAACTCATATAATTTCAAAAGCTTCTTTAAATGGTAAAAAAGCTTTCTGGTTATAAAAGCCTCTTATAAGAAGGGATTTGTCTCATTCACATCTTCTCCTTTCTCCTACATTTCCTTTTCTTGAGCTTTTTCTTATTTCCTTCACTTTTTCAGTCTTATCTTCTCCTTTCTCCTACGTTTCCTTTTCTTGAGCTTTTTCTTATTTTTCTTCACATTTTCAGTCTAATCTTCTCTTTTATCTTACGTTTTCTTTTCTTGAGCTTTTTCTTATTTTCCTTCTTTTCTTCAGTCTAATCTTCTTTTTTCCCCTACGTTTCCTTTTCTTGAGCTTTTTATTATTTTACTTCTCTTCTTCTGTCTAATATTCTCCTTTCTCCTACGTTTCCTTTTCTTGCGCTTTTTCTTATTTTCCTTCTCTTCTTCAGTCTAATTTATTTTTCTGAAATTCTGAAAGTGTTTCCGATAATTGGAGCTTGGAGTTATACTTTACCGTATTGAGGAATATTTCTAGCTGATTTTCTATTCGACTAGACAATCATGTCTAATAATAAAATGAGTTGATTCTGTACTGTATAAATGGTATGAATTTTTGCGTAACCATGTTTTTTTTCATCGTTTAAGTACAAAATTCTGTCGCTTATTTCTCATTTTCATGTCTCTTACATAAGGTCTCGTGTAATTATGGCAAAAATCACATGTTGCTTAAGTTTTGCACAAAATGAAGTTTAATTTTTTTTTTTTTGCTATCTATAAACACACAACAAGCAATATAATTTTGAAATATTAATTGGATAATAATTTAGTTTATGGATTTTTTAAATTCAAATTAAATCCTTACAAAATCATTAATTTATTAAGTAAAGTGTCATTCGCGTGAAAACACTTTTATGACAAAATTGAAATGTTTTTGATATAACAGCTCTCTCTTGGAGGATGTGAAAGAGCAACTGCTTCTGACAATCGAAAGAACGTTCCATTTGAGTCGAGATCACGCAGAGAAACTTCACTGTGAACTCATGCAGTGTGTGCGAAGAAAGGATTTGGTAAGAAACTATAATCCATTCAAAATGATTTGTTTTTCACTGTTATTCATGTAAATAATTAATTCCACTGTTAATTCGTTAATTCTCTCGTAAAAAATTAAGAACTTTACATTTACCAATATGATAATTACATAAACAATTTTAGGATAATTCGGTAATTTAGTTATTTTAAATAGTAACATTGCTGGTAGTTAATAATACATACTTTGCACTTCATGCCAATGTGATTTGAAAAGTAACTTGTAAGTTATTAATTTAAGATAACAAAATAGCAGATTTTCAATAACCTAGCAATTTAATACTCGACATATACTGGTCATTGTGCTTTATAAAGTAATTTGTAGGTCAGTTATTTTAGGTAAAAACATAGCCAATAGTTACGTTTTAGTAATTAAATATAGGATGTATATTCCCACATGTGTACCTATGTGTTTTATGACATAATCGTGAATGCGAAAAGATGTATGGAAAAAATGGTTTTAATATGATAAGAAAGAATAATTATTTTAATGATATCACACCTTAAATATCATAATTAAAAGATATTTCGAATTATTTTCAATCATTTAATGTAACGAATAGTTATGAAAAATATAACTTTTAATAATCTAACGCTCATTATTAAAATTTTATTTTAAAAAAATACGTCCTGGAAGTATTTTATAGGAAAAATAAATGATGTTTGATATTTTGGTAAGTGCTTAAAACAAAATATAGATGCTAAACATTTGAAAATATCCTTAAAGTTTATTCCAAATCCAATATTTTTACAATATACTCTAAAAAAGTAAAATTTAAACAATTTAAACTAACTAAACAATTTATAAATGAAACAGAAATCAACATGTTTCAGCGAGTAAATTTGCAACTGAAAACATTCCCATTTTTAAGTTCGTCACTACTTAAAAAATGTGCAAATAAATTTCTTAATACAACTGTGGAGAAGTAGTCAAATAATTATATAAATAACTAGGTTTTTAAATATTCTGCTTTAAAGTTTAAATGGCTTCGTTGTCACTAAAATTCAAATAATAAATTTAATTATGTTTAAAAATAATGAAGCTTGCAAAAATAGGTATTAAATCGTAATATTTCAGAATTAAAATTATAATCATTGTTTAATTTGTACTGTAACATCTATTCCCATTTGAGTGTCAACTAAAATGTGAAAACACACAAGTGATATGCATTTGCAATCAAAATAAGTAATTAGCTTTTTTATTAAATAAATTCGAAATTAAAATGACATATATAACTATTGTCTCTGCTACGGAAAATAATGAATACTAAGTAATCATTGATATAAATAAATTAGGTATGTGAAAGGTTATTTAAATCATCTCATAAAATATTTTAATAAATTAATAAATGCTTGAAAAGGAAGTAGGGAAAGGAAGAAATGTCAGCAGTATTTTAAATAAATGAAAGAATTAATGAAAATTAAAATAATAATGTTTCATACATGTTTAATTTATTTTCAGCTGCAGAAAATTACAATTTTAATCGATTAATAAAACCTTTCATAAAAACTTCTACTCAAAAAATACACTTCTACTCATAAAAATACTTTTCTACTCAAATACCAATCTATATAATACACACACACACACACACACACACACACACACACACACATATATATATATATATATATATATATATATATATATATATATATATATATATATATATATATATATATATATATATATATATATATATATATATATATATATATATATATATATATATATATATATATATATATATATATATATATATATATATATATATATATATATATATATATATATATATATATATATATATGTTCGTGTGACAAGTGCAAAGAGAAAGAAAAATAAAGACAAGTCACATGGGACCAAAGGCATGGAGCACTGCCCTGGCCACATCTTCAGCTTTTTCAGTATAGAGGGTGTCATGGCAGCAGTTGGGGTCGATGCTGAAGAGGGTCGAAGTAACAGAGATGCAGTTGAAGAGATGCCTCGGATCCAGTGGAAATCCTGTGCAATGCCTGCATTCTCCGTATGTTCTAGATCCGTCGGACATGAATTTCATTTTCATACCCCTCATGTGCCTAATCCGCATTTGCCAATGGATATATATATATATATATATATATATATATATATATATATATATATATATATATATATATATATATATATATATATATATATATATATATATATATATATAACAAACTAATAGCATTATAATAAATAGCATTACAGACTACTAAAAATTATCCCCGAAGTTTTTAAGAACAGGATTTTACAAATTTTTGGGGAACATCAATTTTTATTTTTCACTGGTTGTGCTGTTACGATTACAGTTTAAAAGAGCATTATCCTGCCAATAAGTTATGACTAGGCCAACATATATAATTTAGATAGGGAGAGTATGTGCATAAAGAATAAGTGAGATGAGATGTACTAAAAATCATCTTTATAAACTAATTATGTAATCATTTGTACAAATCCCCAATATCGTTTTGAGGTTTTCTCCAGTATTCTGCAGTACAGTTTTCTTAGAGAGATCTATGGGTGCAGAGTAAAATGTCCACTAAAGTAACTTTTAACATAAGACCAATTTGATTTATTCAATATGTGAGTACTAATGAAATCGTGTAAACAGTAAATCCCATGGTAGACGTCAATTAGAGCTCCAGTGGCTCTGTAGCTTCTCGCCACCTCCCGTTAAGATCAGCAAAGTGATGCAACATTTGCCGCAGGCAGTGATTGGGAGGGTGAACACATTCTCCCTCACTGGGTTGCTGAAGTTCCGTGGGTTGGGGATGAATCCAAGTTAATCTGTGTTGTCCAAGTCCTTCCGCTGCTCTTTCTTGGATGTGGAGGGGGTGACAGCTCAGGTGTGACCTCGTCACTTGATCGTGTGTCAAAGATACGAGGCTATTGATGGTGGTGAATATTCCAAACCCGTTAACCTTAAAGTACAGTCCGGAGCTCGCCTGCACGGCTATGTATGTAGAAGACCCTTTGTGTCTGTTATAGAAGCAGTTCATTTTTCTTAGACTAATTCTTCCTATTTACGACTTGTTTATATAAAGTGTATAAGCCAACTCCTAGCAACCAGAAATCTTATCCATAGAAAGTCCTATCATTCCCTATCATATCTACCATATGCCTGACAGCGTCTCCATCTACTGGTGACTAGTCACAACACTTATTTAGAAGTCAGATTTTAACTTCATATCTGAAACTTCTTTTTCACCTCATGATTTAAGAAAACTATTATTTAAAATTTGTAAATGATATTTTAGGACATCTTATGTGAATTCACTCATGTAATAGATGGTTTATATTCAGTTTATATTCACTTACCCATGTAGCCAGATGAATTTTAAAAAACTTAACTCATCAACAGATTAAATTTTTCTTAAATTAAAACAGAAAGTTTTCAAAAATTAATTGAAACTTTTTGTATGAATAGATTGCTTTTGCAGGTGCTCATGTCCAGTTGTCACATGGAAACGAGCGACAACAACAGTTCAATAAATTAAATACGATTATAAAATTTAATAAACATATAAAAATAGTAAATATTAAATGTTTACAAATTAAATTTTATATATTTGAATTTTTAAAATTTATTATCAAGATTTGATTTTATTATCATTATAAACATAAAGAAATTTGAAAATAAACAATTAATTTGGTGGTCACATTCATGATCTGCTAAACGATCATTAGTAAATCGCAAATGAAATTGTAAAATTTTTATAGACAGAATAAAGTATAAAATGCAAAGAAAAATTTATGAATGTAAAAATTTATATTTATTTTTTGTGCTTTCTTATTTGTCAAAATGCATCTCTCTATCTTAATATTCACAAAAATCAATGGTAACTTAACTTTGCCCTGTGGTTCTTTGCAATTATCAAAATTATTTTCAACTCCTTGAAAATGCAACTCAAATTGGTTTGCAAAAGTATATGTGCATTGGAATTTTAATTTTAATCACATTTATGAAATTCATATTTTTCAATATAGACAAACATACCAAGAAGTACTAGAGATGTAGTTCCTTTAAAAAAACTCACAAGTCTTGCTTAATATTACATATTTACAAATTTCCAAAATAAAGTAGTTAAATAGGAAAACTAATTGTTACTTGTATATTTCTTTCAAAAATTTCATAAAAATATTTTAATGTTTATATAATTAGAGAATGTTTAATTCTTAGTTTAATATCAAAATAAATACCCTTTAAATCTATGAGCAATATTAGTTTTATATTTAGCAACATGTTAAGTTTTTAAAATAAATTAATGCTCATGAATAAATTTAATTCAGTCAAAATACTTGTGTTCACTAAAATATTGCATATGATAGTATAATTAGGTCAGTTAATTTATTATCACCAAGTTTTAGCTTTATTTTAAATTACAATGGAAGACAAAGTTAACTTATTTAAGTAAAAATGAAGTTTTATTGAATTAAAATTTTTTATTCAATAAAATGCCAATTGAAAAAAATATTGTAGCTTGGGAAAAAAAATTTTAACAGTTATAAGTTATTAAAATTTTATATGAAGAAAAAGGAAAAAACTAAAATATTTACCTAATATTAATTTCTACAAATACAGCTTTTTAATAACACATTTTTTATAACTTAACATATACTATATTTATTCTAAAAAAAAGTTCAAATAGCAGTTAATATTCAATAAATTTGACAGATGTGTAAAGTATTCAATACTAAATTTCTTATTACATACTGACAACATCAATGTAAATATATATAGTGATAATAAAAACACAAAAGATGCAGAAAAAAACAGCAGCAGTTTCCTCTGACAATTAGCTATTATTACGTATATATAATTTCCCTTTCCATTATTATTTTGTTTTTAAGTAAATTAACAATTCATAGAAGCATAAAAACAACTCGTATAGTTCTTGATATTTTGAAAACACCCTCTAACTTTCAAATGGAACACACTGATAAAATGTTTCTTTGATAATTGACTGGCATTGATTCCTTATTTTCTCGTGACTATTTATTTACAGATAACTGTGTTTCGAATGGGTGAAGGTCCCTGTCAGGAGTTGGACCAAGCAATCTTGATCGCTCTCTTAAAAGGTAAGAAGAAATTTCTGCTCACGTATCATTTCTCGCCAATCAACTCCACCATACGCCAAAATCCTCCATTAACTGCAACTGGATAGTATTTCTCATCAAAGGATATTACGTGATTGTTTTATATGAGATCCCAGTTTGGGGCCATGGATTATATGTTTCTGACTCTTCGTAGAGTCGAAGTGACAGATTTTATTTTCGGAAACATATACGCAATATTTTCTGAAAATAAAATCCTTATCTGAAATAGCTGTTATTTGATAAAAAAAAATTCTATACTTCAATAGAATGTTATTTTTGTTAATTTTAAGACGTTTGGTTGATGACATAAATTAAGAAAATAAATCAAAAAAGAAAATAACTAGCACTTATTTATTAATGAATTTCTTATATTAAATTTCTTTTAATATGGTGTATAAAAGTTCCTTTTGAGAAAACGTTATATCTATATTTTGAATTTTATTAAGAATGTAAGTTTCAATAAAAATAATTTCTGTTTAGCGAAACCTTTTAAAAATTTAAAATTTAAATTTTTGGAGTTAAATAACTTTAAGAGAGCTGTTATTGAGTTATTATAATATTAATGCTATTAAAATGATAAACTCTCATATTGGTTTTATATGTTATTTTCATTCTGAGATATTTTACTTATACTAAGATATTTTACTTATTCTGAGATATTTTACTATTTAATTTACGCATGTATATGTGCTATGTAATTGTGATTCAATAAATTGATGATAATTGATACTTATACTTATTTCTCCATAATAATAGCTAAGTTTTTGTTTAGTCCCTTAACTTACTATAATAAAATTTAATCGAATAGCAGCGATTTTAGTTAAATATCCTTCATTTAAAATTTATTTAATCTCAATAAGTGACAAACGTGAATAATTATTTCAATGATTTTTTTTATTCTCTAAATCTGTGTATGTTATTTTATTCTTTAACACTTTGTTCAATTATTTTTTTGAGTAAAAGATGTTTGATTATGCAACGTATTTTTGAGTAAAAAGGAATATTTACTTTAAAGAAATCCCCCTTATGAAATCACACATTCATTCCATTTGTTTGTTTCGCTTACTTTCACTGTATTTCTGAGAGCTTATTTTATTGATTAGGTATATAGATTTTGAATTTAATATTAAAGTTTTTACAAACTTTTTAACAATTTTCCCACTTGAAAATTTTTTTATTATAATTTAAAGTATTTCATAATTAATCATGATGCATCTTGTTATCATATGATTGTAAATTATTCTTATTTAGGATCAGTAAAACTAAGCAATGGTTACTATATATATATATATATATATATATATATATATATATATATATATATATATATATATATATATATATATATATATATATATATATATATTTCCTATTCCCCTTTTCCTATGCAAGGGCACTAAATCTCCCTTCTTCGAGGGTCACTCATTGAAACCACTAGGAGCTGGATTAGAACTTGATGGAATATACTTCCATGAGGAGCTCCTAACAACTATGACAAAAAACTCCGAGATTCCGGCTCTCGTTAAACAACTGGCAATCGAAACAATCCTTAATATCCCTCCATGTTCTTTGAAAATCTATACAGATGGTAGTAAAGGTGTGGGGGGAGTCCCGGGCAGTGGGATGTACATAAACGCACTCTCCGGAGAAATAGAATTTAAAATAAGAAACCCAGATAATTGTTCCGTGTTTAGATCAGAGCTAATAGCCATTAGAATAGGTTTACAGTATGCAGTATAGGTGGAGGATCAATTAAGGGATATCTGGATATTGACTGACAGTCGTGCTTCAATCCAGCACCTTTTAAATTGGAGCACTGTTGGAGATCAAACTAGCCTGGGCATACTAAATCTTCTTGAGAAACTGTCACCCGAACACACAGTGCATTTCCAATGGATCCCTTCACAGGTGGGAGTAGAGGGGAATGAAAGAGCGGATTTCTTGGCCAAATCGGCGTCAAAGGAGGGGGTAAACCCAGGAGAAAAGCTCACACCTAGTGAGATTTCTTCGCTGGAAAAAACTGAATTCCAATAAGTTTATGAAAATTCCTCCCAACCATCCATGGTACTTCACCAAGAGACCGGGTGGGACCTTCAATCTTAGACCAAGATCTTATCAAACTGTCTTTTCCCGCTATCTGAGTGGGCACACGAGAGGAATCACCTTTCGTCAGGGGCAAAGGGCATTTCCAGACTGTCCTTGATGTTCCGTCAATATGACCTCCCCTGGACATATCTTAACCTGCCTAAATTTTAAAAAAGACGATGTCCTTCGGGACCCATCCTTTTTTTTAGACATTTTAGATATTTTTGGTTTTATGGGGGTTGTCTAGCCTAGCTAGACAACCTGAGATAAGTAACAACAACATAAATCGTTACAAGACAATGTTCGATATCAAAACTGTTCGTTGACCTATCATCGATTTACCATAGATATTTTTTGTGAAATCGATTAATTCGTTCTGAATATCCTAAAAATTAAAGTAAAAAAGGATGCATAATTTCTTTAAGAAGTATAGAACAGGAAAAGTAATATTAATTAAACAAGAAATATGAATCCTTCATACAAGTAGTTTCATTGTTTACATTTTTTATAAACATTGCATCTATATCTATAATTCATGTATGCAGTATAAATTGGTAAAAATATTAATAAAACTTCAACTCTGGAGCGGTATATTATGTGTCTTTAGGTTTTTGCTTTCGAATGAAGTACATAAAATTAATGAAGAAAAATATCGACAGTCTAGCCCATAGTTTAAAAGTCGGTTATCAAACATTAACTTATCTTTTTAACACAGCCAATGGATGATAATTTATATTTGGAATTTTTCACAGTTGCTTTTTATCAGTTCCTTTCTCATTTGAAATGATTTCAATATGGAATCTCTTGTAACAAAGATTTCTTTACTTTTTCATGAATAAGAAAATTATGGTTCTTCTTGTAATTTTGTCTTACGATATGATGAAGGATAAAACGTTACAATGCATCTAAAATAAGCCTTTTTATTAATATTATGCAATATTTTAAATTGAAATTATTTTACTATCGAAATTTAGACATTTAAATCGTTGAATCCCGCACCCACCCCGTATATTTATAGTTTTGCCATTGGAAATTACTGCAACAATCTGAATTTTGAAAATAAATATAAGCATTTTATTGCCAAAATAACTGTTGGAAATTGAATGATACTTTATTAAGAAACGACCCTTATAAATTTTAATAGACTTAATTTTAAAATTTAAATAAAATGCCAGTATAATTTTTTGTTTTATCATAACAAACAAAATAATTTGCAAAAATTATTTTGCTTAGTATTTCTTCGAGGCTTATTAATATCATTTAACAATCAACTTGGTTAAAATAAATATGCAAAATAAATTTTCTATCCCTTCTGCAAAATTAATTTCTGTAAATTAGCTTCTTAAGTGCATATTCAAATTGCAAATGCTTATAGCTATTGCAGTTTTTTCTTCCTTTATTTATTTTACATAATAACAAATGTTATTCAAATTTTTAAAATTCAATTTATTTAAAAATATTCTTCAAATTTTGCCACGATGTTAATAATTGAATCTCAAAATAGGAGCTCACAAATTTCAATAAGGGAATATATTTGCATATAAATTTACTGCAGACATAGTAAATATTCCATCATTAATTATTATAATGAATAAGCAGAAATATACAATAAAGTCACTGTTTACTGAAAAATGAATTTATTTTCTTAAAATTGTTTAAAGTAGAGTGTCTGAATTCAAAAATTAAATTATTCATACTGTATCTCATTATGAAAGTATAAAGAATAAAGTATTTTTAAATAAATAAAGAACTACAAATTGTGTGTGTAAACACTATCTAGAAAATTGAACGCATTTGAAAATTTTAAAATAATAATTGCTTTTCCATAGTAGCATATAAATATGCTAGTTTCTTACTCTAATTATTTATTGAATGCAATTAAGTTTATTAATTGGTAAAATTAGTGTGTGTAAATACATGCATATTTAAAAGCTTAAGTAATTAAATATTAGAAAAATCTTCTTTTCTATAATCATCTATATTCATCTGGTGGGATTGTACGTAATTAATTAATCATTTGGTCTTCAAATTATGAATTTGCAAGATATTTTAATTGCTAAATTTTGATGTAAATTAACAGCACGAAATTTCCTAAAATTAACTGCATGTAAATTATTAAGCTTTTTTAGGAGTGTTGTTAAATTTGAGTTTTCTCTTCCAATTTTATTCATTTTTCAAAGTAAATTATTTGATTTTTTGTAGCAAATGAAGTGTAAAAAATAATCACAAGTAATACAAAAATGTTTTTAAGAAACAGTAATTATTTTGATTTTTACCAATTAGCTAATCAGTTAAATTCTAACTTGATAACTTGTCTAATAATTTTAAATTACAATCAAGAGATTGACAATTTAGCTAGTACTCTCAACCCCAAACTATACGAAAGATCTAATATTAGGATTAAAAAACTAATAATAGAAAATCTAAAGATTTAAATTTTTCAATATTTTTCCCGTATCACCATGTAATGTCTAACACAACAACAACACAACGCGTTCATTGCAATTGTAAAAAAATACTTAATCCAAAAATCTAAAAAACAATAAATCAATTAAAAAAACATTATGTTGAAATCTAAAAAGAATGGGGTTCCCTGCAACTGTATTTTTCTATCCTTTGTAATCGTGGATAACAATTTCAAAAGGGTGAAGTGAACCCTGCGCATTAGCTTACAAAGAGTGCAGAATTCCACAATGGTGTACATTACGACACAAGCAACTTTTTACTGAGCTTAAATCGACATATACTACTATTAAAATTAATTACAAACGCTGTAACAAAAACTTCAGTCTGAAACATATCGCATATCCCAAAAACCGTTGGTGTAGTTTTATTCCTACAAACTCTATTTAGTATTGAAGATGAATTTCATTTTATGGATGAATAAAGAATAAAAATAATTGCTTTGCTTCAGAGCCGCTCAACAATCATTTTTTACACATGAAGACTAGTTAGACCGGGTCGCACAGTTTAATATGACTTCTTCTAACCTCTACTAACATCCATATCCTAAATGGTACTCAAACCTGAGAACTGTAGATCTAAAAACTGAGCGCTAACCATTCGGCTGCCAGCTTGGCATAAAAAATAATTGAATAAAGTCTTCTAAAAAATCGCCTATTATATAATTCAAAGTCACTTAATATAAATAAAAACCGTCTCAAAAATGACTTAAATTTATGGAAATGAGTGGCTAATGTTTCGAAGATTGACTCATCTTAACAATTTTCTAATGGTGACATTTAGTGTTCTTTTTATCTAAGGTAAACTTCCTAAACTTATCTAAGGTAAACATAATTACTTGGCAAAATCTCAGAATACATTGTCATAAAATTTTCAATTCCATGATTCACGCTTCCACAATGTAAATGATGGTGGAGAGTTGCAGGAAATCGCATGTTAATTTAGATTAAAATAGCATTACAAATTTGTTAACCGGTGAAAGATCTTGCCTTAGCAAGGATTTGTTTGTGAAAAGATACATTTTAGATACGCAGATGTTATACATTTTATACCAATTTACATTGATTGAAGGTTGCTTAGAGATGTACGATGAATGTGATTCACTCTTCAGGTTACTTGATCATAATCAAATGATTTTCCAAGACTGTTAACGAAAACATTCCAAGAAACGACAATCAATTCCAAAACTATTGACATCTAATTTTTAGACTGTTATACCGAAATTAGTTGTAAATTTTCTTTTTTATAATATCGTTTAAAAATCTTTAACCCATACTAAGGATTTAAATCCATACTAAAACGAATGAGCTCCAGTGGCTCAGTAGTTTCACGCCACTTTCCGTAAGCTCAGCGAAGTGAAGCATCATTTGCCGCGGGCAGTGGTTGGGAGGGTGACCACGGTGTACTCTCCTTCACTGGGTTGCTGGAACTCCGTGGGTTGGGGACGTGTCCACGTTAATATGTGACGTCCAAAATCCTTCCGCTGGTGTGGCGTGGATGTGGAGAGGAGGGTGCCATCTCAGGTGTGGCCTCGTCACCTGACAGTGGTTCAAAATTACGAGGCACCTTAAATAGAGCAAAGTCGTACTTTCACCTTCGTGGTGCTCTGATCCAAACGAAAGACGCTCTCTAGTGACTTAATTCGCACAGCCAAAGGCATAGCGAGCTTGGCTTGTCCAAGTGTCATAAGCAACAACAACAACGAATTACCATGCGTCTAGTTGGACTCTTTTGAGTTCTTGTAGCTAATATCTTCAAATAAGGATTTATTGAACCAGAATCTTTGGTTTGAGGTTGATTTTTGTTGTTTCTCTTTTGCTTTGTCTGTTACTCAACCGTCATCTTTTGCACGCGAGGACTAATTAGTTTGGGAGACGTGGTTTAAATGGATTACAAATCATTACAAATATCCATGTCCGAGGAGGGATTTTAACTTGCGAACTGTTGAAATGAAGGCAAGAGGGCTAACAGTTCGGTTACCATCTCCGCGAAGTTCCGAAGAAACAACTGCGTTCGAAAACAGATGTCGAAACAATGTAGCTGAAAATACAAACTCTACTTAGTTCCTAGATCTTGGAATCATCAGAACACCACAGAAATAGGCCAAGTTAATAACTGAATGACCTTCTGACCATTAGTTCAATTTCCGCTTCTGGGTGGATGTTCGTAGAGGCATGTACTCCATATATACTGTAGGTCTCACCCGAATTACCCTAATTCGCACAAAGTCAACCTATAGATGCAAATAATCCATCACAATAAAACATTTAAAAAATACTGTTTGTTTGTCCTTTATGTTCTCTCCAGAAATTCTGTTGTTGTTGCTTATGACACTTGAACAAGCCAAGCTCGCTATGCCTTTGGCTGTGCGAATTAAGTCAACAGAGAGCGGCTTTCGTTTTGGATCAGAGCACCACGAAGGTGAAAGTACGACTTTGCTCTTTTTTAAGGTGCCTCGTAATTTTGAACCATGGTCAGGTGACGAGGCTACACCTGAGCTGGCACCCTCCTCTCCACATCCACGCCACACCAGCGGAAGAACTTTGAACGTCACATATTAACGTGGACACGTCCCCAACCCACGGAGTTCCAGCAACCCAGTAAAGGAGAGTACACCGTGGTCACCCTCCCAACCACTGCTTCACTTCGCTGAGCTTACGGGAAGCGGCGTGAAGCTGCTGAGCCACTGGAGCTCTTCCAGAAATTCTAAATATGTACTAACATATTTAGATTTCCAACGAAATGCGAAATCAAAATTCTTATTAATTTCTTGAAAAGTATAAATATTTGGTTGATTTGAGGAAACTATAACGTTATCATAACTTTTTGAATTTAATGTGTGTAAATTAAAGAAAAAACATGCATAATTTCATGAAATACCACAAGTGATAAATTTCTTTTATTTCCCTACTCAACGCATAAATCTCAGCTTTAGAAAATTTAATTTTAATAGGAAAGAAAAGATAAATTTTTATTCAAAAATCTCATGTACCGTAATAGTGTTTAACAATGAAAATAAAATCAAATTACCAACTAGGCATGATTTAAATTGCAAAAATATATGCTGCATTTTGTATAAACCTCATTTAATCACTGTAGTTAAAAAGAGTTTAAATTTCATGCTTCGACCATTATGTTTGTTGCGGCAGCCATGATCAATAAGTTATGATTATCAGTAAAATTCAGAATTAATTCAGAAAATAAATTTGTGTTTGTCTAAAAAATAAGAAGAAAAAAATCCTGTACAGTATCAGATAATGTGAACCAAGCTTCATATTCATATTTATCATTTTGAATCGTCAATAAATTACTCAACATTTTTCAAACGACGTGTTTGTAAGAAAATAATGGATAATGTTATAAAGAATAAAAAAATTTATTAATGCTTCGCTTAATCTTAAAATTCACACGATTTTAGTTCAGAATATATAATGTTTAGAAAGATATGTGATCATCATATTATAATTTTAAAATCATTCCTACAAATGGTTTATTGAATTCTTTTCATTTTAAAAATATTATAAATTCTTTTGTGTGAAAATATTTAACTATCATCATTTATAATACAATATAATTTCAATAACAGTACACTACATTTATTTTTTTAATTTTAGTATTTTTTTAAAATATTTATAATTTATATGGTTTACTGAATAGAAATTCGTCACTGAATTTCATTTTTATATTTAATGGAAAATTAGATTAATGATAGCATTATGTCAATGGTATAAAATTTTATATCAACTCATATTATATCCTATGTATGAATTGATATAATATTTTATACAATTCATATTATATTATATCATAATTAATAGAAAGAAGAGAGAAAGTTTTTATTTTAATATAGTTATTTGCCATAAAATTACAATAACAAACACATTTCAGATATATTAATAATAGAATTTAGAATTGAAGGAAAAAGTTTCGAATTTCTGTGATAGTTATTTTAGTGAAGTGAGTTAAAGTGAGTGAAGTGAGTTAGATTTAAGTAAAGTGAGTTGTATCTTATATTTTTATACCACCAGTTACGTCAGAATATGAGTGCGTAAATGTTTTTCGGATATCTCATCGGTACAAGTGAATATATATAAAAAAAGACTCACGGTCCATAAAAAATCCTCTTGGATTTGACCATGCCGTGAATCTAACTTTACTTTCTGCTGTTATGTGATTTACTGTTTGACATATGATCGAAGTTTGTACATCCAGTGACATAATTTTTGTTAATGAACTCGTAAGATGATAATATTGTTGAGATGGAAAGAGATATTTGATCTTATCCAACATTGAAAAATTTAAGATGGATATTGGATTTTTGATTTTGAATGCCCATTAGCCAACTGGATCATCGGGATATTTCCAAGTTCATGTTGTTGTGATGCCTAATATTATCACTTTCTGTAAACCACTTATTATCCGTGTTAAATTATACCGAATGATAAGCTATAATTAGTAGAATAGTATTCATTGATAATCTTTTATTTTTCTTATGATGTCAAAGTGATTTTACATAAAATGTATGAAAACTTTAAACTTAAACTTTGTGGGAAATCACTTTGACATCAAATAATAAAAACGATCATTAATGAAAACTTTTACTTGAATGTTCTCCAATACATGGATAAAAATTAAACAAACTCTAACATATTCAAGCACCTTTATATTTCGTTTGTTAAAATGAAACATATATATATATATATATATATATATATATATATATATATATATATATATATATATATATATATATATATATATATATATATATATATATATATATATATATATATATATATATATATATATATATATATATATATATATATATATATATATAATAAATGAAGTAAATAATAAAATTAAAGAGTATTTGTTACATTAATAGTTTAATAACATTAAAGTTTTTAAAAGTTGTTAACATGTATTTTTTAAATTTCTCTGAAAAATTAGATTTATTTTAGATTTGGATACATATTACATATTTAAACATATAATAATCAAACTTTTTATGTACCATATATAAATAATTTTTATATTAGTTATATATAATCGAAACAGTTTTACACTTAAAGCAAACATTAAAATGAGAACATCTAATTCTAATACAATTGAATAGACAGAAGTAAATAAAGGATGGAATAAGCTACAAACATTTAAATTGAATCAATTTAATGAACAGAATGAAATGAAAAATGGAATAGAATGCGGCCATAGCCAGCTTTATCGGGGGTTGTCGACTAATAGAGCAGTGAGGCCACCCAAGCCTTGAGGGTGTTTCAAGAAACTTGTAAATGAGCAAATAGTGTTCACACTTAATTATTAAATTTGTGTTCTTAATTTTCAAATTATCATGGTTTCGAATTGAGAGTTAAAATAATTTTAAAAGTTTAAAAGTTTTATATGTTTGTTTGGCTATACTTGACATTTTCTCTAAATTTATACACTGATGGTTTATCTTTCATTTTATGTTCTGTTATGATGTATATTTTGCTGTTATGATTTCGTATGATTTTGGTGCATGCTTAGTTTAGACTTTCTTCTTCGTTCATTGCAAAAAAAAGACAAACTTTGCACCAATTACTCAACACCCCTTGATGAACCTGCCGATGTTGGTACACTCCATTTTTCATTTCGTTCAGTATATTAAATTATAGCAGTATTAGATGTCCTTCTTTGTTTTAAGATGTATGATTGCTTTAAGAGTAAAAAAAATTGATTATATATTTGTTAATTCTAATTCATCTACCAATTTGCGTAGAGTGGATTTCTTAACATATACATCATTTAATTAAATTTGTGTATTGATCTTGCATTACATATGCATCTAATTTTGCTTTAAATATGTATTTACATAATATTTTAATTTTAGGTCATCACATGCCGGCTCCAGATCAGTTACGCTTAGCTTTAACCTGGAATCGAGTGGACATTGCTAGAAATGAAATATTCGTTTATGGGCAAGAATGGCCGGTAAGTTTGATCCTATATACTTTAAAAAATATAAAGATAAATTAATAAAGATTAAATAGAAAAAAACCTTAAATTTAAATTTTTATTAGTAAATTTATAAATAAACTAACCTAATCCTGTAGCACGACAGCTCATATGGGGGCGAAGGCTTTCATGGCCCATATCTGCTTTCCTGACTGAGAATCCTGGGGTGCGAAGCGCATTTCCCGGTTAAGTGGTCATCCTAACTTGAAACCCCCCAGTGTTTAGTTCGCATTCATACTTGGTACTCAGTTTATCGACCCGCTGAAGGGATAACATGCTAAGTCGGCCTTACCCTGACCGAGGATTGAACCACTGACCTCTGAAATTCATAAAAGCAGACTGAAATTTCTACTAGTAATATTCGCCCAATTAAACTGAAGTATTTTAAATTCCCAATAATTTTTTTATTCTGTAATAGTTTTCTTCTTTGACTCGAGATGGTGCCACCATGCAGCTATTAACTCTACATGAAACAAAGTCAATTTTATACCAATTTCATCAGTAAATGAACTATAAATTTAGCTGTCTATAACAAACAATTTTTTTATAATTTAAAAGAAATATTTATTTAATTTATTTAATGAATAAAAAAATTAATTTTTATGCTCGAAAAGTTCAACTGAGTTCTTTAGATTAACATTCAATTAGAAATGTTCCGATTGAATTTTTCTTATACAAAATATGAATTACTACTCATTAATAATAGTTATTAAAATATTAGGAAATAGTGTAATATTTACTATAGGCGTTTGATGTGAGAAAGCAGTTTTTTATATTTTTATTTAAAAATTTACATTATATATTATTAGTTTTTTTAACAATTTTTATAAATTTGAATATCACTGAAATTTTATATGAATCCTTAGTAATTCAATTCACAATAATTTTACAATACATCAACAATATTTTGAAGTCCATAATTTTGCTCATGCTAGAAATTATAAATTTTATATAGTAAAAATATTCGTAACAAATATTTCATATATAAGCAATATATTAAATTTATTATAATCCTTGATATCATTTTAATAGAACATTTTTTGTGAAATGATAAACTGTACAATTTTCGGTATCTTTAATTTGCACTTACTTTATTCATTTTCAATTTTTTTAATTGGTAGAATTGATTTAAAAAATTTTTATAATTAATTGTATTTCACAAATATTCAACATTTTATTCTTAAATAAATGATGACTTACCTATCACATCCTATGACATAAATAAACATAGGGCTGTCTAAATTTAGTACGTTAATTAGTTTATTACAAGTAATTTATAGTATATTTTTTCAGCAGAAAATTGAGAACAAAGTACAACACATTTCCAATGTAAGCACAATGTTGAGGTCATCGATCTCATACTCATTTTTCTTTTAAACCATGTTAAAAAAATTTAACTATAATTATTATTTAAGATTCTTAAGCAAAGCTTTTTATTAATAAAAAAATATAATAAAAATTTGTGTAATTCCTTATCTCATACAGTACCAGTAAATTACGTACTATGTTTTTTACTTAAATTATTTTTCGTTGTTTATAAAGGAATTACTACACTAATGTTTCAGATTAGTCTATTTCGATAAGATCATAATAATTAATAATTAAATTCCTTCATTAATATTTCTTTCTTATAATATTTGTTATATTACCATCAATTCTTAAATTCCAAACAAAAAATAAAACTTTGAGATACCACAATGAATACACAAAATATGTAATTTGAAGAATAAATTACATCTTTTTTTTAAAAAAAAGGATTAATGATTAATTTTTGTAGATAAATAATCTCCTTAATGTCAACAAAAAATCGCATCGATATAAATAATTGTAAAAAAACGCAATATGCTGTCGCCAATAACTCTTTCAAGAAGCAATCTTAACTTATCAAATATTCATTGCTTATTAATATTCAACGTTTAATGTTGGTTGCTAACCATCATTTATTTTATTTTTTATACATTAAGAAACTGTTTACATAAATTTTATTAATTGATTGTTAAGAATATTTTAAGGAATTAACAATTCGAGAAAATATATCCATACTAGTAATAAATCTTTTGTTTTTAATTATTTGGTTGTAATTAACGACGTAAATTTATTCGCTTCAAATGATTTAACATTAGTTTGTGAAGCAGAAAAACTACTAATATCGGTTTTAATGTGGGATATTCTTATAGCATAAGATTAAAAATTCTATATATTGCCATTATTATGTCATTTAGCTTTTATATATATATAAATTTAACTGTATAACCAAATAAAATTATTCTAATTTTTATAAAATGTTACGAAAGCATAAAAATTATTAATAAATGAGTTTCTAAAAAGTATTTAGTTAAATTTAAATTTTACAAAAATATATATAAATTATTTTTCCAATTGGTGATACATATTTCTGAAGAAAAAACAAGATGAAGGAAGTGATAAATATAAATATGTTAACTTTGCATTATATGGTACGATATTTAAAATACTCAATTTCATTAAATCAATGACTTTTTAAAAAACTTATTTTATTTATTTATTAAAAAAATCCTGCGTTCACTGCACTAGAGAAAAAAAATTCTATCAAAGAATTACTGAGTACATTTTATATATCTTTTATTCCTAAATGTGAAACTTAAATTATTTGGAGAATTCTTACGACACAATATATATATATATATATATATATATATATATATATATATATATATATATATATATATATATATATATATATATATATATATATATATATATATATATATATATATATATATATATATATATATATATTATTTCTATAATAATTTATATATATATATATATATATATATATATATATATATATATATATATATATATATATATATATATATATATATATATATATATATATATATATATATATATATATATATATATATATATATATATATATATATATATATATATATATATATATATATATTATTTCTTACGTATTTAATAATACTTAACATTAACATTACCAAGAACTATTTAGAACTTTACCCTCTTTTTAATTTCAACTTAAAAACAAAAAGAACTATTTCGTTAAAATCGCTAAAAATTTTCCAATTAAGATAATTGCAATTGCAAAAGCAATTAACGTAACATAATTTTTCGAGAAAAAAGAATGTGTAACTTATTACAATAAAAATAACATTTCACTAAAAACTAATGCAGTTTTATAGCATTAAAATTGCAATAAGACATAAAAATTTATCATGCCACACACAACGACGGTTTCCAACATAATAACTTATGTATAATTTTGCTACCTCCTCTTTTCTTTCCCACTTTTTTTCTTATAATATACATTTACAAAAAATATTTAACAGTTATTTACTTTGAATTTTCTTCCACATTTTTTGAAATAAATTAAATTTTTTTATTAATTAATGCATCTTCCATCACATTGACAAAAAAACTATTACTATCATAATTTTAAATAATAAAGTTGTAAAATAGTTTTGAACATATTTGTGTGGTGTTCTTCAGATTTGCATCACCAAATATACATATATATATATATATATATATATATATATATATATATATATATATATATATATATATATATATATATATATATATATATATATATATATATATATATATATATATATATATATATATATATATATATATATATATATATATTATATATATATATATATATATATATATATATATATATATATATATATATATATATATATATATATATATATATATATATATATATATATATTTATCTCTGAATAAAGAATGACATCTGATGATCCCAATCCAATATTTCTTTATAAAAAATGGTTCTTGGCATCGTTACCTACGTAGATTGACATTGATGAGCACTTACTTTGATGGATTGCATTTCCTGTGGGAAATGTTTGTATGATACCTTTAAATCATGACTTAATGAATAAAAATTATTGTAAAACGGATAGAATCATTCTTATATTATCTTTACTCTTCATATCTTGCACGGTATTTAAAAATTTTTCAAGAGGATCTTTGGTATTTTTGATTATGTTTAATATAATGTGTCGTTAATTTATAATATTTTATTAACTAAATTAATTGAAATACTTTACTAAAAACATATTTATGATTTCATTTAAAAATATTTTGCTTACAATTTAGTAATTGTGATGATGAACTGATGGCATAATTACACTTTAAGCAAAAACTTTTGTCATTTTCATCAAGTGGACAAGGAACTAGAATAAAAACTTTTCTAAATTGCTTCTAAAAAAAGTCTAAAATATAAAATAAAATATAAATGTATTTGTATTTGTGTGATAAGATGAAAATAAAATGGATAGATCGAGGAAAAAAATCAGTTTTAACGTAAATTACTTTGCATACATGTTATATACATTAAATTTTTACGGATTCACCAACAACATATGGCTTTAGTAATTTTATTTTAATTTCTTTCAAAACGTACAACCTCTTTCATTTTCTTGAATAAAAGTAAAGTAAAATATTCCTTGATGTTAGATTTTTTCCACTCCTTATAAATCTTAAGAATGATTTTCTAATGTAATATCTGCAAAAATACTTTTGTGTTTCTGCAATTTACATATTAATCTTATTTCATGTATAAATTAATAATAATAATATAGCAATAGGTACATTCTTTACAAATCTAAATTCAAAAGCTATGGCTATCATTTAATATTATTTTTATTTAAAGAGAAGTTCGAAATAAATTAATCTGCATCTTTATAAATATGAAAGACATGTTCTTTTTATTAAAATATTGTTTGCTATTTTTTATCTTTTACCACCAATATTTTAATGATAAGAATTCGTTAAAAGTTATAATTCTACGATAAAAAAACATTTTTATGAAAAAGTTGTCATTCTTTTTTAAAAACTGCGTTTTTATGTGTATGATAAGTGTAGCATTAAGAAACTTTTATCGTAAATCTTATTCCAAAGTAATATTAATGAGTTACAAAACATAGTGCTTATTCGCGTTTCATTTATATTATTCTTTATACTCTCGATGATAATATTGTCTCTAATCTATGAAAAGAAAAATTAAATTTGAAATTTAATCAGATCTTTTGAATACTTCATATAATATTTTTTTATAATTAGCGAAAAATGAAAGAGATGTAAATTCTTTTCAAATTATTAAAATAAAAAAAAACATTTAAAAATTTCAGAAAAATAGTAGTTCCTATTAAAATTAAATCAAATATTTTTTCAATAGATAGTTTAATAGGGATTTATATTTTGAAATAATTTATACTAAATTCTTTAAATGCTGAAAAGTCTGCCTTTTGTTAATATTTTTGTATTTGATTTATCAATTTTTAAAAATATTCATGAAAAATAAAAGAAATATATATCTTTTTTCAAACTATTGAAATTAAAAAACAAGCAAAAATATCAGAAAAATAATTCTAGTTTTTTTAAACGAAGTAAAATATTTTTCAATAAATAATTTAATAGAGGATTTATGTTTTTAAAATAAATTCTACTGAATTCTTTAAATGCATAAAAGTGCACTTTTGTTAAGATTTTTGTGTTTGATTCCACAAATCTCAGAATCATTAAATTTTTAAAATGTTGTTATTCAAAAGTTGAATCGTTGTATGGTTTTTTCAAAATTTAAATCACTCCAATTGTAGATTAAAAATATGAAATCTGTTTAAGAGCTATATATTAAATATTTATTAAATAATAAGTACGAAATTGCTCATCAAGAAAGTTTTCCAAGTCAACAATTCAATAACAGTCTTTTAATATTTAAAAATATTATTAAATGTAGACATTGAATAACATTATAAACATTTAATAGTTTATTTGGCACAGGTGCAGTATAATCCATGATTCCAAATTGTGAATTTTTTGGCAATGAAGAAATATTGCCAAGAGGTGCCGTGCGCGATGACGTAAATACTAGGGTTACCAAAATAGAATTTTCTGCATGATTTTTATAGGTCTCCATATGTATGACGTAATAAAAACGAGGTTGCCAGATACATAAGAAAATCCGCCAAAAATTCGTTAATCTCAGATTTGGAATCATGAATTATACGGCATCTGTGCCCGTTATTAAAATGATATCTAAATGGCATCATCAATATCTAATAATATTACTCGATACATTAATTAAGTTAACCATTCTATATAATTCACATTTTAAATATAATTTCATCATCACCTAAAAATATCATTAATTTTAATAATGTTAACAACAAAATCAATGTATATTGTAATATTGTATATACAACGTAATTTAGCATTTAAAACGCAAATTCTTTTATATGTTTATTTAATATGTAAGGTGAAATTTAATTTTGTTATTAGTAAATAATATATGAATATTATAACTATTAAATAAATTACTAACACAAAATTCGTTAATTTTTCTAAAAAATAATTACTTTTATTTTTAAACTCTGTTTACCGTCTTTAAAAAAAATCAAAATTACTTTAAGTTAATTACAATCTGAAGTTGATATTTCAAAACATAGCTTCATGTTGGAATAACAGTTAAGACTGTTTTTATGTGATTATCTTAGATTAAGAAATCAGTGTCTACATTATCTTAATTTCTAATCTTTTTTATTAAGTAAAAGTATCCTTGCATCCTTTTTGAAAATAAAGAATTACAGATATTGTAAAATTCCTTTCTGTTCGCGGATTGGATCTTTGTCTGAAAAAGAGACAACCCTCGGTAGATCTAGAAACGTGACGCTCATCTGATTCAAACTTTACATAAAATTATCAATAATGAAGAAGGAAAAATTTCAAAATCATGTTTTGTAAATATACAGAACATTTAATTTCCTTTTCTCTCATTTGTATTTCATACAATTCTGATTCTATATAAGTAGGACATAAAATTGTCGATAGCATGTATTTAAGCTGTAAACTGCATTTTACTTGGTTTCATATCCTCTGTATGAATAATCGTTATAACTATGCACCACTTTCTTCAAACTTTAAAGTTCTAGACTCTTTTACGATAGGTATCTTGCTATACAAGAAAATATAGTGTTTTTTTTATTTTTAGATATTTACTTAAACCGTGGATATATGAACACACTCATTAGTAAATAGTTTCTAAATAAATATGTGTTATGTAGGGGCAAAGCAACACTATAAACCTAATCAATAGGTACAGTACAAGGTCCCTTCTCATTTCTAATTGTCATTGAAAGCCTTCCAAATTATGTTGTTGTTGTTACTAATGACACTTGGACAAGCCAAGCTCGCTATGCCTTGGCTATGCGAATTTAAGTCATTTGGGAGCGTCTTTCGTTTAATCAGAGCACCATGAAGGTTAAAGTACGACTTTTGCTCTTCAAATCCTCCGATAGATGGCAGCACCAGAGGATCTACTCCTTGAATTTTGACATTGATCTGAAGGGGGAAAATTTTTCCAAACCATTGCACCCATGGTAACCGCTGAACGACCAACCACAGGACTTTCGATTCCACTGATTTAACGAGCACGTATATCGCATGAACTCGGTGGGTCTTTTGCTGCATTGAGAATCGAACCCCACCCTTCCAGATGAAAGGCCTATACCCTAACCACTAGGCTACCAGAAAAGTTGGTGGTGGCCACTTTCCGAAGATAACTGCAATGAGATGGAAGATATATCATCCTATTTGTAAAAAGAGCCCGAAAGCAGACAGCTATGAATAAAAGAGAGACAGAATCAAAGAAATTGAAAGGAATCAAAAATAAATTTATATAAATATAATCTAATAATCTTTATAATAGTAAATTATTAAATTTGTCATTAAGTTATAATTTCACTTAAAGATTTGTTGAAATACTATAACAGCTACAATGGTGAAGTGGCCACTGTGCAATTAGCACTTGAAGAGATCAGAAAGGGTAATGAGAACAACATAGTGTTTTTATAGACTCTCAGCCACCATCAGGTCTCTCTCTTCAATTGCTCCTAGCAGTATTGGGTCTATTTATCTCTGTCAAATGGTAAGTAGTTCTCTACTAGAAGAGGGACGTCAAATAGTGCTGCAATGGATACCCAGCCACTGTGGTATCGCGGGAAATGACGCAGTTGACAAATTGGCAAAAGCTGGCTCAGATCTACAACAGCCTTCTCCAGCCTTGGAGTACCATACTGTTAAAGGCTTATTAAGTCAAATATAGCCTCCTATCCTAGAAATGTTTACAAGATGTGCACAAAGGGGAAAGCATGGGCTTCCTTACTAACAAAGCCTATTCCGTGTAACCTCCACAGAGCTGTGGGAGTGGCAAATTTTCGCCTTAAAACTGGACATGATTATCTGCAAAAACACCTTCACCATTTGGGTTTGAAGGATTCTCCGATCTGCCCTTTTTGTGGACTAGAGGACATGACTGGTAACCACCTTTACACTTGCCCTGGGCTTTCGGACGTCGCAGTTAGAAATTCTGCGGAAGATGACTTTTCATTCACCTCAAGATTGTATTGGGCTGCCCGACAGAGACTGATGTTTGAAAAACCAAGGTTGGGCGTAGGATAAAAAAATATTTGTTGTTGATGTTGTTTCTTATCCTATTTGGTTATATCCGTTAAGCTATTTCAGATTCATGAAACCATGAACTAGCAAAGAGTCCAAAACAAGAAGAAGACTTCGAAATAAGTCCTCTTTTTCAGTCCTATTGATTAGACGATCCTTTTACAAGTCCTATTGACCAGTCCTATCCTTTTTCAAGTCCTATTGATAAAAATAGATGACCAAGGGTAAAATACGTGATGTTGCATTTACTGCACAGTGGGAGGATCATGTTTCCTTGGTCAATTCTAACAGGGCAGTTCAGATGTCCACTAAGGATTCTTGATAATCCAGTCTGGTGACCGCTACTACGCTTAAAAGTGGCAGCAGCTCCTGGTTGTCTGCCATCATGCCAGTTATAAGTTGGGTCAGAACACCAATAAATTCAGACGTTTAGTACACTTTACACAAACTGAATTTGCATATTAATATGCCAATTGAATTTATTATATTTGAATTCCTATGATAAAATATGTTTTTGTTGTCGTGTGCCAACTAATGCTAGCATTATGGGCTGCGCTGCTCCACTTTTCCAACTGAACCATATTTTGGTGTGGAGTCCAACTTCCTCAGTACACACATGCCATTGGAAACCATTTATAGGGTAGACAACCAGTCACAACCCATTCATACAAAGAGAAGACAAAGACAGGATAGATAGAGAGAGAAAGTACATCTATACCCGAACCGGGATTCGAACCCAGGACCTCCCTATCCGCAGTCAGGGACGCTGACCACTAGACAAGTTGGACGGCAATAAAATATGATAAACATGTATTAAGAATATATAAATTATAGTATATTATATAAAATCCTAATATGTTTACTAAACAGTCCCTTATGAACAATGATTTCCTTTGTAAATCACTCTGTTACACCCATTATACTGCTTTAAGAAATTTGTTATTTTATTTCTATCTATCGAAATAATTTTTAAAATGCTGTAAGAATTTTTTTTCCTAATTTAAAAATATCGTTCATATACTTGCAAAAATTCAATATTATTCAAACACTCATTATCTTTTTATTATAAGAAAAATAATATTATAAAATGTGTTTTACTTTTAAGAAAAGAAGTAGTTTTCCTTTAAGCAAAACAAAAAAATTTCAATAGCCTCTTCAGACGGAATTGAATTAAAAAGAGAATGTAAAGTAAATTCCAATATATTTTACTTGAAACTAACTTAGTAGGTCTCCATGCATTTTTTCCAACAAAATAAGCTGATGTAAAATATGTATCTACCGATAAATATAATTTAAAAATAAAAGAGAGAATAAAATCTGGAGATATTGATGGTAAAACTTGCATAAGCTAAAACATAAATGCTTAAAAGAACGAACGGTTAAAATTTTGCTTTCATTTTTCATGCCGACTTAAAAAAAAAACTAATGAAATTAATTCTAAATGTAAGGCACAGGTTATGAGCCTAACACATGTTAGGTCATCTTAGGTGACAACTGAATGGTTAGAGCCTTGGCCTTCATCTTAGGAGTTCATGAGCTCGATTCTCTACTTGGATAAAATTACTTCTAATAGTTCGGGACCAGCTTAAATTTTCAGACGAATTAAACTTCCTGTGCAAGAATTAATTATATTGCGACAAATAGAATGTTTCAATTAAATGATAGAAAATGCATCAATATATTTATCCAAACAAGCCGACCGTTGACTGAGTGGTTATCGCTCCTGACTCCTGAGCTGTGGGTTCCGAATTCATATCCCGGTTTGGGCATGGATGTTACTTTCTTTCTCTGTGTTTCTCTATCCTTTCTTCTGAGATGATGTATGAAAGTGACCCACTCTATAAGCGGGTTTGGGGGGTATGGCGCGCGGGTAATGTTACTCGCCTCAGTGACTTGGTTCACAGGTGCTCGCTGGGTAACGACAAATGAGTACCATATTTTGGCCTTGTTGTGGCATAGGGTTCATCACCCAAGTGGAACAACCCCGTTGGAACAAAAGTTTATCCAAGCAACTAAAGTATTTTCCTATAAAATTCACTTTTGAAAATATTTCTACAGTTCTTTTATTTATAAATATTAAAAATACTAAATGCATTTTTCTCCAAAAACTTTTATTAATGTAGATTTTATATTCTTTTTAAAAAAATTAAAAATTTGTCCAAACATCAAAATTGTGATCTATTAAGAAAAATGTATAAATATACTGTGTAAAAAAATATTTTCAAAAAATTCAAAATTTCTGAGCAATTTACTTTAAAAAGTTAATGGCATGTCAACCTTCTATTCTGCTTCATTTGTTTTCGAATTCTTATGTTAAGTCAAACTATAAGAGCTTTTAGACAGTCGAAATAACACAGCCTAACCGACTGTTCTGAATTCTTCCTAGCTTTTATTGAAGAAGGTATTCTTATTTTAAGTTGTGTAAAACATTTTAAAAGAACTTTTATGTTCAAGCATTTATTCTAAAAAGCAAGACTTAAAAGTAAGAAGCTTAGGAAACTGATAACGATATAGAATATTTTCCATTTTATTTAAAATTTCAAAACTAAATTGAAACGCTTATTTTAAAATTCTGGAATATCTAAGGATATTATTATGATATGTATAAAATTAAATTTGTTTTGTTTGCATTTAAATTTTTGTGTGTTTTCACTAAAACAGTTTTCACAGTAACTGCGCAAATATATTAAAATATAGTAATTATTTATTTAAAGGTTACACACATTTCAGAATGTAACGCTTAAATGTAACGTTGCATTTAATATTACAGTTTTGTCCCCCATTTCATTGTATATTGAAAACTTTAAGATATGTAATCTATATGCATTTCATATTTTTTGAAGATTCAATTTTTAATTATTGTGTGCACTTTTCAATCATAATTATACTTTACTGCACTTCTTACTCAATATTACAAAATGACACGAAATTAATTGATATGATACTTATTGGTTTTCCAAGTTATTTTATTTAAGGTCCAATTACAGAGAATTTCACAAAATCTAATTTATTTTATGGTAATATAACACATAATTTGTAAACGAAAGGTCACATAGGAGCAACCCTATATTGTAAAGCTAATATTGGAAGAATTTTATTTTATTGCATATAAGGTAACTTATATAATGAAAAAATAAAATTGGATTGTTCATTGTCATCAGAGTAATAAAGAAGTTTCAAAATTTGCCATTAATGTTGTCAAAACCAATACTAGTAGCTTATTGTTTCTGTCATTCTCATCTAATCAAAAATTTATTCTAAGATACTAAACAACCAGTATTTCAAAAACGTTATTACATTATGTGTGTGTAAATATTATTACACATTATATATATTAAATTATACATTACGCTACTTATAAGAAAAGTAAACTCAGAATTTTCTATTCAACTTCAGAAATTATGTCTACAACACTGCTCTTTGAATCGAGCTGGTAGTCAAATGATTTGTGCCCTTACCTTAAATTCAACAGTTCGTGGGTTCAAGTCCCACTTTGGGATTGGTTGTTTGTTGTGGTTTGGAATCCTCTTTAGACCGTTAGGTACCAGAGTAATTAGCTCTCTTGTGAAAAAAAATTTAACCGTTGAGCCATAAACAAACCAAATCAAGCTGCTTATTGGTACAATATTAACTAATTTTGTATGATTAGTATATCAAATTTTTGCGTCTTCCCATGAAAATTTCCCTTTTTTATCTTTCTATTAAAACTACATGCTAATCACTTGAAAAATCGAGTAAGTATACAAAATCATAGAATACATCTTCGAAATTTTACTAAATGAATTTAATCGTATAGCAATTTTACAAAATTTCCTTAAAATTTTATTACTTCACTGCCAATTGCTTAAGTTGGAAGGTTACTTATCTTTTTAATGCAATCAACAAAACTTACACGTTTGACACTTACACGTTTGACTAAACCTCGATAAGTGGCTTAGACAGATCAGTTGTTGGTGTTGCACCAACATCCTTCCTTGCACCAAGCCCTGATTTGGGCTCTAACAGTTAGATAGAAATATCTGGGTGGAGTCTTAATGATTTTAAAGGAGGTACCAAGTAGAATGTTGTTGTTGTCGTGTGCCAGCCAGGCTGGCAATATGGGGTGCGCTGCTCCACTTTTCCAACTGAACCATATTTTGGTGTGGAGTCCGACTTACTCAGTACACACATGCCGTAGGGACCCGTTTATAGGGTAGGAAACCATTCACACCTCAAGGAAATGACAAAGACAGGATAGATAGAGAAAGTACATCCATGCCCGAACCGGGATTCGAACCCAGGACCTCCTTATCCGCAGTCAGACACGCTGACCACTAGACATGTTGGGCGGCACCAAGAAGAATGCTCCCAATATTTAACCTGCCACCCGGAGAGGTATCATTTCACTTGGAGAACATTGATACTACGACTTATTTAGTGTGCCCCAGCTGCCTTCGCTGAACACGATGGATATTCGATTAAACCGAGATTCGGACTTACTATCTTCCGATAGTAAGAACAACGCCCTAATCAACCAGAACACTGTGGCCCGATAGGTAAACCAGTACCATACGAAAATAATCATTATATCAATTACCATTTCCGAGTTACTTCACTTCTAATAAACTACGTGCCCATCTATTATCATCTTGTCATCAAATAGTTTCTTTGTCATTTACTTCCGATTCGAAGTGTGTGTGTGTGTATATATATATATATATATATATATATATATATATATATATATATATATATATATATATATATATATATATATATATATATATATATATATATATATATATATATATATATATACATATATATATATATATATATATATATATATATATATATATATATATATATAACTTATTAAATATTTTTTCATATGACAGCCTGGTGCTTTGGACCAAGCCATGATGGATGCTCTTGTGATGGACAGCGTTGATTTTGTCAAACTGATGCTTGAAAACGGCGTCAGCATGCATAAATTCCTATCCATTCCAAAGCTAGAAGATCTCTACAACAGCGTAAGTTTACATTTTTATAGTTTCCAACATATTAGCTATGACATTCAAACAAAAGTTGGATACGGCTCAGGGATTTTAATCTTTCTGTTGACTAAATGTTCCTTATTATATGACTGCATACATAGCTATTTCTGGTAAACTATAATGAAAGATTTAATTCATTTCTTAAATAAAATTACTCTTAATAATCAATAAGTGGTGTTTAATACAATAAATAAATAAGAATATAATACATAATGATATTTTGATAAGTTAAATATTTTATGTATTTGTTTTTTTTTCCACGTGCATAAAATATTCTAGAAATATCTTTACCCTATAGCTAAAATAATGTCATTAAAAAATTTTTTTAGGCTTTTTATACCATTTTGTAAAGCATATTTTAAAAATAATATAAAACTGAAATGGGCTTTTATTTGTACAAAAAAGGCCTTCATAAACATATAAAAGTATTAAATCATTTGTAATTAATACATCCTTCTCTAACATAAAAACTAATTAACTGCAATCTTTAATTAAAGGCTTTTAACGTGTGTAATGAAAGCTATTTATATTTCTATTTTTTTCTAAAGAATTTTTTAATTATTGGTATAAAAAATTCGTTAACTAAATCTAATGTATGTTTTTTTAAAAGCAATTTTCAGCAATTAGTATTTTTCTTTACATTTTTAAAGTTCTTGCTTTCAATGTTTTAAATTTTCGTGGAAAATATGTTCCCAATTAAAATAATTTATAACTTTTCCCAAGAGTCCAAGTGAATAAAAATTTTAAATATCATTACTATAATACTAATTAAGAAAGCTTTACACACACACGCACGCACACACACACACACACATATATATATATATATATATATATATATATATATATATATATATATATATATATATATATATATATATATATATATATATATATATATATATATATATATATATATCGATATTAATGTATTCGTTAAATTCATATCATTTCAGAAATGCTTATTAATAAAATATGTAGTTAAGATAAATAAAATAGATAAAGTTATTATTTACACTAAAATCTAAAATAACTTTTAGTACTAAATTTTTCATAATTATTTATAAGTTAATGCTACATATTGGTTACATTTCTATAATTAGTCCCATAAAGTACAAAATACACATTAATGATTTCAATTGTAAGAATAAAAAAAATTACTATATAAAAAAATTATAAAAGCTATTCAAACCTGTATTCAAGTCAAAACTCGCAAATATTAATAAAATCTACTTATTAATTTTATAAAATGACTGCATTTGATATACATATGTCATTTTAAATCACGCAAATTGAGGTATTAACTTGAATAATGATAAAAGAAAAAAGTTTTATTTTTATTACAATCGAAGAAATAAGAATGCATATATAAGTATCACATAAAAAATGTATATAATTTGATGAAAAAAAGCTAATCTATATTAAATCTTACTCTAGCACTTAACTTTATAAATTAGAGAATTAATCCGTATTCATATATTTTTATATAAAAGTTTGTAAAATCAATTATATGTAATATCCATGCCCATGATTGCATCTGTTCAATGTTTTGAGCTTTTCATTGTTAAACATTTTATAAATTTAACAGATTAACTTTTGAATAATCTTTATTTTCGAAGCTGAGAAAATTTTAATTAAATATATTAAATGTCATTTTTAAATGAATTAAGAGTCAATAGTCGTTATATATATTAATATGAAACTATAATATTATGATAAAATATTATATATAGTTTGATATTAATCTATATAATTACCTAAAATTTTATTAACTAAAAACTACCTGAATAGTATCACAATAATGAATATAAGGAAGTTTTAGTTAATCAAACTTAAGTAAGAATTCATAAGCAAAATTTAGGTTCTTCCAACAAAAAAAATTAAAACAATTTCATATACAATGGAATAATTGGGAAAAAATATCATAAGATACATATATATAACAGAAAAGTTGTTATGAAATAACAGAATAATGTCTTTTACATTATAAGGAATGTGTAATTAATAAAATGCCTTATAAACATAAGAAAATGTATTTTTCATTTCGAAATTGTAATAGAAAGGCCTTATTTTCCAAAAATAGAACAAATCTGTAAGCTCTTATGATACGAAAATAATTATTTGAATACAATTCTAATCTTGCCAAAAATTATTTATATAGAATCGTTACTTCTGCTTTTATTTTTCGACAGCATACCAAATTAGAGAAGGAAAAATTCACTTTAATAAAAGAGATGCAGAGTTGAAAATTTATACTTTTTAATGCATAAAAATGAGTAGCATTTTTGCCCACCAAAATTAAAGAGACTAAATTAGAACAGAAAACCTCATTAATTGAAAAAGTGCTTACATCTTTTCTATGAATCACTCTTGCAAAAAAAAATGGCCGCCAATGTTGTAAATTTCAACAAGATTTTCTTTTTTGAAATAAAGAAAAACGTATCCTTATTGAAACACATAGATGAAAACTTTAATTTCTGTTCCTTTTTTAATTATAAATTTAACATTCGCTTGTGCTAAAAACTAAAAATGCACAGTTAAGAACTGTGAAAACTAAAAGGTTAAATGCAATAATATATATATTGTGAGTGAAATAAACTACAACATTTAGTAGAATGAGATTCTTGAAGAGAGGATTTTCTTTTCCTTGTTTCTCTCTGCCAGTCCTGCTCACCTTCTTAATTGTCTTGGCGCCTTCTGGAGACAGTTGTGGGAGGAACAGGATCTGACCCGTAGGGGTCTTTTGGACCTGGTGTACGTTTTCCTATATCAGGGGAGTAAGTAACAACAACGCATTTAGTTACAGTTTTTTGCGTAAATGATTGACGAGAAAATATGTAGTGTTAAAAAATATCCTTAAATAAATTTCCCTCATTAATTTATATTTGGTTAATTCTTTTAAAGGACTTTTGGATATGAAACAACAAACTCACTTTTGCTATACATGGCTGTTGTGTGTGTGTGTGTGTGTGTGTGTGTGTGTGTGTGTGTGTGTGTGTGTGTGTGTGTGTGTGTGTGTGTGTGTGTGTGTGTGTGTGTGTGTGTGTGTGGTGTGGTGTGTGTGTGTGTGTGTGTGTGTGTGTGTGTGTGTGTGTGTGTGTGTGTGTGTGTGTGTGTGTGTGTGTGTGTGTGTGTGTGTGTGTGTGTGTGTGTGTGTGTGTGTGTGTGTGTGTGTGTGTGTGTGTGTGTGTGTGTGTGTGTGTGTGTGTGTGTGTGTGTGTGTGTGTGTGTGTGTGTGTGTGTGTGTGTGTGTGTGTGTGTGTGTGTGTGTGTGTGTGTGTGTGTGTGTGTGTGTGTGTGTGTGTGTGTGTGTGTGTGTGTGTGTGTGTGTGTGTGTGTGTGTGTGTGTGTGTGTGTGTGTGTGTGTGTGTGTGTGTGTGTGTGTGTGTGTGTGTGTGTGTGTGTGTGTGTGTGTGTGTGTGTGTGTGTGTGTGTGTGTGCAAATGCTGAAAAAATTTCACCTGTCACTCTCTCTTCGTTTTTTTAAGCATATAGAAAATATTTAATTTCCTGTTTAATTTAAAATTAAACTGTTTGAAGTAAAATTCAGTGTACACGTTTATTTCTTGTATGAAATGTTTCTTAAAACTTATCACCGGGTTATTCTGTTTTGTCTCTTACATTGCATGCTTCTGAATGATTTGCCCCAAGTTCTGTTGCTGAAAATTTTGCTGAAATTTGCTGAAAATTTTGAAAAATTTTCCGTTGTGTACACACAACGATTCATTTCTTTATATTTTAATTGCCTCAAAATTAAGTCCACTGGATCTAATACCTTACCAGAGAAGATATCGAAATTTAAAACGAAAAGCATTCATCATATATTTTGAAATATTTTTTTATTTAAAGTGAAAACTAAAATTATTTTTATACATGCAATTCAACTGCCTAAGTTTTAATGCCTCCATAATGGCACCTTTCATTTGAATAACGCATTAGTATTGTTATTCATAATAACTATATTGTTGTTATTAATTTCTTATATACATATATATTTTACGATTGCATATATTTATAATTAAATAACAAAAGTATATGAATATTGATGAGGTTATGCGAATTTAATATTTAAAATTTAACGGAAGCAAATGAATATGAGCAATCATAATTAATTATTAATTACTTAGTTAAATGAACAACTTTAATTCATATGAGTAAGCATATTTATAAAATTTATAACAATATTTTAATTAATAAAATAACTACATATTTGCGTATTTTATCTAAACTTCTTTCATATAGAACATATTTTTGAATGTTGGGGGGGAGAATAAGTATGTTCTCCTGATGTATCATTTACAAGAAGTATATTTATTTATCTTCTTTTATTTATTTATTATAAATGCCCAGAAATTTAGCCATGACGCCATTATTTCTTTAGCCTTCCAATATTTCTGAACTCTGTAGCTTAAAAACACAAGTGCAGAGCACGAGTCGAGGTGACTAGCATCAAAAATTTGACATATATATATATATATATATATATATATATATATATATATATATATATATATATATATATATATATACATATATTGGCACGACAGCCCTTTGTGGGCCTTGGCCTTCTTCAGAAGTCTCTGCCATTCCGTCCCTTTTCTAGAAATCGATCTACAGTTCTTGACTTTAAATATGTTGAAGTCTTCTTCCAGGCCGTCCTTCTATCTCTTTTTGGGTCTTCCTCTTGGTCTACTACAGAAAAGGGTGGTGTTGAAGACCTTTATTGGTGCTCTCTATGTACTCATTCTCATGTGGTGGCCTGCCCATCTCATTCTAGATAGTTTTATTGATTTAATGATGTCTTCTCCATAGATTTTGTACAGTTCAAAGTTATACATTTTCGCCAGGTGTTATTTTCTAGGACAGCACCAAAAATAGTTCTTAGGACCTTTCTCTCAAAAATCACCAATGTTTTCTCTTCTTTCATCGTCAAGGTCCATGTCTCTGAGGCGTAGGTTATAATTGATTTAATCAATGTCTTGTATAACACTATTTTTGTCCTTCTCCTGATTAGGTGAGATTTCAGAAAGAAGTCTTATATATATATATATATATATATATATATATATATATATATATATATATATATATATATATATATATATATATATATATATATATATATATATATATATGTATATATATATATATATATATATATATATATATATATATATATATATATATATATATATATATATATATATATATATATATATATATATATATAGTATGTATATATATATATATATATATATATATATATATATATATATATATATATATATATATATATATATATATACACTACTGGTCATTAAAATTGCTACACCAGGAAATCGGCACACCACACACGTGAAATTTGCATGGCAGGTAGAACTTGCTGTGATATGCAAATGTTTAGATTTTCAGCGCATTCATTCAATAGCGACATCTACAATGTGTATAAAACCAAAGATTTGACAGCAGTTTTCTCATACTCAATTTCCGTTTCAACGTTGTTTTCGGCAAAGAAAGTTGTTGTAATGCCTCGTGTAAGAAGAAGAAATGCCTATCAGCACGTGTCTGACTTTGATTGAGGAAGGATTATAGCCTACCGGGATTGCGGTTTATCGTACCGCAATATTGCTGCTCGCGGCGGTCGAGACCCCATGACTGTTAGCAGAATATGGAATCGATGGGTTCAGGACAATCATACGGAACGTCATGCAGGATCTCAGCAACCCCCCCATCACTAACAGTTAGAAGACAGACATCTTATCGGCATGGTCACAAGGGATCGTACAACCACGTCATGAACCCTGAGTCGAGAAATGGAGTCATTTGCAAGGCAAAGTTTCTGCTCGAACAGTTCGACGACGTTTGCAGCAGCATGGATTGTCTGCTCGACTACCATGGTTTCGGCTACCATTGACGCTGCGTCACAGACAGGAACGCCTTCAATGGTGTGATCAGCGACGAACCTGGACGTGAGAATAGCATCACGTCATCTTTACGGATGAATTTCGGTTCTGTATACAGGACCATGATGGCCGGCCGCATCCGTGTTTGGAGGCATCGTGGAGAACGCGCATTGCTAGCTTGCTTTCGACATCGCCATACTGGCCCATCTGCTGGAGTGATAGTATGAGGTGCCATTGGATACACGTCTCGATCACCTCTTGTTCGCATTACTGGCACTATAACAGCAATCGTTACATTTCCGATGTGTTAAGGCCTGTGGCTCAGCCCTATGCTTCGAGGCCTCCCTAATGCTTTGTTTCAACAGGATAATGCACGACCGCATGTTGCCCATACTGTTCTGAACTTCCTTGATACAGAACAGGTTTGACTGTTACCCTGGCCCGCACGTTCTCCTGATCTGTCACCAATTGAGAACGTGTGGTCAATGGTTGCCGAGCGATTGGCACGCCATCACTCACCACTACTGTCGTTGAACTGTGGCATAGTGTTGAAGCTGCATGGACTGAGATCCCCGTACATGGCGTACATACTCTGTTTGACTCCATGCCTAGGCGGATAAATGCTGTTATTGCAGATGTAGCTGCTCTGGGTACTGATTTCTCAAGATCTATACATCCTAATTTCCTGTAAATCTAATCACTTGTTCTTTCCACTATAATGTATGTGTCCAATAAATATCGTTCTGTTATTTGCATTCCTTCTAGGTGTAGCAATTTTAATGGCCAGTAGTGTATATTTGTACAGCAGTATCAATATAAGACCTCCGATCTCTGCTGTCCTCCACACAATTTTGCTGATAAAAGTAATCTTCGAGAAATACTGAAATATCAGAATTTATAAACCTTCATATTTTTTAAATAAACTTAATACTTGTTCTTGTTGTGGTTCAGGTGTCCATTAAATATTTTCTTCCGTTATATGCACTCCTTCTTGATATACTTGTATATATGATCTTTTTAATTTTTTTCAATCAAATATGTTAAGAGTTTTTAATTATTACTTAAATTGTTTTCATTATTAAAATTATGTTTATTACTAAATACTATAAATAAAATTATATTAAAATATTTATGATGTAACTATACATAAACTCAGTATCTAATTATGTTGATGTTTCTTAATTTCATGTTAATTAAAAGTCCTCTAACAACTGTCTGTAGACATCACAGAAACGTCATACTTTTGATTGTACATTATACTTTTGCTTTGTTAAACTAAATTAACATTTTTAATAATATCCTACTCTGTTATTTTAATAGTTACAAATGGTATACTAATAATATCATAATTTTTTCAGCGTACTGGACCAAATAATACTTTACAATACCTTGTGAGGGATGTACGGAAGGTAAATAATTTTCATATATTCTTTTAAAAAATAAACACACAAAATTTTGTGTGTTTTTTTAAATTTTTAATTTAGACTAACTAAAATTTAAATTTGTACACAATATGATGTATCAATTCTTAGAATAAATATTTGTAAGGTACAAAATGAAAACTTTCTGTCTCTTATGTGCTATAAACAAAAATCAGAGATTGTCTATGATTTTAGAAATATAATTTGTCATATCAAATACTCGATAATAAATTATAATAATTATGTTCTACAGGCAAAATTCATATTTTCTATGATTTTTGCCTGTAACACATAATTCAGGGTAATTCCATAATAAACAAAAAATATTTTTTGAAGGATTTTATATATAAACTGCATAAATATTTTGATTTTTCATTTAAAAATTTACATTTTTATTTCAAGTTTATCGTAATGAATGACTATATGTTAATTACCAGGTTTCTTAAATTCGACTATTAATTAAAAATGTCACCTGCTACAACTTGAATGTTTTATATTCTATAATTAATACAACTTAAACATTACTAAATCAGTTTCTGTTATTTGATAAAATGATATTAATGTTGCACTTTCTTATATTTAGTCAGACAATTGATATGATGTATTTTAAATATTTGGTCAGATAATTGAAGGTTACACTTTCTTATTTAAAAAATAGCAGTGAGATATTAAGGGTCTTCTGCTTGATTCCTAATTCTTAATTACTGAGACTCCCACTCCAATGTTTTTCTTTTAACTGGTAAAGTTCAACTCTGGGATAGACGCATGGAGGTATACTGGTGTGACAACAGCGCATGTGTTTTATAAGTCTCAGTTTGGAAAGGTTGTGCACGTTTACTTTGAATTACATCATTAAATATTAAATAATCGATATCACAGAATGAATCACTTATTTAGATTTTATAGTGGTTAACGACAAAGCGTTATCAAAATATCCTGATCTTGAATACATGACCTTTTCCACAATCTGAGAAGCGATACAGGCAAAATAAATAAAGCAAACATTTCTGTTGTTTAAGAATGGATTAAAATGTTTTCTTCTTTTCTTAAAATTACCTTTATCTATTTTTGTATAATAATGTTTGGTAATTATAAAAATTGTGTTAAAGAAATATTAAAATAACTAAGCATTTTGGATAACTATGCTACAGATCTCATTAATTTCAGTTATTTTTATATTAATATAATCTTTTTTATCATAAATCATTTTAATTAATCATTATTTGTATTGAATTGTTGTATTGCTATATCGTAAGTATAGGCCTCACCTCTTTAAAAATAATTTTTGAAATATGAAAAAGAGACGTGAAATATATGGACGTATAATTATCAAATTGCAACTGAAAGTTAAAACTCTAAGGCTGTTTTATATGTGTTAATTATAAATACATTAAAAGGTGAGCTTTTCAAAGAGAGAAGCTTTTAATTATATAGTTTTGTTAATGAATCAAATATGAAAATTGCACAAGCCGCACCCTTTCTAATAATTTATTAACTCAAATTTTAGAAACGTAAAATATAATTTTAAAATATTGCCTTTAATGTAATTAATTAAATATGCATAGTATTTGTCTTCACTCTCATTATATACATTACACATTTCAATTTGTCAACTCTAATGCAAAGCAGAGTGGTTAAGCAGCTTTATTACATGGTCAATTGATAAAAGAATTTGACTTACAGAATCTTCACTCTAAAATACTACATTTCTTTTTTTTAAATCGATTAAACTCCTATAAGCGGGATAAATTACCGCCAAGTTGTTTTTGTTTTGGCGACATGAGCACTGACTGTCTCAAAACGAAAATGAATGCTAAATACACACTAGTGGAATACAAACAAAAATGAAACACGAAAAAAATTCTTGGTTTGCTTCCAAAATCTTCAAGTCTTCAAAATGTGTAATATTTAAATATTCTTTTTAATAATCCCAGGAGAATACTTCTTTTTATTTTGTTACTTTTTAGAACGTAAATGCCTGAAGTCTGCCCCTTATAGAATGCTCCATCCTCATATAGAAACTATTATATAGTATTAAATATCCCTGTTAGAGTAAGTAATTTCTCTCATGGTTGGACTTTGCTTTTGTTTCCATTCGACCTAAAACTGAAAGTACATCCACATTAAATTTCTGCTTGTTATCTTCCAAGTTGGATTTATTATGTATACCCCCTCCCCATAAATTGCATATGATGGAGAGCAGTAGTATAAATACTAATTTGTTGTTGATTTCCCTCATCGAAACAATTGCAATATAATTTTTCCATTTATTTATATAAAAGAAAACTCTTGCAAGAATAATTTTTACTGCCAAAATAAACCAACGTAGAAAAACACTTTATTATAAAAAAATAAAATGAATGTGTGAAATCATATAGTTTAAACGCCGACCGGTGGCTGAGTGGTTAGCGTTCCTGACTCCTGAGCTATTGGCCCCGAGTTCGAATCCCGATTCGGGCATGGGTGTTACTTTATTTCTCAGTTCTCTCTGTGTTTCTCCATCTTTCTTCTGTGATGATGTATGAATAGTGGCCCACCCTATAAGCGGATTTGTAGTGGTATGGCACGGGCAGCGCTACTCGCCTCCGTGACTTGGTTCACAGGTGCCCGCTGGGTGACGACAAATGAGTAGCAGTTACTGGCCTTGTTGTGGCATAGGGTTCGTCACCCAAGTGCCCGCTGATAAAAAAAATAATAATTTAAACGATTAAAATTATGCATCAGTCATCTAAATGTTTCGATGACAAGAAAAAACGAAATTATTTTGATGTAACTTCAGAATCCAATATATATATATATATATATATATATATATATATATATATATATATATATATATATATATATATATATATATATATATATATATATAAACAAAGCTATTATCAATGTAGTTATTACCAATATTATGAACTGGATTTCACTTATTATATAGTTTTTTTAAGTTTACTCTATTAGGCACATCCACTATCTCTTATCAGTCAGAATAGCTACTATCTCTAAATAGTTAGTAGAGTTATTACACACATCTGTTACACTATTAATATTAAATGTCTGGGAAGTAGTTTTGGTAATACACAATCAAATACACATAGTAGTCATTAATTGATAAAAATCGCTCTATTTTGAAATTATTCACGAAATGATCGTTACGTATTGATTTGTGACACATCCCTTTGATTTATTTTAGAACATACCAAGACTATACAGGTACACACTGTACGACATCGGGCTCATCATAGAAAAATTAATGGGCGGAGCCTATAGGTCCTCCTACTGTAGAAGGAAATTTCGTCACCTCTACAACAATGTCATGAAAAGAATTATAACTGTCAGTGCAGTAAGTTAACAAGGACACTGAATTTAAAAATAATTCTTTTTTGCTTTGATTTTATGATACTTGATTTTTTAAGTAATTGTAATAATATTTGTACTTACGTATTTATGTAAAGGAGTCACATACGTTTTCTAAGTTCACTAGAAATCAAACATCAAACAAGAATTGAATTTTTTAACTTAATTACATTAAAAATCTGAATTTAATTAATACTTTAGTTTTAAAGTAAACTTTTTTTTAATTTTAATAAAATTTAATTAATTATTAAAATTTTTAAAATTAAAATGCTATATCTAAACAGTTTATAAAAGTTTATTTTCTTGACGAAAACCTTTAATTTTTGTTTAATCTTTCAATAATTAATTACTAAGGAAATCTTAATTGTCTTTATTAGAAAACAACTATAATTATCTTTTCTAATTGCTTATTCCTTTAAGATCTGAAAGTTCATGATTGTATCTTTCACCTTTTCAAATTTTTTTTTTTCATTTATTCTTTGACTAGTTTCAGTAAATTGACCTGGAATATTTTAACTAAAATTTTTATTTAATAATTTAAATTATAATTAACTGTAAAATTAACTGCAAATTCTTAATCTTCAGTTGCATATCTTTTTTGTTTTATAGTGCCCGTCACGCATCGTTAAAAGTCATTATTAAACAATAGAAATATTTGACTTATTGTAAAAAGGCATGCAGTGGAACATCACAAAGACTTAAGGGAAAAAAAGAACAAAATGATTTGAATATGTTGTTGTTGTTGTTGTTGCTTATCCTCCGTGTCTGACGGAGTCAGACTAGATCCACGAGTTCGTTGACTGTAAGGAATGATTTGAATATTAATAAAAGGAATGGCAAAGTGAGAGATGCCCATCGCCAAATGGCAGGGTAAGCTGCAGTATAGTCAAACGCGTTGTTGTTGTTTCTTATCCTTCAAGATCTAGCAATGGCTAGATCTTGTCCAGGAGTCTATGTATTCTAGCAAAGCCAATTACTAGAAGTGGAGATGATTTTAGGTTATTTAAACCTAAACCCATGCGCTCTAAGATATGCTCCAAAAAAGCTGGTTTTAGGTAACACTTGTTGCAGGTTGGAAAAACCTTGCAGCCGAAGATAAAAGTTAATCCTTTAAGGTGGTTACTGTTTTTTCTTGAAATTGCTGTGATATGAGGTCCAAACATCTCGAGCTCAAGAATGCAGCCTAGGCACTTTCTACGATACCAGTGGCGAGAAGGAGGAACTAGCCATTTAGTCAAGAATTTAATATATTTAGGTACTTTAATATATTTAGGTTAAGGTACTGTCCAGACATAAAGACAAATTCAAATTCTAATAATTACGTGCTATTAATGAAAGGGAAGTTGTATGTGTACATATGAATCTTATATTGTTAACAGGTTGAGCTATCCACTTTTTCTTTTAATGCATTGCTCACTTGTGTCCTTTTCTTTTAACCACAGACTCCAACCCTGAGCCAGACCCTGAACACTAACATCAACTCCCCTTGTGAGACCTCCTGTCTTCGTGACCTCCGGTTTAACTACCCATTTAACGAACTTTTGTTGTGGGCAGTTTTAACCAATCGTCAGAAAATGGCGCTCTTTATGTGGCAGAATGGCGAGGAAGCAATCGTTAAGGTAAACCTTTAAAAATAATTTAATTGATATGTGATATTGTACAAAATAATTTCTAAGAGTATAGTATTTAATTTAGCAAATTTAGTAGCATAATGAAATTTTTAATTAGAGTGCAAAATAATGTTTTTATAAAATACACAAGAAAGTTCTTGTTGTTTTTATGCATTACCATTGAATGAAGTGAGAATAAGTATGCAAACTATAGTATGACGTAGTTAAGACATCAGTCAAGAGTGTGAATATAGGTCGTTAAAAAAGCAGGCCCACTGCGCGCATTCATCTATCGAAACTCGTCCAGTATCTAGGAGAAATGGACGTGTCGAAGGTGATCATTCGGTGTTATTTACTTTACGACTTCAAAACGGGCTCATCAGCTGCTGCATCAAGAGGCCGAATATGTCAAACGTTTGAAGATAGTGCTGTGAATGAACGTATAGTAAAGCATTGGTTTCACAAATTCAGGTCAGGTGATTTATCTCTCTGTGATGAAGCTGAGGTATGGTGGACTAGTCGTCAAGTGGTTGACAATGAGCTGCTACCAACGGAACAAAAGATCACTATGGACCTGTACTCACAGCAATTGGACTCGTGGAACAGGCATTGCAACAGAAGAAGGATCCAGCACTGGTAAATCACAATGGTTACACTGTTCTTGCCCGATAAAGCGAGGCTGCATGTCGCGCGGGTGGCCAGAAATGCCATACAGTGACTAGGTTGGGATACTTTGTACCATCCTTCTTACAAACCTGGCCTTTTGCCATCAGATTACCACCTCTTCCATTACCTAGACAGTCCCCTTAGTGGAAAATCCTTCACCAATGAAGCAGACTTGCGTCAAGTATTCACGGACTTCTTTGCCTCCAAAATCCAGAGTTTTCAGCAAGAAGTTTGCTCACCTTGAAGACACGTTGACAGAAGGTGCTGGAGGCCGATAGTGGTTACCTTGGATACTAACAATAAGCTACATTTTCTGTAAATCTTATTCTTTTGGGTCATTAAAAACGTTGTTGGTTATCTTATAATAATAGTGACAATATTCTCTGTATATCAAAGTGATTATCTCACTACAAGCAATTTTTCCCATAAAGCATTAAGTTTCTTGCTTTTTTTTAAGCTAGAAATTTTGAGATAATGAGATTATTATTCCTGTAAATGTATAACAAATTTTGTTATTGGATCTCAAAGTTATTTATTTAATAACATCATCTTCATAATACGAAGATATCTCATTACCCTATCACGAAAAATTTCAGACTTTATAATTCTCATTTTTTTAAGATTTAATTTATATTTAGTTATCTCCCCCCCCCACACACACACACAAATTAGGAATTATTCCTATTTCAAAATTATTCTTATAATAAAATTCCTAAATAAAAAATTAGGTAGTTGTGTGGTTCATATTGACAGTTTATTAATAATATTTTTCATTTAGAGAAATGATTGCCCTCCTAAAACGATATTTTTTAATTGTATTAATTTTTTTATTTATAATATTATGTGCAATATATTTTTCCAAAAACAACAATTCTCTAATGCAAATTTTTTTTCTTACAATGAATATTTTATTCAGAATTTAAAACTATGCGTTTAATAATATTGAAAAAATTCGTCATCATAAAATTTTCGTCATTTATACTTTGACAAAAAAACATTTTATTCTTTATTTTTTAAGATTTTATTTATGTTCATTTTCTCCAGATAAGGAAGTTTTGTAGTGAATTTACACATATAAATAACTTTTTGATCAAGTACAAAAAAATAATTATAAACATTAAAAATGTACTTTAGATAAAGAAAAAACACTATGTACTATGAATGTTTAAAGCTATTTTTATAGAGTATTTTTTCCACTAGCTGTGTTTTACTAGAGAACATTTCTTGGTTTTCCTAGAATAATAAGTAACAATAACATTTTTCTGGAGAATTAAACAAGCTTTAATTAATTATTGTAATTTTTGAATTAATTATTGTAAGAAGGAGAAATGTATTTTTTTAAACATTTTCACTGATCTAAATAAAATTAAATGATATTTTTACAAAAAAGTAAAAATATAAGTTTCAGTCAATCTATTGATCAGATTAGAATTATTAGCAACAATGCATTAATTAAAAACTAAAATATATTCTAGATTTTATTTTTTTATTTTAAAAACTTAATAATTTCAATAAAATTTAGCTTATAAGATATAAATCAATGTAAAAATAACAGAATTTTTTAAAAAAATATGTAATTATATACTAATATTATATGCTCATTTCTACATTAATTTTTTTAAAAAATTGATTTCTTTAAGATATTTATCAAAATATGAACATTTGGACTCTGTTTATCCAAATTTTAATACATCTGAGAGTTACAAAGCTATCAAATGGCTTATTTTAATACCTATAAAACTGAAACATTTAATTTTTTTTTTCATTCTCACAAAATAACCAATAAATTTTGGTTTTATAAACTCAAAATATTTTTACTATACAATAAGTAATTTAAAAGCTTCATTTTCTCATAAATAGTTAAATATTTTTATAATTTCTCGATATTTTTTGTAAATATTTTTTTAGAATTTATAATAATAATTAACTATTTTTATAATTAAGTATTTTTGCACTCGTTTAATGTTTTAAAATAGATTGCTTATGTTGCAATAGTAAACTTCAATTGTAAAATAATGTCTAAAAATAATTTAAACCAAATGTTTTATACTAATTGTTATACTTTCTTTGCTTCATGATACTTTGCGGAACCATGTGTAGGCGTTAGTGGCGTGCAAGCTGTACAAGGCAATGGCTCAAGAAGCGGCCCAAGACGACATGGAAGCCGATGTGTGCGAAGAAATGAGGAACAACGCCAGGTAAGAGACTCCTCAACTTGTCTTTTTATCGAGTTATTATTACCAAAATGAGCTTTTTTTTTTTAAAGAAAATTCATATACTATTAAATATTAAGATAAATCATTTTTCTTAAGAAACACAACACTTTTATAGAAGGTCACATTCAGTGAGTAAGTTAACCCTTTACTTTTATCGAGGCAACTGCCATGATTTCATAGCTTGTTCGTAAATTTCGTATGCTGTCTGCAATTTATATGAAAATTATCACATTAATTATTTCCCTAGCTAAAGATATATATTCATTGAAAGAAGAATGATCAAACTTTCTAAACGTGGTGTGCGATGAAGGATGCTCATATGGTGTTTACGTGCTTGCCAATTTAATTTATTTTGTGTGTTTTGACTTTAAACTTCTTTTTCGTTACTCACTAAAATATGTTTTAAGAAAATTCTTCGTTACTTTCATATGCAATGTTTCCTTTCTTTTATGGATGTTTCCCTTGTTGTAATGTTTACTTTTGTTTTTATGAATAAACACATTTCTTACTTTCTTACCGCATTCAGTCAATCAAAACAGTACTTGTTGATTTTTCATTTTACATGTCAGTGCATAACTTTTGAAGGAAAATATATAAGCTCTGAAATGTAACGATGTATCGTTACTAAAACATCAATTCTATTTATTTTGAAATTTCTGAATTAAAGCGTTGATTCTTTTTTTCTGCTGCAGGGAGTTCGAGAACTTAGCCTTGGACTTGCTGGACTTCTGCTACAGATCTGACGTTCACATCAGCCTTCAGCTGCTGACCTATGAACTGCAGAACTGGAGCAAGCACACCTGCTTGGGGATTGCCGTAGCTGCGAAACATAGCGCATTCCTGGCACACACTGCGTCGCAGATGCTCGTGGCTGACCTCTGGATGGGAGGCCTCAGGACCAGGAAGCACACCAATCTCAAGGTATTCCTGAGGAAATTCCTGATTCCGAATTCCTGAGGAAAGGTTACACACATCGAATACTAGTGTAAAAAGGCACTGTTCTGAGAACATTTATAAAAATTGAGCTTTATGACTCGATTCAAAAAAAGAAAATTAATTTAAAAAAATAATGTTGAGTATGCAGTGCGAAGCATATTTGGTATACATTTGCAATCTGATAAATGATTTTTTTTATCCTAAATTTAACGATGGATTTTAAATAAAGATTTTCTTGAGTTGGGAATATGTGTTAAAAAATGTTTTTATCATGGGGATTTTTCAAATTTTTTATATATGCAGGAAATGTAGCATTTGTTGCTGTTGTTGTCGTGTGACAAGTGCAAAAAGAAAAAAAAGGAGAGGTAAAAAAAGACAAGTCATATGGGACCAAAGGTATGGAGCACTGCCATGGCCACATCTTTGGCTTTTTTCGTATGGGGTGTCATGGCAGCAGTTGGGATCGATTTTGAAGAGGGTCGAAAAAACAGAGATGCCTCGGATCCAATGGAACTCCTTTGCAGTGCCTGTATTCTACGTAGACTCTAGATCCGTCACGCATGATTGTCATACTCTTCATGTGCTCAGTCCGCATTCTGCTAATGGATATATATATATATATATATATATATATATATATATATATATATATATATATATATATATATATATATATATATATATATATATATATATATATATATATATATATATATATATATATATATATATATATATATATATTACAAACTAATAGCATTACAGACTACTAAAAATTAGTGGTTTATATAATAGGTGAAACCACGGTCAGGATTAAGCTCCGGTAGGCACCATTTTTTCCGTAAACCCCGCAGAGCTGATGCCTTGCGACGGCGTTTTGCATCGAAGCAAGTGTTAATCGTGGGAGGGGATTTAATATTCCTAGCCTTCTTGTAGCGAGAGAATCCACCTGTTCAACTTCCCTCGATGTTAACGTGTGCAGGGACCCAAATGTAGCATTTGCTAGAGTTAATACTTTAGTTAAAAAATATTAAGGTACTATAATCATTCCGTTAAGAATTTATATTTCATGATTAATTACTTTATATATATTTTTTAAATTAATGGTTTATATAATTTTAATCTAAGTTTGTGTGTGAATATAATTTTTATAAAACTTTTTTTTCTCCAATTTTTCAACTTCCATAAATCTTAAGTTGATAGCAATTTGAAAATGTATCTTTGCTATCATCAGTATTTTTAAATTCAAAGCACTGTTTTAGCGCAGGTTACGACACAGACACACAAGAAGTTCCATTTATTTAAAATACTAAACAAAACTAGAAAAGTTATTTTATATAGTTAATAAACTTAAGTGAAAAAATTACAACAGCATTTCTTTTCACGAATGAAAATATTTATAAGTAATTTTCAATACCAACGTTTCTATTAATTTATATAATTACATTAATCATTCATCACGAACGACTAACCTATTAAACGTTATAAAAGCTATTACGAAAGTCGCTTATGTTATCATCTTTTAATAACTTCAAAATACGCAAAGCTGATTTAATATAATGAAGTTCTAACATTTTTTTCCGTTAAAAGAGAAAGAGATTGTGAGAACACACCTACTTGCTAATTATAATCAAGCAATTTTTTCTTTTAGCATAAAAAATTAAGAAAAAACATTCCGTATTTCAGTTTCAGGGATTTCATCTGAATTCATATGCTTAAATATATTTGTATTTTCTTTTTTATTCACCAAATTATATATTAGAAATATAATCCAGAGTTCATATTTTAAATAAAATTAAATTTTATAAAATTAGTGCTGCTATCTAGTGACAATTCAAAAAACTAAATACTAACATTTTTTTTTCAGTTTGAAATTTTGCATAAAAGAATTGAATTCGCTATAAAAAAATAATAAAAAACTATTCCAATTTTCATTGGAAAATAAATTTATAATTCTTCTGAAAAATTGGAAAATATGAATCAAATCAGAAGAGAAAAAACAAGATCCATCATATCATTTAATTTTTAATTCATTCCTTAATTAATTACAACTACAAGAAAAAATTAAATAACGTTAAACATAATCAAAGCAGTCAATTAATTATTAATGAAAATTAAAATTTAATTTATGAGTTTAGCTAATAAAACATATAGTCATTTATATAAAATTTATGTTTTAAATTTAAATTCTTTTTTTCGATTTTAGAAGGAATTTTATAATTTCAAATTAATACAATGGAATTTTATAATTTCATTTCAAATAATCACAAATAAATCAAATTTATAATTCATACACAGAAAGTACAAAGACAAGATAGATAGTACATCCATGCCCGAACTGGGATTCGAACCCAAAACCTCCCTATCCGTAGTCAAGGGCTCTGACTACTAGACAGGGTGGGCGGCAATAGAAATTAATAGTTTTTGCAAATAATTTCATCAGCAATGCACGAGTATATTCGTTGGAATTCATACTTTGGCACCCTACAACAGTCAAGAGAAAATTCATTATTAGATAAGGGATATTTAGTATATATATGTTAGTCATGCACAAAAAATTTCGGCACGTGTATATATTTTCGCCATTTGTCTTACATGGAATTTAACAATTAATTTATAATATTTCTAAAAGTGAGAATAAATCAAAAGAAAAAAGAACATTTAATCAAACAAGTACGTGATAAAAATTTATTATGTTTGAAAAATTGAACAAAGTTGTCTAACATGCTTAGTTCTTTATTATCATTAAAACCTAAGTACTGTGTACGTGTATTGTTACATCAATTTTATGGATTCAGTGCAGTTGACACTAACGATTTATATCGTAGCCGATATTAAACTTAGCTTGTCAACTAAAAACTTGGATTATTTTTTAACTGCCTATCACTTATTTTAATTCTTATATACTTTATTTTGATTGAATTACATTTTCAACTTTACATTTCTTAAGTAAATGACTTTTTTGCTGCTCATTGTTATTATTTTAACTACACAAATTGATTCTTTCAACAGGTAATTCTAGGCCTGCTCTTCCCTGTCACTATCATGTACCTGGAATTCAGGAGTCGAGAGGAACTCCAGTTGATGCCTCAGACGGAGGAGGAGCACAACCTGGGGATGGCCGAGATGGACGAAGAGACGGAAGGCACGGGTGAAAAGGACAAGATGGTCAGGCAGACTACTCGACCCTTGCGAGATCAATACGATGTGAGCTATGAATAATATTTTCGTTTCAATTAAACAATGTGACAAGGAATGAATTACAGAATGCCGTGGTGGTCTGGTTGGTGAGGTCATCGTTCTCATAATCTGGTTGTAATGAATTCGAATCCCGGCTTAACCGAAGATCCACAGTGTTCGCTAACGGCGGATGGGACACTTTAAAACTGGACGTGTTCGCAATGTCTTCCAAGTGAAATGATAATTCTGGGGATACAGACCAAGTATTGAGAGTCTTTCTGCTTGGTCCTTACTTCAAAATCACGAAGACTCCACCCGGCTGTTTCCATTTAGTTTGTAGAACCCAACTAGGCCTAGGTACTGGGAAGCATGCTGGTGCAACAACAACTATCACTATCAATAAAATTTACAGATTACTGAATTCGCTAACGAATATTCTTAGTAATCATGAAAGACTACAGTTTATTTACTGGTATCCGCGTTTATTGAAAATATTTTAAGAAACATGTATTGTCAAAAACTTAAATAACATGTATACTCCTTGGAGATATGGGATAACAGATAATTACTTAGCCTCGGGAACCACAATGTGAATTTGGAGTTACAGAGCGGCAACTTTTTTTAAATGAATGCATTTTTCAGTTTACTTTAGAGTTTCGGAAAAAATATAAATTACATCACAAAAATGAGTAAACATGAATTAAATAAAAATAGTGGTAGTTATATTCAACTTATTTACTATGCTAATTTTACACCGTCGAGACAGTTACAGTTGCTTGCATATTAGAGTTTAGAAAAACTACAATGAGATAAATAATTTCTAACATATTTTAGCATAGTATTTATTGAAATCTGGAGTATAACTGCTTGCTGAAACAGTCCTCACAATCTGCATTTTACTATCGGTGAACTTGCATGTATATCGAAGTCCAGTCGCATTTGAGCTCCCAAAGCACAGATCCTAGTTTCAATCCTTGGGCTAGGTGATCGGAAGCTGGGCAGATTGATTCAGACTTTCCTCCCTTCAATGGGTCGGTAAACTGAATACCAAACATGCTTGGGAACGGGGTTTCACGTTATTTTGACCACTTAACCACGACATATGCATATCACCCCAGGGCCCACGTCATAAAAACAGGTATGGAACTTCAGGCGTTGGCCCCTGTATGTACTGTCATGCATGCGAACTAAACAGCTTGCTTTGGCATTCTTGGAGACTAATACCATTGACATGCTTGGGAACTATACGCTGGGAGTTTCACGTTAGTTTGACCACTTAACCAGGACATATGCATCTCACCCCAGGGCCCACGTCATGAAAACAGGTATGGAACTTCAGGCGTTGGCCCCTATATGTACTGTCATGCATGCGAACTAAACAGCCTGCTTTGACATTCTTGGAGACTAATATTATTGGCATGCTTGGGAACGAAACATTGGTAGTTTTACGTTATTCTAACTACTCACCCGGGAGATATGTTTCGCAATCCAGAACTCACGGACATTAAAATAGATATGGGAACTGTAGACCTTGCGCACCAAATAGACTGTCGTGCTACTGAGTTTGACTAGAGTTAGATCTATATTTACTCTTTTTAAACTTCATGCAAGAAAAAACTTACACACTCACAAAAATACATTTCCTCCCAAATACAGAGAAGGTAATGTAAAGTAAATGAAGCAAGTTTTGCATACGATTCTTGCTGGCGAATTTCAGTTATATTGTAAAGCATGATACCATAATAGTATATCCTAAACTACAATAGTATCATGAAAATTTATATATACTCTGCACATGTTGTCAGCATTATATCTGGTGTTTTTTCCTCGTTCTTTTTATTTATTATTAAGATTTTGCTTACAAATGCGTGTTAATGTGGCATTCTTAATGTAAAATATGAAAGGAATCTTTGATTGTTAGAGGAAAGATATTTCTATTCTGGTGATTTTTTTTTCTAAATTTTGGAGTACCGCCTCTTCTTTGACCTTAAATTTTCTCTCTTAACGACTTTGAACTGACATAAATGTATCAAAATTAATCTAATTTCGCTCTTTTTGCGTGACATCTTTATTTCAAGAACTACCAGCATAGTAGGATATTCTCCTTTTCAGCACAAGTGATGACATCTTATACAGTGTAGGACACAATGGATGTGCTAACGCGAGCATGGGTAGAGGATGCAGGACCATACAGAAGGCCCTTAGATTAAACCTGCCATCTCCAAAGGTATCATTTCTCATAGAGGACATTGCGATCATGCCGTATTTAACACCATTGGCGAATACGACGGATTTTCGATTGAGTTGGCATTCGAAACCACCACATCTTTAAATAACTAGAAAGAACACCTTAACCAACCAGGTCACCTTTTTTATTCTTTGTTGTGAACAATGAGTATATGAGCTCAGTCGTTTTCGAATATTATTAAATTTTATTTTCAAAAATTAGTATACTATACATTTTTTACAAATCAAATTAATGTTCTCTTTGAAAAAAAAGGATAATATTCAAATTTCTTTCTTTCCATTCAGTCCTACGTGAACATTCGATCGGGAAGTATCTGCCAATCGAGCACCCGCATCAATAAGATAGAGAACGGAAAAGTGTTTCCTTTTGAAATAAGCTTAGACAGTGACAAGGATAGAATGAAGAACAAGCAGAAACCTCTGAAACTGGGAAAAAAGATATACGAATTCTACGGTGCCCCTATTACCAAATTCTGGGGTCATACGGTGAGTACCCGTTCAAAGAACTGTTAATTTTTCACTGTGATTTTAAACTGTAGCTCCTATTTGAATTAGTCAAAGTGTGCAAAAAGGGACCATAGTTATCAAATTATACTTTTATTGAGATTACAAAAAGTGTATTTTAATCACAAAATATAATCGAAAATGGAATTTCCCCCGATATTTGAGCTAATTCGGGGCACAGCTGCCATGCCAATTTTTAACCTTTTTTGGTGACAAAGAAGAGTTGCAAAAAGGACATAATTAGGACGTAATTGATTCTTTCCTAAAGAAAGCTTACACATCTAAATAATAAATCTATAAACCGGATAAATAAAAAACGTAAATATTTTTTGAAACTTATATATGTACGCTTTAATAAGGATTTTATAAAAGAAAGCATAAGAATTTTAATTTCATAAATTTCAATACAAATAAGAAAAAATAATGGAAAATTTGTTTTACAATTGTAAATCCGAATTCTGAAAAAAACAGGAACATGAATTTTAATGTAAACACACATAGAAATATTCAAAAAAATACAAATATAAATTATAAAATATAACTTGCATTTCATCTAATAATTTTTAAAAAATATACGAATAACATTTTTTCAAATGTAAATACAAATTAAATTTATAATTAATTTTTAATTAATAACCAATGTTTTGTTTTACAATACTATAAATAACAAATATGTCATACACAAATTAAAATTGATATATTGACACAATTTAAAACAGTATGTTTAAACAGTTGATACAGAATAAAAACAAAAGAATTATTTAAAATAATGAAAAAGAGCAACACAACGTGGAATTTAAGTATCCAAAAAGTAAAGAAATGTGTATAACACACTAAAAAAATTCAAACGAACAATCCCTTAAAAAATTTTATATAATCCACAAATGAAATAAAATGTTCCAAATTTCCTCGCGATGACGTTCATGTTAGGGTTGCCAAACTAGAGTTTTCTTCATAATTCTTATTATTCTGATTTCCATGATGTATTAAAAGTCCAGGTTGCCTGATAAACTAGACTATCCGCCAAAAAATCACCAAATTCAGAAATTCATTTGATGGAATACATGGCAGTTGTGCTGAATTCGACTTAAAAGCCCATCTAAGCAAAAATGTCGTTATGAAATATGGTCTATTTTCGGAGTCATCGTGACTGACAGGATAGAAGTAACAGTTCTTAAATAGTAATTTTGTAATATTAATTGATTTTTGAGTGTAATCAATTAAAAAATGAATTAGTTATCAAGAATCAATTTTATATCTGATCAGTATACCATAAGATCAGGAATGTGTAAATAACAAGTAAAGTAATTATGTGTGAAAATACAAATTACTATATAAATTTGTCATGCATAATTAGTTTAATTTTAAAATAGTGGATATGTCTGTGAAAAAATGTATAGTAAAAAATTAACTACGAAAAAATTAAATAATATGATACCATTAATTTTTTAGAGCTATATCGCTTTTTATGTATACTTTCATAAAAATGTATTTGTATTTTATTAACAATTTTTCCTTACAATTCATCTAAGCTTTTAAATAATATTAAATTGTCTTCGGTTACTTTTACGTAACAGAAAAGTAATTATTTTAATCTGTGAATACAGTATCTTTGAATGACGTTTCAATTTTTGGTACAACTGAGCTTTTGACTAATATAACTAACTTTTTGAGTAAAACTGAGTATTTCGGTCTCACTTGGCGACTTTGGCGAAAAAATTTCGTCAAGTGGAGGAGACAGGGATATTGGAAATTTATTGGCAACCCAGAATGATTGCCAATCGGCATAAGAAATCGGTAGTTGCCCCTCCCGCCACCTAACACTAAATAAGAAAACAATAATTACCATGTAAACAAAGCGGAGTTTCCCCCAGATTTCAAATTGCTAAGCCTAACCACATGCAAGAAAACAGTAATCTTAGTAAAAATTGATTAAAGATTCGATTTAAAAATACTTCAGAATTAAAATTAAAGGAACTATAAAGTAGCAAAAATAATTACATTTAATACCATCTAGTTAAAAATAAATAAAAAAGTGAATTTCAGTTATTAAATATAGAATGTTACAAATCATTATTAGATAAAAGTAAACAAATCTAGAATAATTTTAAAAAATAGATTCTATAATTTCTTTTATTATTGGAAATTTAAATACTTAACACACAATTCTAAAAATTCTATGCCTGCAGAAAATAATTAAAAAAAAAAAAAATACTTGCCTTCATTTTTCGCCCGGCGCTTTACATGCACAGCAAAATCCAAATTGAATATAAAAGACAGGATTGAAATTTTGGCGCTATATCCACAGCGAAATACAAGATGAATATAAAAGACAGTATTGAAATTCCAGCACTATATCCACACCGAAATAAAAAATGTGAATATAAAAGACAATATTTATATTCCGCACTATATCCGAAGTGAAATAAAATATAAATATGAAAAAACAGGATTTAAATTACCGTGCTTCACATCCGATAAAAAAAAATCCAAAGTAAAATTGGTGAGCATTTCCGGGATGTGCAGCGGTGAGACATTCCGACGTTGTATTTGGTGATAAATTTGCGACTAATCGTTTTTGGTGATGTTTTGGCGAATAAATTTACCGCGGGAAAAAATCACCTAATTTTACCAGATTTGGCGACTTTTCGCTGAGACCGTAATACTCAGTTTAGCCCAATTATCATCTACATATTCGATTTCTCTCCATGAGAATTGGATCTCAAATGTAAAGTTTCATTTCGGGCTTTACACAGAACATATTTCTCTTTATTTCCAATCAAATAACTAAAAAGTATTTCTATCTCTTAAATCTTGTGCTAGTGTTTTTTGCATTTTTTTCAAATTTTATAATTTACTTGCATTTTTGTAAATTATTGTATGATATTGTTGTTGACTTTTGATTTTTTATTAAAAGGAACCACTTCCTATGATATATTTTTCAGACAAATGTTTTGAACCAAAAACAATTGGAAGCATATTAATAACAGAAAAATCAAATTTTAAATGTTTAATATTATGTATTTCCGATAGATGGCGTATGCAGTGTTTCTAGTTCTGTTCACTTTTGTGGTTCTTGTTAAGATGCAACAGCACATGTCTTGGCAAGAAGTTTATGTGACGTCATACATTTGCACTTTGGGACTGGAAAAGATCAGAGAGGTAAAGTTATTCTTAGAAAAAAATCTGTCAATCAGCAATCAATTTCATATTGTGTATTTTTCAGAATCAGAATTATTTTTAAATTTATGGGAATAAATGAATTTAAATTTATAAGCTTCATGAAGTTGCATCGAAGACAATTAATAAAGTTATTTATTTGATAATTTATTCGCAGAATTAGATTCTACAAATTAAAAAAAATTTATTCACATAAAACAATTTATTATAGATCCGAAAAGTTCATCAAGTAAGTTCTAAAAATTCTAATTTGGTGAATGTGTAAAAAAAATGGTCAGCGAATATGTTTAATTTTAAGTCTTATCTTATCCTCAATATTAATTTCAAAATTCGTGTCGTTTTGATGAAATACGCTTGAAAAATTATCTCCTAGACATAATATATATCAGGGGTGGCCAAGACGTCAAACGCGAAAACATTTTTAGGTAGTCCGCGTGACCATCTCAATAATGACCTCGAATATTAACAATTCGTATTTATGACTTATGATATAGAATTAATGAATTATTTAAAATAAAAATTACAGTTACACTTTAAAACCTAAAACAAACTGTGCAAAGTAATATAATTATCCATATGATCACCTTCAATCAATGGTCATTCATGCATGTGAATGCATACAGTCTAAAGAATATATTAAAAAAGGCAAAGATCAGGTTGTTTTGTTCTTTTTTTACTGATTGTGTAATACTTGTCAATTTGAATTTCGAATAGTTCATGCATTTTCTATGAATCTATTGTTACTGTAGAGTCGTTAGAAAAATCATATATATATATATATATATATATATATATATATATATATATATATATATATATATATATATATATATATATATATATATATATATGTATGTATATGTAAGATTTTGAGGGATGAAAATGTTTGGAATATTTTTATGCCAATATTACACTTTATAATACAATTCAGGTTTGAAGGATAAATATTACTGATTATTTAATGTTTTTTAATGCTTAGTTAACGATTCAATACAGCCAGGACCCATCGCTCAGGGGTTAGCGCTCCTGACCCCTGAGCGATGAGTCCTGGGTTCGAATCCCGGTTCGGGCATGGATGTTACTTTCTTTCTTTGTTCTCTGTGTTTTTCTATCCTTTCTTCTGTGTTGTTGTTTGAATGTGACCCGCCCTATAACTGAGTTTGTGGTGGTATGGCGCGGGTAAAGCTACTCGCCTCCGTGACTTAGCTTCACGGGTGACCTGCTGGGTAACGACAAATGAGTAGCAGTCTCTGGCATTGTTGTGGCATAGGGTTCAACCCTCTTTTGCCCACCATTGGAAAAAAAACAGTGGAGAATTAAATAGAAACAACTTGACAAAGTTGGATGCTTAGATTATATCCAGTAGCCGGCACGATGATAGCGACGCGGCGAATCGACTAGTCTACCAGTCACACCCACCCCTTTAGTTTCAGTTCTCAGTTAATCGTCTTACGTAGAAGGTCGCTCGCTTTCTACCGCACAGATACGATAATTTGTTGTTTCAACAACCCTTCCATAATGACTCAGACTGGTACTAGTGTTAAAAGAAGTAAAACATACCATTATCACAATAGTGGGAAGTGGATTTCTTTTTTGTTATGGTGAAGGAGAAATGTGTTTGTCTCATATGTAACTCAAGTGTGGCCCTACCAAAAAAAATAGCAAATGTCAAAAGACATTTTAAAACCATGCACTTAAAATACCCTACAGACTTTCCAATCGACAGTGAACTTCGAAAAGTAAAAGTACATGAATTAAAGTCGAATTTACATTTAAAGCAATCGTTATTTACGAGACCAGGCCCCAAAGCTAAGCAATAACACTGGCGTCGTTTAAAATTACAGAAGTTTTGATAAAGCGGGAAAAAAAAAACATTCGAAGATAGAGAATTGATAAAAGAAGCTTCCTGCAAATCGGGAGAAATGCTTTTCCACGATTTTAAAAACAAATATGAAATATAATATCGTCAATAAATAATATTTCTTTGTCGTGTGACACTGTGATACGACGGACTGAAGCTATGAATAATAGTTTGGAGGATTTATTAAATGACGATTTAAAAGCTTGTAAGTTCCCATCACTTCAATTTGAGGAATCCACGGATATTAGTGACATTGTAGAGTTATGCATTTTTGTGAGAATGGTTTTCGGAGATATGACTTCAAAAGAAGAGTTATTAACTATAATTCCTTTGAAAGAACAAACGAGAGGTCAAGATATCTACAATTCATTTAAAAACTTTATTGATGAGACAGCATTTCCAGTTTATAAATTGGTCTCTATTACAACAGATGGAGCTCCAGCAATGTTCAAGAATCGAATTGGTTTCATTGCCTTGTGCAATAATGATGAGGAAATTCCCAGTTTTATCAGCTGTCATTGCATTATCCATCAAGAGGTATTGTGTTCAAAAATACTAAAGTCTAATGATATAATCCAAATTGCGTTTAAAATCGTCAATTCAATTCGTTCAAGAAATCTTCAGAGACGATAATTTCGAGCGCTTTTGATAGAAACTGAATCAGAATATGGAGATCTCTTATTTCACTCAGACGAGGTGGCTAAGCCGTGGTACTTTTTTAAAAAGATATTCGTAGTCTGTTACCAGAAATAAAAAATTTTCTACAAATGAAAGGAGAGCAAATTACTGAATTGGAAGATGAGAAATGGCTCATGAAACTAGCTTTTCTCGGCAATATCACTGGAAAACTTAACGACTTAAACCTAAATGTACAAGGAAAGAATAAATTGAGTGTGATTAAAACTTTCAAAGAAATGATAAAAAAGTATGCGTCTCAATCAAGAAAACATGAATTGAGAAACTTCAAAAACATGGAGGAAGAGTGCATATATAATCCAAACCGAGACTTCGAAGATTTCGATGTTTTGTTTGAAAAATTTGAAAGAAGATTCGCTGAGACTCAGTTATGTTGAAAGAAATACTCAAATTTATGATATTTCCGTTTAATGAAAATGTCAACATTGATGGAGTATCTGAAAAAATAGGGCATTTAATAGATATCACATCAGTCACGGTCGAGGAAGAAATTATTAAATTAAAATGCGATACATTTCTTAAATCCAGAGCATCTAGCGATACTGACTTTTGGAAATTAATTTCTGAGGAAACGTTTCCAAATATTGACAAATTGATTTTGTATTTGAAATCATACTTTGGATCGATGTATCTTTGCGAATCTGCTTATTCTACCACGAACACCATAAAAACCAAATATCGGTCGCGTTCAACAGATAAACATTTAATTTCGTCTTTACGCATTCCAATAAGCTCATACCAGCCACAATATGATAAATTTGTCGCAGATATACAGTGACAAATTTCAACTAAACGAAGTGAATAGGATGGTCAATTTTTGATATATGAATACTTTGATTATTTTTGCCAGAAAATTTTTATTTTGTAAATATTAATATTATAAGTTTTTTTTCATAAAAATTAGATAATTGACCATTTTTTCTTGTTACCGAAAATAATTATATAAACATGTACGTTACGCGTTAATTTAGCTCTGCCATTGGTAGACCGCCTTCGATTTTTTATATGTGAAGTAGGCCACGGATCCCAAACCTTTGGCCACCTCCAATATATATATATATATATATATATATATATATATATATATATATATATATATATATATATATATATATATATATATATATATATATATATATATATATATATATATATATATGTATACATATATATATATATATATATATATATATATTATATATATATATATATATATATATATATATATATATATATATATATATATATATATATATATATATATATATATATATATATATATATAAATATATATATATATATATTTCTTTTATTTCATGATAAACTGAAAATAGCATCAGTAAAATTATTAAACATTACAATATTAGCTAAGTCACAAATCTTTATTAATGTGAAAGTATCAAATTTAAAAAGGACTTATTCGTTCATTATAACTCAACTGATTCATTCAATTTAATTTTTAGCATTAAAATATTTTATTAATTTCATCGCTTTTTTCCCACGAGAGAGTTGCTCGAATTGTTTTCGAGTAGTTATTTTTAAAGTTAAATGAAAAATTAATTAAAATAATTCATTGAATTTTATTATCTCATATGTATTTTCATTTCTCCTTATAATAAAAAAAATACCAAATATTTATTTTCAGAATAATAAATAATTATTTTCTCCGTTATAGAGTCAAATGAAAAAAAGATTTAAATATTTTTAAATAAATTGAGAGCATAATATTTTTGTATTTTTAAATGTTTCTCTGTTTTATATTCTTAAAATTAATAATTAAATTAGAATTTATTAGGAGTTTGCATACTTCACTTCTGTCTTACCAAAATCATAAAGAAAATTTATTTCTTATTTATTAACAATAATTAATTATTTTTACTACGAATGTCTGATTAGCGTATTCTTGAGAATATAATAAATAATTTAAAACAAAAATAATAAAAAAATTTTAAATAGTCATTTTATTTGTAATTAGTATATCTTCTTTTCTGCTTATTTGCCACTTTAATTTTGTAAAGTAATTATTCCTATAATTAGTAATGGATTATATTTCATTTAATTTACCTTGCAGAATTAATAATTCTCTTAAATTCTTTAACTGAGTTGAAGTAAAGAACATAAGTTTCAGTAAATATTTCGATCAGAAGTCGATAGTTTTCTTTTACTTATCTGCTTACTTACATACTCATGAAAAATATGAGCAATTAGTTTGCCAAACGGAAAACTAGATGGCAGCATCATACAATATTAACATTGAGGGGAAACAAATCTATTGTGTTCCGAAAAATATTTCTATTTAAAAAATATTTTTCTTTGTGATTCATTTTAATAAAATTTAAAATTATACTTTTGCCTAAAATTATTGAAATATTCTAGTGTCTTAAGTAATCATGCACTAATATTATTTTGAAACTTAATTATCAAGATTCAATAAATCGGCTGGATTTATTATGCCAAAGTTAATTTTTAAAGAGTCATATTTTCAGCAACGAAAAATTAAAAGAAAATATTTATTTGACAAAAAGAAATATAAAATTTATAGTATATTAATTAATACATGTTTATTTTTAGACTACTGCCTACTTAGAATATTTTAAAATGATAAAAATAAATAATAAATCTTTCCCTTAGGGTGAAATATTTATTGCAGTTATACCGTCTTTTTAACAATTTTGATCTTACTAAAATAACTTTTTTGCTTAGGTGGTGGCATCCGAACCAGTTAACTTTGCACAAAAGCTATCAGTATGGATGGAAAAGAAATGGAATCCTTGCGATTTAGCCGTCATCATCTTTTTTCTGGTGGGGATGTCTTTGAGGTTGAATCCAGCAACCAAAGACTATGGCAGGGTCATCTACTGCCTTGACATCATGTACTGGTATATTCGCTCCCTGGACTTCCTCAGCGTCAACAAATATCTAGGCCCTTACGTCACGATGATAGGCAAAATGGTGAGAGAGAATTTCCATATAATCTTACAATGCGAAATGAATCTTGGAAGCATTAGATACACATCTATTGTTAAACGATTAGAGTTAGTTTCACTTTTTTTTTTTGTAAAGTGTGCTCATAAAGTATACATTAAATCAAGAAACGACAGTTTGTCTTTGGAAAATATTAGCTAAATATAATTTTTATAAAAATTAAATGTGTGTGACTGCTTCAGATAATATTATCGATAACTAATTGTTGTAATTACTCAACTTAGTTATAATTTGCATCAATAGGAAGGTAATCAACGAATCGTAAAAGTTTGAGCTTCTAAAAACCACAATTCTGTGTCTCTAATTATTATTTTTTTTTTTATATTTCGCATAGCCAATAAGAAAATTTTGATTTAAATAGTTAATTTTCATGGCGATGAAAGCCAACATTTTTACTATAAAATAAAAATATTAATAAGCATTGTTCTGCTGTAAATATAATTTTTAATAATAACAATAATAATAATAATAATAATATATATATATACATATATATATATATATATATATATATATATATATATATATATATATATATATATATATATATATATATATATATATATATATATATATATATATATATGTATATATATATATATATATATATATATATATATATATATATATATATATATATATATATATATATATATATATATATATATATATATATATATATATTGCAAGGTTAAAAATAAAATATTTATAATTAAGTGTAATAATTTAAAATTTCTTTTTGTCTAAAACTTTCTCTAAATTTTAAAAATTCATTAAAATGAGAAAAATTATAAATTTAAAGTGGATTTTTAATAACAATAAATTCTTCTTAAATTTTTTTCAAAAATAATATGAATATCCATTTTGTTATTTTAATTTAGTGAACATATATACAAGTATATTTTAAGTAATATTACATCAAGCTGTAATATTACTTTAAAAATAATGAGTGGCCACTAGATGGCAGTGCTTAATATATAGAAGTAATTGAGAGAGGAGATAGTGTGAAGGAGAGCTAGCTAAAAGATGTCTGTAAATAATCCTATTTGTAAATAAATCTTTAAATATTAGTATGTATATAAATTTAAGAACTTCTTCCTTCCCCACCTAAGCTACTCACTCGTCGTCTGGCAAATAAAATAGAATTGATATATATATATATATATATATATATATATATATATATATATATATATATATATATATATATATATATATATATATATAGTCTTGAACGAACAGTTTATATAAGTATGGTACTATTTATTTATTATGGTACATATGATATTTTATTTTGGCACATAAATACAGTACCATATATTTTATTTTAAATACAGAACAGTACCGCTGAAGACTTTCTATGAAATCCGCAATTTCATCAAACACTATAGTAACAATAATAATTGTGATCGTATTCAGAATACTTCCTTGTTTTTGATTAGATCAGAAAATGTTCAGAAACAAATATTTTGATTTAATACATCTAAAGCGTATCCTATTTTCATTTCATACCTTGCATATGCTTTTTATGTCGCAGGTCATCGATATGATATACTTCGTGGTTCTTTTGCTCGTCGTCTTGATGAGCTACGGGGTGGCCCGACAGGGAATTCTCAATCCTGAAGAAGAACCTTCCTGGCTTCTGGTGCGGCACATTTTCTACATGCCTTACTTCATGCTTTACGGGGAAGTGTTTGCCGACAGAATTGACCGTGAGTACTTTCTGTAATAACAGCTGAATTCTTTATCTTTGCAGTTATACAGTGGCATGCATAAGGATCACTGAATTCAAAATTAAATTGCTTTGGAAAACAATAAACGTGTAATATGTCTATTGAAAAATCTTATAATGACTCTACAAATTTAAATACCATAGTTATCGAAATGAGCCTTTAAAACCAGTACTCGCAATATAGTATCCAATAAACATTTACTAGGAATGCTAAGTCCTGCCCTGTAAAAAGGGATTTGCAATAACAAACGAAAGTTTTGCCCAATTTGACTACTCTTTATTAACTCTCTGATATTACAATAATGAGCTGCTTAACTTACTAGTGACATTTATGATAAATATTTAGTTAGCTGTGGTAGATTTTTTTATAAATTCATAATAAATATTTACTTATATTATTGATATAACGGTCATATTTTTCGGTTACTTTATTTCAAAAATAGAAAGCCCTTTGTGAAGCATAATATATGAAATATTTTCTATAAAATGAAAATGAACTATGATAAATAATTTTGAAAGTTTTGTAAATCTTAACTATTAATTACGATAGCTATCAACTTTGACTTCAAAACTATTCCCAATACTACACACAATATGCTTATTAATAAGTTAGCAATAAATGAGAACATTTTTGTGAATGTTCAGCTAATTAGTTCTTTGCTCTTTATTAAATTGCTAAATAAGCATTTCTGATACATTTTTTTATTGTTCGTGTTGTTATAGACATAACTAAACATCCATGTAGTGCAGTTGTTTCATTTCAAAAAAATATATCACCAAATTATGGTTATTTTAAATATTGTAGAGAAAGGTTATTTCATAATTTTAACTTGGCAATCACAAGAGAATGAAAATTAGCAAAAATTATTTTTGATTCAATTTTGTGTCATACATTTTATTTTATTGAATATTCTTTCAAAAATGTGAAGGTGAATTTTTATTTTTACGAAAAATTATTTACTAAATGTGAGTTCTTGTTCGTTATAACATAAAATAAAAAATGTGTGAATAGAATTAATATACATATTTAATTTACATTAATCATATCCCAATCATTAACCACAACCAATTGTTGATTTTTATTTCATGATATTCACACACACATAATCTTATATTTATTTTGCTGAGTTTAAACAAAATTTGCATTGAAAATATATGAAGAAATCCTTATATAAATCTTGTGTTTCATATTTTACGTTGTATGATCCTGAAATATGTTTTTGAGACATTTTATCTATGAACCAGCTCAATGTGGAGACGGAAAAGGCCAAGTTCCTTGCAGACCAGGAATGTGGATTAACCCTGCCATCATGGCGATCTACTTATTAATCGCCAACATATTATTAGTCAATTTACTCATAGCAGTATTTAAGTAAGTGGAACTATGTATTTCTTAAAATTATACATGACATTAAAAAAAACTTATATTTCTTAAAATTATGGAGGTTTTTTTTTCTGAGTGCGTGGTTTTCTTCCATCTAAATATAGAAATAGATATTTGATAGATATTAATCACATAAAGAAACTGAATTTGATTCTGAAATCTCAATTGCTTAAAATGTAATTTATCATGATAAAACTTTTACTTTTTAGCAACATCTTCTTTGAAGTGAACAACATGTCCCAGGAAGTGTGGAAGAGTCAACGATTCAAGGTCGTGATGGAGTACGAGCAGAAGCCCCTTCTGCCCCCTCCTCTCATCGTCTTCTCTCATATCCACCTCCTCATAAAGTACTTCCTTACCAGGTGCCAAGGAAAGGAAGACTCTTTCGACCATGGTTTGAGTGAATATCAGTTTTTAATTCGATTTCAATAACACATTAAGTATTGTCTTTTGATGTCGTTTGTAAAATCACAGTGAATAACATTAAAATAACACCATCTGTTTACAGTAAAATATTTCAAGTGTTAACTTGATGTGTTCTTCACCAATACAAAATTTATATATTGTATGCATGAATCATGTAGCCAGATGAGGAAGATAACACGAACAAATATAACTAATCATTATCGAAATATAGGATCATATAATAGAAGTTAGAATATCAAAACAAATGCAAATCTTGCTATCAATTTACATACAAATATGTACTTAAATAAAATGAATTACATATTGCATAAATTATTAAATTAAAAACAAAAGTGGTGTATAATTTTGAATGCATGACTGTTGAAAGCCTAACTATTCGATTCTATGGATGCAAAAGCAATTCTTACTTCCTATTTTGGAACATCCCCAGGCACTGTGCTAGAAATCAAACTTGAGTATAGTTCCCAGACTGCTTTGGCTAGACTAACACTTCCCACTCCGTGTACTTCTACTATAATCAGGAACATTGCCAGGCACTCTGCTCAAAATCAAACATGAGTGTAGCTCCCAGACTGCTTTGGCTAGATTAACACTTCCCACTCAGTGGAATTCTACTATAATCAATAACATTCCCGGGCACTCTGCTCGAAATCAAACTTGAGTGTAGCTCCCAGACTGCTTTGGCTAGACTAATACTTCCCACTCCGTGTACTTCTACTATAATCAGGAACATTCCCGGGCACTCTGCTCGAAATCAAACTTGAGTTTAGCTCCCAGTCTGCTTTGGTTAAACTAACATTTTCCACTCAGTGGACTTTTACTTTAGTCAGGAAGATAAACTGGCCTTCTAATTGAATTTAAACGTGAGTGTAGCTACCAGACAGATTTGGCCAGGCTGAAACTAAATACTCAGTGGCTACTTTGGGTATCTTTTCGCTTTGATGATGGCAAAAAAAATCTACTACATTTGTAAAAAGTATTGTGACCATCTAGCTTTTCGGAACACATTTTGGGTTGCATCGAGTTTTTAAGGAAGACATAACATTCAATCCCCTCGTTATTATAGATTTTTTAGCAGTCAACAACCTTCTGGGGATGATCTGGCATATGTCATATATTTTGAGGATAAATAACAACAACAGCACATCCTACTTCTAGTTTTATGCTTATACTATTGCTTTTTAAATTTTTTTTATAAATCTATGTATATAATCATTTATACCTATGTATAAAACAACTTTATTGAATATCAGTAATTAAAGTATAATAATCCTAATGAATATAATAGTACCTTAATCCTAATGATTGAATTAAATAGAATTCTTCCGCTAAATAACAATATTAAATTAAAAACATACGTCAACAAAAAGAAAAGTATGCTTCTCATAGATTCAATTAATGGCCCCGAATATAATTTAAAAAGATGTGTTTTACCGAAACATCGAAATTAATATATGAATACAGTTAAAAGCGAGGCAAAATGAGTAATACGATGACAGCGCCATCTAACATATAACTCAGAACTAATTTTAACCTTAAAAAGCAAAAATTGAACTAAATAATGCTTATCTTGAAATATAAGGTGTGATTTAATTTCTTAAATTTAGTTAATAATATTTCTAATACATATTTGTCATTTTAGAGCTTTTTTTATCCGAAAATGATGTACAGAACATTTATGACTTCGAAGAGGAATGCGTCGAAGGTTATTTTCGAGAGAAAGAGACTCAACTCCACATGTCCACTGAAGAGCAAGTCCGCTTCACAACGGAAAGGTAAACTCGTGATTGGGCATCGCATTGTCATGTAGCATTATTACTTATGTGTTGGCACACATCATTGAAATCGAATAAGCAAATTAGCTACCATATATTTAATTAATATACATCCCATATTTTGCATAATGTTATGTCAATATATGCACGCTTGCCTAAATGGCATATCACAAATAACTATAAAAATAATTAGCTAATGGTTATACGAAATCAAAATGTCCTAAAGGAGACTCTTTGTATCATTTATTTCAAAAAAATATTGTGTGATTTAATTTTCATAAATATTCGAATAAAATTCTTGGACTGTAGTAAAAATATATTTTATAATTATTTCATTTTAAACTTAAATTATCACAGACATATTAGAAATTATTAATAAGGTTTCTTTCCAAATGTCCAGGAACATTTCAATAATCAAATCGAATCATTGGATAAACACTTATATAAAGGTTTATTAAAGCTTCTCTCAACGTCTGTACTATTCTGTACTATACTTCAGTACTTCCACAATAATTGATTTCTAAAGCACTAGTTTTGGTTCTATTGAATCAATAATAGCATGTCTTGAAAAGAAAATAACTGACATTTAATTGTAATCAGATTTTAAAATTATTTAATTTAACAGTTAAAATAGTGGGCAAACAAAATAAAATATTGTATAAAAAGAATAGTATTAGTCCTATATTTTTAAATGATATAATTCTCATTTTCTATAATAAATTATTTTCGTTCTATTCAGTGACTCATTTTTTGAGGAAGATTTTGTTAATGAGAATCCAATTAAAAGCGTCTACTTAACTAAAACCGAATACATTTTTAAAGTTATAGATGACCTAATGATTAATTTTTGAAACTATAATCAGCAATTATTTACTATCATAATTTTCAAGGATAAAATACAAGACATTTTTGGTGAAAATTTAATGACCTGTTTGAAAATATTTGTTCTATGGAGTATCTAATTTCATTAATTAGCATTTATCAGTCGAATTCTTTTCATTTATGCTTATATAAATATCTTATGAAATGATTTTACTATTTGTTCACCGTGTTATCATAATTTTAAATTATATACATATTATTTATTAGTTGATATTATTTCATCATAATTTTACTTATTTCTGAGTGAAGCTTTTAATTTTATTTTATTAACTGACAATTCTGACTCTTAATTTTCAAAAAAAGTAGAGAGTAGACCAGTGATTTTCAACCGCTGTGCCATGGCGCTTTAATGTGCACCAAATTTTATAAATGTATATAATGAAATTATTTTTTTATTACGAGTAAAGTAATAAATGTACTGTTGTATTTCTGTAGTACGCATTATATTGTTTTACATTCAAAATTACTATCAAAAACTATTTTGAATGTTATAGGTAGGTAAACAATTCTTAAACTTATTTTTTTCTTTCTGTGGCGCCAAATTTTGAAATGGTTAAAAGTGCGCAGCGAGAAAAAATGTTGGCGTAAGCAAAGCAGTAGTCTTAAGATTCAAAAAGATTGTCAACAAATATTCCCATTATTAAAAATCCTATTAATTAATGAAATTTTTAAAATTTTTAATCGATCTGATTTAAACTAACCATAAAGTGAATGTTTTGTTTTGTCTTTTTCATTTTCTTCTATTCTCAACTTGTTTATGGTTTGAATCAATGGAAAACTTATTCTCACAAACCGATGCTTTGGTCTTTATGTAAGAAATAAATCTTTTTATTGACAAAATGAATTTAGACAATATTCTCAGGCATTCGATGGTGAATTTCGCCTTGTTTGCTGCTGCTCGAAAAAATGTGTTTTGAAGGCAAGCAGCAAATCCGTCGAAAAGTTAGATTTATGACGCCGTCTCAATACGATGTCATAATTAATTATGTGTGACGTAGGTGAAACGTTATCTGACGTCATGGATATTTTAAACCAATGATAACTGTAATAAAGTGGCTTAGTCATGATCTCAACTGGAATGAAAGAAACAACCATTTTATAATTAAAAAAAAAAGATTTAGAATCACTGGAGTATAAACCTTGCTGAAAAGTTTCTTGGAACATTGTAAGTCAGTCTGCTGTACAAATTGATTTCTATACTCAGTTTAAAAAACGGGGACTGTCTTCCTTAATTGTAGTTTATTGATCAATGACAAATATTAAGCTCTGTTAATTTTGAGTTTGCTGGCTCAAATGATTTATTGGCGATGCCTATCAACAAATTATTAATATTAATACATATTTATTGAATTTTTATTTAAAAATAACTAACTGAAAATTACTTTAATTTTTATTCTATTCTGAAATTCTTCTGTTGGTTTATTAATCTTAAAAACTAATTCTATTTTAAATCAATATCTTAAAGCAGTTTCGTTATTAAAACATACGTCGTACACAAAACAAAGATTTTCATTAAACATGCTAAAAATAGTTGTTTTCTTAAATTAATCATTGTAGTATACATGTATAATAAATCAGTTCTCTTTCTAAGAGTGGAAATGATGTCTCAGAGAGTGGAAGACATAAACCTACGAGAAAAAGAATCCAGCGCCTGCATTAAAACCCTAGAGTTCCGACTGACCAAACTAGAAGACTTGGCGGAACAAACGGCAGCCTCCTTGGCGGTTATTCACCGTTATATAGTCACATCCATGGCAGAACCCAACTTCTCCAAGACGTCTTCCTATTCACAAAGGTAACTTCCCTTAGATAAAAATAAATTGTTTGCGCAATTGTTTAATTGGTATTTAATGAATATTTTGGTTCTTCTTTAAATCAAAATGAAAGGGGTCCGATCTAGTATTGAGAAGTTTTTCAGAATTTCTAGAGATGTAATCTAAATAGCAACGTACAGTTCTACACAAGACTACAAATGTGATCACTTGTTTGATTTAGTTTAAGCTCTTCCGTTAAGATCGTATAATTACTTCACGATTTGTCCTCGTGTGTGACTTACAAACTAAAATCGACGCCTCGGTGGTCTGGTTAGTTAGGGAGTCATTCTTATCATCGAAAGGTAGTAATTTCCAATACCGACCTAACCAAAGATCCATGATATTCACTAATGGTGGCTGAGACTCGTTAATTATGTATATATATATATATATATATATATATATATATATATATATATATATATATATATATATCAGGGTCATAAAGTTGTCCAAGTAAATTAACATCTTTGTGAGTGGCAAGTAGTATTTGGGGTGTCTTTGAAACTAAATAATGATAACTCCCTTCCAGCAGATTAAATTTAACCAGTTGAATCCAACTCTGAGTTATGTATGGTGAAGTATGCTGGTCTCACTAACTCACAGATTAAAATTTCTCATCCCTATGAGGACTATTTTGGCAACAAAATATTGTTAAGAAAGAATTCCAAAATATTTTCTACACTGGTGAGGAAAGTCGAACCTCTATCAGATACCCAAAACAAAAGGCTCTAACCTTAAAACCATCGACTCAGCAACAACTATTTGAAAAAAGTATGTCAAGTTAACATAGTACCAAAGCAGCTATAGCAGAACTCTGTAGACTATTCGATTATTGATGCCATAATTCATGCGAAGTTTTTAAGTTGAACCTATAGATGTTTTGTAAAGACCATTCTGTGCAGGACTCCATTTTCCGAAAAGTGTATATGGTGCTTGGAAGCAATATCGACTGTAAGTTTAGCAACTTTTCTAGGAATATTGCCACTTTTCGAAATCCGTTTAGGTGACATAAATTTATAAAATTCTGTAGAAATACCGTTAATTTTTTAAAAGATTTGAGCCAATTCAATTTCATAAGGTTCGATATACTCATTGTTGACAAGGTTTTCAATTGTCTACCAGTGTACCTATGCTTATCCTGGTAACATTTATATGGTTTTTTTGGTAACTTTTTGGTAATACAGTAACTTTTATTGCTATCACTAATTTTTTAAAGTCGTGAAAAAGCAATGCGAACGATGAATATACTTAATTCTCTAGAACTGCGTGTTTTAAAAAAATACGTAATATGTTATTTTATTATGTTCTCCTAGCACAGTACTCTTATTTCTTAAGCAATTAAGTGCTTATGTGGGGAATTTAATTAACTTCCATCTCAATTTTCCTATTTACTCAATTTTCTTTAACATATTGACAAACCTTGAACAGAAGCATTCTAAGCTTTTGGCGGAATTTATAGTTTCTATCAGGGAATAGTATAACCATTGCTAAATTTATCCATATGATCACCTTTAATCAATGGTCATTCATGCATGTGAATGCATACAGTCTAAAGAATATATTAAAGAAGGCAAAGATCAGGTTGTTTTGTTCTTCATTTACTGATTGTGTAATACTTGTCAATTTGAATTTCGAATAGTTCATGCATTTTTTATGAATCTATTGTTACTGTAGAGTCGTTAGAAAAATCCTATATATATGTGTGTAAGATTTTGAGGGACGAAAATGTTTGGAATATTTTTATGCCAATGTTACACTTTATAATACAATTCAGGTTTGAAGGATAAATATTACTGATTATTTAATGTTTTTTAATGCTTAGTTAACGATTCAATACAGCTGAGTGGCTGAGTGGTTAGCGCTCCTGACCCCTGAGCGATGGGTCCTGGGTTCGAATCCCGGTTCAGGCATGGATGTTACTTTCTTTCTCTGTTCTCTGTGTTTTTCTATCCTTTCTTCCGTGATGATGTATGAATGTGACCCGCCCTATAAACGGGTTTGTAGTGGTATGGCGCGGGTAACGCTACTCGCCTCCGTGACTTGGTTCACTGGTGCCCGTTGGGTAACGACAAATGAGTAACAGTTTCTGGCCTTGTTGTGGCATAGGGTTCAACCCTCAAGTGCCCACCGTTGGAAAAAAGATGATTCAATACAAGCTTTAGCGAAAACCGATCTGCGCCTACATTTTTAGCGTGTGAATGGTCATATGAATGTTTTTATCAGAAAATAAACAACTAATACTATATAACCAGAATACTAAAATTTTGGAAAAATGTTCTGTATTGGTACATATATAATCTCTAAATTCTATGGAATACTTGAATGTATTATTCTAAAAATGATAGATATTTTGAAAATGTGACACATATTTAAAAAATACTGATATTAGTTCTAAATAATTGCTCCTATGAACACTCTAATGATCCTAGAGTTTATAGCAATTAGTAGTGTAAGATTTATAAAATCTCGGTTTACAGAACCACATGTCTCACTGTCACATAGAAATGTAACAAGTGACATTATTCTATTGTCACTAGTCACGAGAATAGAAATTTGGAAATCTTCGAAAGACACGGCTATACTGAGTAAATAAATTTCACTTTTATATACTATTTTTAAGCAGTTAAAGTTTACAGCTTTTTCATATAGATGCTGTTTTATTATTATAATATATTTTATTATTTCAATAGAAGTTTAAATTGACCATTCATATAACGTTAACCTAAAATTTAACTTTGAAATGGAACATTTATCATGAAGACAAATTTTTGAACTCTTGTGATATTTTGCATATTATAAATATATATTTTACAAGATATATTTTACCATACATATATTTTAGCAAATAAATATTTTACCAGATTTCATAATCTTTATAGAATCACAGAAGGAAATTAATAAATTTATATCAAATACATTCGAACGATTAACAGATAATTTTCGAGATTTATAAGATTTAAATTAGCAGTATAATTGTTTAGATAATAATAGAAATTTATTAATGTAAATCAATAGAATTTATTAATGTAAATCAAATAAATAGAAATTTATTAATGAATCAAAATTTAGTAATTTAATTTTAATGTATTGGAATGCTAATCTATTTTGAAATCATAACATTTTGAGGAATGAAATTAGAACTTTCCAAAGATAATTTTACGATAAGTATATTAATGCACTGAGAATTAAATCTTTCTTTTCAAGGACTATGTCTTCGATTTGCGATGAATCGGAACCTTCTGATGAGGAGACTTACGAAAATGCACAAAAATATGCGAGGGCAAGAAACAGCGATGCACCAAAAATTGTGGAGCCTTCAAATGAAGCGACAACATCAGAAGATGCTTCAACTTCGCAGCCTGTAAAGGTAACAAATTACCAAACTTTATAAACAAAAAATTAATTCTTAAATTGTTGTGTGTATTGTGTATGTACTAATTTACTCTTTATATAGTTACTGTATTACACTCATGTCCATAAATTAAGGATAATGCAAGTTCAGGCAAAGAAAGAGACAAAAGCAAAACAAATATGATTTATTTGTAAAGCCTATTTATTAAACAAAAGTAAAGAGCAAAAAAGATGCTATATGTTTGACATCATTAATAAGAATTCGATTTTTACTCCCTGGAGCAAATTTCAAAGAAGAACCTATTTACAAAAACCAATATAACATGGTTGGCATGATGGTTAATACATAGAATGCTCCTCAGACGATGTCTAGGCATGCTGTCTAGGTACAAAGTCTAGGCATGCTGAGTATCAAATTATCGATCTGATCTTGGAGAATATTACACCACTCATCAAGCAATGCTCTCCGAAGTTCCGGTGGATATGTAGGAGGGGGTTGACGAGCTGCAATTCGTCGGCCAAGCTTGTCCCACACATGTTTTAATGGATTCAAGTCCGGGGAGTATGCTGGCCAGTCCATACGGGTGATATCCTCCGATTGAAGGCATTCGTCTACAATGTTTGCACGGTAAGGACGGGCATTGTCATCCATAAACAGAAATTTTGCACCCAAATCCCGATAAATGTGACCTGTCATTATTACATTCTCAGCATGCAAGTTAGTTCTGGAACACAGAATAATTCCTCCCCAAACGAGCAATCCTGCACCACCGTAATGGTGTCGTAAAATCGGTGTTCTCTTGGTGGTAAGGGATACCTGGTCCTCTCCATATGAAAGTCCGGCAAGAATCAGACAGAAAGCTAAACCTGGACTGTCGGAAAACATCACACAAGACTATTGTTGCGGTGCCCACAATGCATGTTCTCTGTTCCAGGCGAAAATGAGTGTGGTAAGTGGAACACATCTGACGGGCCTACGAGCATATAGACCAATGTGCCCTAAGCAAATGTGCCCGGTATGCCTTGAAACTAAAGAACTGACGAGACAGGTCTGATGCTGTGCTCCGTCTGTTTCTTTTGGCAGTAAACTGCCAAATACCGGTCCTTATTCGGCGTTGTAACTCGGAGGCGACCTGTGCTGTAACGTCTACTCACATTATCATCATCTTGGAACCATTGCCAAAGCCTGGAGATGATACTCTGTGCGATTCCAAGTTTTTCGGATACTTCCAGCTGAGTACGTTCACATTCCACGATAATTCTACCACGTAAAACCACCGACGTAAAGCCGATAATTCTACTACGTAAAACATCATCAAATGCTTCCTTTGTGCCATAACTGTGCGATTATTGCACTGAAACGTTTTTAAAGCGCTTGTGAACAATTTTACTTCTTTGCAACTATTCCTTATATACCCTTCTCTTACACTCTTCTCATTGTGACGTACTATCGGCACCATCTGGTGGTTTTTCGTAATTTGGATATTATTCTTCAAGATGTGTGTGATAATTCTACATGTGAAATTTTTATCTAAGATTTCAATTTCTGTGTGATTCTGAATTATCCTTAATTTATGGACATGAGTGTAGTATACTGCATATACAAAATACTCAGTTTTAAAAACTGTATTGTGTAATAAAATGTATGGTCCTTAGAAAAATTTCCTTTCATATTTTTTATGAGTTTACAGTATTTATTCTGGTTTTAATATGTGTAACGACTTATCTTTATGATATATTTACTTTTGTTGCTGTTAAGTGCATATTTACAATCACAAAATATTTTACAAAGAAAGAATATTTTCTCTTAAAGAATGCATAAAATTTAAATTTTAAATTTTCGTGAAGGTTTAATTCATGTACAAAAAGCCCTAGATTCCCCCTACATATATACAATGTAAAAACCTTTTTTTAATTTAAATGTTGGAATCATTTCTATTCAGTGCACGAATTCTAAGAAATATAATATAAAAATCACATTTCTGCATGGCAGAATTTAACAAAAATATTCATTTTAAAATTTGAACTGATTTTTTAGGGATGTAAACAAAGTAATAAATAAAAAATTAAATTCTATATTTAATAAAATTGAAGAAAAAATAATGAATAGATCATTCTAACAGAACTTCTTCAAATATAGAATATAGATTTTGCTTAGCACAGCAATGTGTGACAATGCTTGGATTTGTTAACATCAAGATAATACTAATAATAAATGAATAAATGAAGAAATAAAAGTAAAATCGTAGAGAATTAACACTATTATAACAGCAAACTTACTTATTCATGAAATTTAATTTTAGACAGGTGATAACACCACTATTGCATTGCTGCATACTATAATTAAATTATATAGTCAAAAGAATAGAATATTTAGTCTGAAAAAATGTTTAATTTTTTTTCAGAGACAGAATGCTGTATTCAGTAATAATTTAACTTGAAATTAAATGAATAACTAAGTAATTATCAAATTTACTAGAGAAATATAGAAAATATTTTAAGTATCAACAAAATAATATAAAAATAAATTATTGGTGTTTAGTCAAATCGCAAAATATCTTTCATGGCACCATTCTAATTTCACATGCATGCACATCAATAAAACGTTTAATATTTTAAAAATATGTATATATAAATTTAAAGTGATTATGCAGTCGATTTAAATTTACGTCAAGAGGAAATCAGTTTTTATCAAATTCTTATACCTGTAACTTTGTTAGAATGTGTCGCCATCTATACATTTTTAATTAAACTTATAAATTATGCTTTTATTTCAGTGCTGCCATCTATTGTAATAAAAACGAATTTTAATCTTTAAATTGTATCCAGTTTCAAACTGGATTTTAAAGTAATAATTTATTTATGATATCTGACTGCTTTAAAAAACTAACATTTGCAAGTAATTTATTTATTTTTTTTACAAAATACTGATGGAAAATTTTATGCAATAAATGTATTTTTAAATAATTATGTAAGTTTTAAGTGTTATGTACCTTTGTGTTAAAATATGTACTAAAAAGATATTTGATGCATAATCAAACATACATTGGATCAAATTTACTGTACAATCACCCTTGACGCGTTTTTTTGGTGCCAAATTTGGTGATTGGAAACTCGGCAAACTAGTATTTTGGCAACCCTATTATTATTGTCATTAATTTCTCATGTATATTTACCGATTTAAATTCATTAATATAAAATTTAAGCAAAAAATTTTATGGATAATTTAACATATCAACTTTATTATTTTACCATTGATGTTTGAAATCTATAAATCTGCGCTTTTTGTTAATTTTGTAAAATTAGTCGATCATATTGTTAGATACCAACAATGTATGAAATATTTGTCACTATTTCAGCCATTTTCCTTCCCGATCGAAAATTCGCTCACCCTTGGCGACTTTTTGAAAATTTTGCCAAGAATAGCCAACCGTACGGTAAAATTTTACCCATACATTGTATAAGCAAATGTAGATTATATATTCCATCCAGGCCTAAACTATTATTTCGGATTTAACAAATTAAAAAATATTTATTTTTAATACTTGTAATGCTACATTATATTTATTTCAAATTAATTCAAACATAATAATCATTTAATATCATCTTAAAATATTAGTACAAATGAAACAATTTATTTTTAAAAAAATTTTATTTCATCTTGCTTTAAGTATTTCTCATGATCTTTATATTGCGAAATATTTATTTCGCAATATTGATAAATATTCCCTTGATTTACATTACAAAATTTATTAGTATGCAAATATATAATTTTTCTTTTAAACTAATAACTTTTAATAATTCTCATTATGAAAAAACAAACAAGAATAATTATAAAAAAAGGGAATGATCATTTCATAGAGCGAAGTGGGAGGTTTAAAATCTAGAAGACTGTTATAGAATATTTTAACATTCACCTAAATCTCGAAAAGTTCCAAATTTCGAGAGAATTTTTTGTAGAGAATGTGTGGTGTTCGTATTCCCTTATTAAAGATGAACTTGGAAACGTTAAACTGCGATAGAAGCACATAAAGGAATATGACATAATGCACAAACTTATTTCCATAAACCAAGTGTTTGTGAAGATTGTGTTTCTATGGTATGCCCAAAATGGTAGGCAAAATCAAATCCGTGAAGAAATATTAGCATATTTGAGTATACTTACTGGAAATATCGCATGAGAAAATTTGCTTAAAATTATACGTAATCTTTAATGAAGTCCTTAATATGGCAGTAAAAGTCAAGATCCAGAAATAGAATTCTGTTTTATCCATAGATGCTTCTTTCACATTTTTTTTAGGTTGTATACACTTATATTGTTACAATATGGAATAAATTCATACTTTGTTTTTATAAAATTACCTTGCTAAAAATACAGACTAGTTATAAGCTACAAATTTGAATTTCTCTAAAATAAAATTTTGAATTCTTTGTGAACTTAATGTTTTCTTGTGTGTACACTAAATTTTGCTGCACTGTATTAACAATTCGTGCTAAGAAATTTTTGTTTGTTTCAAATTTTTTCTTTGGTCAATGTCTGAACAAATTTTATTGTCCTTTTCAGAGCCCTTCATCGAACAAAGTACAATTTACCGAATCACGTCGAGAATCTGTTTCAGCTCAGAATTCCCTCACACCACAGTATTCCATGGAATCAGCTGTCTACATAGGCGGCAGACACCAACGTCGACTCTCGAGGACTGCAATCGACCGGCTCGGACTCATGCGACAGTCAACGGTGCCCACCCACGACACATTCAATGTGCTGTCGGTGGAATCGGATGTCGCTGCATCCGAGCCAGCCCTCGCCAGAGGGAACAGCGTCTCTCAGATGGATGACCAAGTCACCAACCTCCTGCCCACCAAGCAGATGGTGGAACGTAGTGCTTCCGTGGCTGTAGGCGGGGGTGGGAATGGAGCCATGAGACGCAAGCCCACGCTCAACAGCAGCGAATGCAGCCTCTATCCGCCCGTGGGTAGCCTCAGACCACACCTGGGACTGACCAGGGGCGAGTACACCAGCATAACAGACGACATCGAGAGCTTCTCCCTCTCCAGGTACAACCGCCCCAGGGCCACGTCACCCCTCACGCACACCTTCGGACCATCCTTTTCCAGACAGAGCAGCGCAGAGTACCAGACATTGCTCTCCGTGGAGTCGGAGATTCTCCACGGAGCAGAGGAGGCAGACTACCACATGATGGAAGGTCTCATCAAGCGAAGGCTTCACAGGGACTCTGAGAACCTGACCGTCAGTCTGGAGGAGCTTGCCAGCGTGAAAGGGGAATCGGACTCAGAACTGGAGGACAGCGAGAGAAGGGGTTTCTGTGCCATGGGAGGGATCAGCCCCTCGCCTTCAGCGCCAAACGTCACCATCGACCCTGCTACTGATTCTTCACCCGATGAGCCCATCCCCAAATCACAGTCTGCGCACTCTATTCAGACCCTCAAGACAATTATAAAAGGAACAGAGACATATTGCTAATAAGATATGACCCCTGAAAATTAAAGTGTGAAGCAGCAATTTCTCTTTTTTGTTTCTAGTACCAAATATTTTTGACCCAACCATACATAAATTCTTGCACGTAACCAGATATTAAGAGATTTGACTCAGACTAATCGATGACAGTACGAGGATTTGCTCAGAATAACTATATATTTTAGTTAAAAATGCTGTCACTTTTACAATTTTAAAGTTCTTGTTTGTTTTTAATTGCCATTCATACTCTTAATATACAAATATGTCTCTTGTTGTTTTAATCAAACATTTACACTACTGGTTTTCATTACTAGTGACTCTGTTTTCCCTTTATTGACCTTAACTAATTACTTTCTTAACATCTTCCTATTTTTCCTTTGCTGTTATCAGAAAATCATGCAACTATAAACATAATATTGAATATAAATTAAAAGTTCTTCGTATTTTCTTCCTTTTTAGCTTACAAAAAATTGTTTGCACAGCCATCAATATGTAATCACTTGAACAACTGTATTTCTGTTGGTTTATATGGATTTCTAAATGCCATACATGTCATGTGGATTTATCAATGTCATACATGTCATGTGGATTTATCAATGTCATACATGTCATTTGGACCTATCAATGTCTTTGTAACATAACATTTTACTGTGTGTTCAATTAATTAATAAGTTCTTTTTTCAAACTATCTGAAACATCTCAGCTTCTTCTAATACGCAATATTAATATGATTCCCTCCAAAAATAAACATTGGCAATGGAATTCTAAGCAATTATTCAAATTGTTTTCAAAAGTTATAACCATACCCAATTTCTGCATCTTGTCGTTTGATAATTACGCTACATTCTAAGAGTATTGAAAAATTGTTGAGACTTTTATGTTTAATTATAGAGTTGTCCTTAGTCATAAAAATTGCCAAAGATAAATAAGATACAAATGATAATTATTTGGAAAAGATGGGGTTATATTTTGAATATTGATTTCATGACTATCATATAAACTGCAAACAATTCTTCACATAAAGAATGAAACTTTTTATTGCCAAAAATTCAGTTATTGATAGTGAAATAAAGTATATTATCTTTGAAGATAAAATTTTTTAAAACATTATTTACAAGAACGTTGACAAGTAGTTTATAAAGCTAAATTCTACGTGTTTTAAGATTTAGTTTCAAATTAAATGTCAGTTGAAATTAAAATGTTACAAAGACATTAGTTATTAGTGAAGAAATCTTAAGATTTGATGCAAAATTGTATGAAAATTTGAATTACATTATAACGTTTATTTGTAAACTGATATTTGGTGCAAGAGCATATGTGCAGATTCTGATGATTGAGCACGTTATAAAACTATGTTAATTAATCATTGAACACATTATTTAGTTATTCAACGTAATAACTGAAAATGTTAACAATTTAATGATTTTTTGAATACCATAATATTGACTTTTATATGGTTTAAAGTGATAAAATCAATGAAAGTTGCACAAATTATTCCTTTAAAGATTTAATATAACTGCATTTTGTATATAACATTAGTCCTGATTACTGTTATGAAAAAAGATTACAGAATGTCCCATTGAAAGTTCCCAAGAATGTTAAAATCCTAATTTATGTCACTCAAATACATGATGCGACATCTAAAGGAAACAGTGCTATTAGTAATTGCTTGGACACTACTGAACTGATAGCAGAAATTAATTGAAGTTAGATGGAAGCGAATCCTTCTCCTGATCAAGTTGTATAAATTGGCCACTGAACTATGGTGCAGTATTTTCATGTGAGATTATATCTTGCATGTAAATTTGGTGCAAAAAACTTTTTTTGAAATATATGGACATAAAAGCATACATATGATTCAATAACTATATGAGATTTACATTTTTTAATTATGATTCTAAAATTTGTTTTTGAAATATAATTAATTTTAAAGTTCATAAAATGTTATAGAACTTGGTCAAAAATTGTAAAAATCTAATAATCTTAAACTCTGTTTTCAATAAATGAGAAATGTATTTAGAATTATATTTTCGAAACACACAACCACATATTCTGTATGTAATATTGAAATGCATGAAAGATATTTCCAAATTTTATGATTTTCATATTGTATTATAGACAAAATAGATAATGATAAAATTATCTATTTTTTGCTTTCTATAATTATTGACAATATCGTGTAGTTAGATTACTTATCTTTAAAATATATTGTCTTAATTATTGTGGATATATATGTCATGCGGTTGCCAAAAAATGATAAAAAATGTGTTTGTTTACAGTATGTTCTACTCTTCATCTATATTACATAATACACTTTATTAACATATGTTTTTTTTAAATTATAAAATTCGAATATATGTTTTAAATGTTATTCGTGAAAAACCTTTTCAAAAGAAAAAATAGCACTATAAAATATCTGTAATTATGATTTCATGTATGATACCACATAATACCTTGCATTTTGAATATTTTGGACAATTTTGCGATGTTTTTTTTAAAAGAATTTTGTCATTATTCATATTATACTTTATTCAGTGGTTCATTAGCATCCTTTTGCTATGGCTAATTATATTTGGTATACCTTATTGATGACACTCATTTATTTTACATTAAGCCTAACATGGCGTCTCCCATTTACCATTATGACAAAAAAAATTTTACCACAGTTTTTTTATGTTCAAGTTATTTTGTATTCTGAATTTAAATTAGAAAATATCAATGATTAACCTATATATATTTAAAACTTAATTTAAGAAAGTTGGTTCTATGTCAGTGAAAAATGTAAAACAATGAAAAATAGCAGTAAGTGACACAAATTATTTACTGAAATTCTTTATTGTTCTGCATTTATTACTAATTATTCATAATTTATCACTGTCCATCATTTATTATTAGCAATGTAGTTCAGTTTTATAATCCATCTGATTTTAAAAATTAAGCATGCTATTTAACCAAAAATTTTAATTTAAAATTAAAATTTTCTTATTATATTAAAAAATTTTATATCTATTACAAATTTAAGATAATTTTAAAAAAATGTAAACTGTTTAATTAACTCACCAAGAATACAAACTTTCGAAATACTTAGAAATGCTTTTATAAGGTATGAGATTTATCTAACTTATACCTCATTAAAGCATCGAATATCACAACGATACAAATAATCGTAATCGATTTTCTTTGCGAAGTAATGAGTACTTAAACCTCGTAATATTTTCGCGAAGTAACAAACATTTTTTTGGCATTTTAACTAACATGCACTTAAGAGTGCCATGAAATTTAAATAATGCACAATAATCTATGTGTTTACTTGCTTTTTTTTTTACTATAATGGTTCATAGAAAGAGTAAAATAGATTTAGTTATTTAACGAGTCAGAAAAATATTATTAGAAAAGTAAATATGCATAGTGTACTTCTGTCTTGATGGCATTCTCACATCATTTGATCACGTGTTTTGCACTAATGTGTACATACTTTGATAAAAATTGAATGATAAGTCAAATTACGTAGTTGCACTTTTTGGTAATCAATGTCGCATTGATTGTTCACGCATTTCTTGTGGGCATCAATTCAATTTTTTGATGTATAAGAAATATATCGATGATCACACTCACTGGATAATCTTTAACTAAACAATCAATTTAAAATCAGATTTCTCTTACACATAAAGAACTTGTACTTTTACTGATAGTTACAATAACAGTTCGATAACAAAGGAATGAAACTATTTATCTAAGAAATTTTTGAGTAAGTGCAATTATTTGAATTGATAACATTAGAAATAAAGGCAATGTGCAATTGTACTCCAGGTCCTTGCAGATAAGAATGAGACTTTAAATTTATTAAATCCAACTATGGTGTCATTTAAAAACTTGCATTTTTAAAATGAAATCAAAAAGGCATATTTTAATATTTATAATAAAAACTAGCTCTTCATTTCGTAGCAAATGTTGAAAGAGGTAAGCTATTAAGTTAGTTTCTATTTTGAAGAATAGGTTCATAAGTATGTGTAATTCACACACTGAATTCAAAATATTTCAAATAAAAATACAATATAACTTTTTCTTTGTTGAAACTGGCTTAAGAATAATAATGTTATCCAGAATTTATAAGCCACACACACACACACACATTGATTTTTTTTATTTCTAGGAAAATAATGCGTTTTCTAAATAAATATATTTATCTTGTAGCATTGACAACACTAAACTATTGAAAACTATTGAAATTGCTGAAATTGAAATTATTACAATGATTTGGAATGTGCTTATATCCTTGAATTTAAAAATAGATTGTTTGGTTACACATTAATATAATTGTAAAGACAAGAAAATACAAAAATACACCTATGCATTAAAGACTGTTACAGAAGATTCTTATATCAGATTTATATAAATATAATCAGAAAATTAATTATAATGAAACTGTTTTATAATTTCTATATTGAGAATGTATATGAAAGAATTATATATTTAAAAAAAACTTTGGGAAAAAATGTACTAAAATCGATTTTAATGTCATTTATTAAAATTTGTATGGTATTTTTAAAGGTTATACTTGTTCAAATATTTTTTGTATGAATTCTATTTAATATACAGTATAGAAATTATATTGTTATTACAAACAATATAAAAATTATATGTTTTCATTTATTCCTTTACGAATATTCTACAAAATTGGGTTGAGATTTGTATGTATGTGATTACACAAATTCTTATAAAAATTATTTATCAAAATATTTATTTAAAATATGATATATTGAATGGAATTAGTGTTTTGTGAAAATTATGTATGTTATGCATAGGAGAAAGCTTTTTAAAATATACATGGAAATTGTTGAATTAATTCTAGTACTCAATCAACACTATTTCTTAAACTGAGTATCTAAATTTTTAAACATGAGAAAATAAAACTAATAAAGACTGTATTAAAATAATAAGAGTTATATTAAAAACGAAAATATTTTTTCTTTCATTATAGTTCACATAGGTTTGTAATTAATGCTTCTGTTTTCCTTAAAATTGTAAGGTTTTCTTAAAATTTTTACAGTTCTGTTTTGTAAAAGTAAATTTGATATTCAAAAGGCAATGAATGATAAAACTATTACACTTATTTTCAATGCAAATTAAATGTGACATTTTACTCAATTGTATGTACTTAAGATTTCATTTTAATACTCATATAAAATTCAATTAGGGATTATTTTCCAATTTTTATAGATGATGAGGAAATTTTCCTTTATTGTTTTATCCTATTTAATTTATATTTGACCGGGACATTATAACTTTGTTTACAAACTATCTTAGCAATTCTGTCAAATCTAAAATAATTAGCCAATATATTATCCATGCTTAGTAATAGATGATTTTCATTAAGCTTTTTTATATATTTCGGTTACAAGCATTAAAAATATGGCTGAATATAATATAATTACAATTTAACTCTACTTAAACTGTTAAAATATTTAAAATAATATTAATTACAAATTCGCTCTTGGATACCAAACATTTTTCTACTCTAATTTTAATAAAGTTGACTTATTTTAGAAAGCTTTCCTTTGCTTGTGAATAGATTTTATAGTTGTTAATATAGTATCAGATAACAAATGCACTTATTACATTCTTGCATAATAGTTATGATTTATTACTATATGATTATGGTGCTTTTTGATTAAAAAAGTCTTAAAAAATAAAATGGAAAGATATCTTCAAACAATAAGAAAATTCCTAACTAACAGTTTTCAAGGAAGCAATTATTCATATAAGCAAATTGTCGTTCTTTGCCTATAGATTTCTACTACTTCAAAACTCTAGCGATTATGATCTAGAAATGAAGAGAAAATATTTTTAAAACTAACTTATTCTTTAAAGAATTTATCAATTTATTAATATAATACATTCATTACTCATTAATGCAATTTAAGTTTTCATCGCTTTCAAGATCGAAAGTCTAGTTACCTCACATTTTAGCCTAATTGTGATAAGCACACTGATTATTGTACTTCCGTCATGAGAGCTTTCATAGTATATATAGTTAGAGTATATAATGCAGGCTATAGGTAGTATATAAAATATACTTTCAATTACATCTCTTCCTTTGATACACTGAATAATTTAACTATATTAAATTGCTTGGTGTATTATGTATATGTAAGATCTTTAAGATATATATACATATGTGTTTGTATGTGTATTATATATATTAAATATTCGTATATTAAAAAATGTACGAATGCGACTGTAAATAAGAATTAAATTTGAAGAAGTAATTCCAAGGCACTTATATTATTCAATAATGACATAATATTTAAAATAACAATAATTATTTAACGTCATGTTGATGTCTGGTTTTTATCCTGAATTGAATGGCCAGAAAACCAACTTGACAGCAAACAATGTAAAATATTTTCCAAATCACTTGATCATTGTAAATTATTTTTGGAAGAGATTTACTTTTTTTTTTTCCAAATGTATCTTTGTTTGTTCATTAGAGACTTTTATGTGATACTTTGATTGATGTATCTTTCAAAGCTGTATGCAATGCGCTACACATATTGTAAAATAACATTTGAGCACTTATTTGTCAATCTAATGTCTGTATATAAATAGCTATTTAACACACTTGTTGCTGGCAAAAGATGCAATGAAGAATCATTCAGATGTTCCTTTCTTTAAAAGTCGCATGGAGTGTCAATCAAATGTAGGGATATTCGTTAGGCTTAACGATTTTTGTTCGACAAGCATCCAGTCAATTATCTTAGGAATTCTTATATATTCCATTTTATTCTGTTTTTCTATTAGCCAATGATTGATAATCGTAATTTTGTAATTCTTAAAATTTCCTTCTGAGACTAAAATATTAAAAAAGAAGAAAATAATTTTAAGACAGAAATTTTCGGGTTATTTTTTATTTAATTTTAATATTTTAATAACTAACTAGTTATTTAAATTACTAGTTGCTAATTATGCAAATGAGAAGTTTCTTAAGCTTAAAATTGTTTTTGTTTCCAAATTATTTTATTTATAACATTAGTTTGACAATGATATATATTGTTTTCCTTTAATTGTTTTTAAAGCAATTTTCTATACAAAATTAATTTATCTATATATATAGTTAAAAATATTAATATTTTTTAGCATATATTCATTTATCATGCTCATCAAAGGTGAAAATTTATTAATAAAAGTCAAGTCAATATATAAAATCACATTAAATAAAGTTTTATATACCTCAAAAATTAAGAAAATACTTCATTTAGATATACATAGCAGCAAATGCTTTCTGAGGGTCAAAATACGTTATTAAAATGTAATAGAATATATATATTTATTAAAATTAAAATGTAATAGAATATATAAATTAATCTCAAAAGTTAGAAAAAATATACAATCATAAATATTTGCGGGTCAATATGTTTTATAAGGAGCGTTGGTAATAGTGATGTTTGAGCGTTAATTTTCTATAATTTTCGATTTGAAGAATGCATACAAAAATTTTAATATGTAAAACAAATTTATTAACGAAAATATATACTCTCCTTAAATAGATTATCTACATACATAAAATATAAATTTAGAAAGCATTATCATATTTTTATATGTTTCAAAAAATTATGCAAATATATAAAATAAAAAACACTTTAACTTAAAACAGATTGGAATTGAAAGGCTGAAATGTGCCAATATTCTTATATATATATATATATATATATATATATATATATATATATATATATATATATATATATATATATATATATATATATATATATATATATATATGTATTGACAAGTCAAATTCCTTTAACTAATTACCGCTGTATGTTTATTTTGATGCGTTAAAAGAATAATTATTTCGAAAAAAAACCCTAGAAATATACATTTCATTAGAATAAATTGAAAATTAACTTAATATAATAGCTTTATTATATGTTGACAAATTTGTTATGAAATATCCTTTACTTTTAAAAGCTTTACTATTGATTTTGATGTTAGGAAAAAATATGATCAATTTAAGTAGATGAAGTGAGTTATGCTTAAAAAAATAATTAAATATTTCCCTTTTTTTCCAACAGAAAATATGGATGAATTTCTAATAGAAATTATTTAAAATTTATATAATTCCAAATATATATGAAGAATTCTTTATCACTTATAATTTTTTAAAAAGAATTTAGAAGTTATTTAGTTCATAAAACATTTTTATTTGTTCTTTACATGGTTCAATTTTTTAGTTACGTATAACAGTTTGGCATAATTTGTCATCATCAGGTGGTTGATTATAATTTAAGTTTTGTCACTGGCCTTTTAAAAATATATGAGCTTTCAAAATTGTAGTCATATGAACAAAAACAGAAGTATAACAACCCTTCAAAAGTTGGCTAGAAAACTGAAATTTGGCGATATTATCTGTGACTAAAATTTTACCTATTCATGACTTACAAATATGTATATACAGTTATACACATCTTGAGCATAAATTATTATTAAATATGTTTAATTATACTTATTTTTATTTAATTAGTTTTAACCTATGGTATTTGCCTTTCGAAATAATTAAATAATACTATATAATACTGTGAGTTACAATCAAATTGAATATTTTCGTACGCAAAGAGCTGTTTGTATAAGTGTATCGAGTGCTATTTAAATATTATTGTCTATATAAAACTGCAATTCCTGTAATAGATCTAATATATCTTCTATAAATAGCTGTCTAAATTTTCAAAATGTGATGTTTTCGATTGCTACTTTGAAAGTAAGTTTTCTTCTGATTGTAAAAGTAAGAACGAAATAATGACGATGTAGTAAAAATATTATTGTCTTGTAAATAAACGTTTTCATTATACACAGGGAGTATATTATTCATTCTTACTTAAATATCTCCATTGACACTTTTATAACATGCATGTTTAAATGATTTTAATGTAAAGTACAATAGTTGTTAATTTTTTTTCAAAACAAAAATTATATAAAATGTTAAATTCAACAATAACACTAAATTAAATTCTTTAAACGTGCATTAAAATAAATATCATTAAGTGATCAAATAAATAAGCTTTAGTAAATCATCTAATGGCATTCTTTCTAAATTCAGAGCAATTGGGGGATTGATTCTATCAATGATTTATAGTTTAACTTGGAGTTCGAGCTATTCCAAGTATCACGCTCGAAATATGTTTACCGGCATATTGCCCTGTATCCAGCTCCTAGTTCGTGGAAACTACTAATTGGAAGTCTTTATAATTTGAAGCAGAAACAAACAGAAGACTCCCTAATAATTGACCTGCCACGTCCAAAAGTATCATTTCAATTGGAAGACAATGCAATGACGACTAACGATGTATTTAACATTTCAGACCTGTTTTTAGTGAACATGATGAATTTTCGTTTAAGTTAGGATTCGAACACATTACCTTCCGATAATGACAATAATCACCTAACAAACCAGTGGTCTTTATCACAACAAAACTTGTTGTACCTGCGTACTTCTCGGTACTTTATCCAGAGTTGATCTCTGCAACTTATATAAAAGCAACCGGGTGGAAATCTTCATAATTAGAAGCAGAGGCAAATAGAAGATCTTGACTTACGCCCAGAAGTATCATTTTTCTTGGAAGACATTGCATCCACAACACCTATTCAACGGTCTCACGTGCCTTTAATGACTATGACGGATCTTCATTTAAGTTGGCATTCAAACTCAGCACCTTCCGATATATATTCATGTAATTTATTATATACTTCATTTTTATGAAACACGCATTTTCTGCTGATAACTACTACATTATTTTAATGAGGGTATAACATATTTATTTGCTTAAAATTATTCAATTTCCGTTTTTATTATTATCCTTTTATATATAAATTTTTTAAATGGTATAACATATACTTTAGATTAGTTATATATAAATTATTACTTAAATATTCCATTTCGGTTATAACAAATCACATATACTTAGATTTTTTAAGAAAATAAAGCACACGTCTGTCATACATTTTTAAATTATTTAGAATTCATAACATGATTTTAAAATTATTTATAGTAATATATACATGAACACAACCAATTATCTACTATAAACCATGATAATATATATACCATAAGCCACACAACATATGAACTCCAGATATTTGATGCAATAGTCATTGAGATAAAGAAACTAAGATTTTTAATGCTCTGAAGAAAACTAAAATTTTTAGATCCATTTATTTGGAAGCAGTACTAATCTAATAAGAAGTTCTACCTAAAAGCTGAGAATCTCAGCTTAATCATAACATCTTCAACTCAAAAGAAAGACCTAAAATTGGCCATATTACTAAAAAATAGGTTGTAATTCACACACCTTGAAATGTCCTAATTACCCTAAAAGATGTCCTTTTTGTGTCTAAATATAATAATGAAGCCTAGTGGCTTAGTAATAGCACTCTAGGCTCACAAGAGAGAAGGTTCGATCCTTTGGTTGAGCAAGGTTCACTCATCCTTTCATACCTTCAGTGGGTCGATAAACTGAGTACCAAACATGCTTGAGAACTAAACACTGGGATTGTTGCCTCACCACTTCACCGATTACCAAGTACTGATATTGTTAGGCTTACCACTTCACCAATATATATGCTTCGCACCCTATAAACTCAGCTTGGCTAAGAAAAGAGATGTGGGCACTTTAGTCCGTGGACCTCATTTGGGCTGTCGTGCCACAGGTTTAATGTTTAGTTTTAGATATGATAATATTTTACTTAAGTTCCTGTGTAATTAGTTTTCTTCTTAAGTATAATTTGTCATGTTTTCAGAACATTGAAAATATCAATGTAGCCGAGAATTTTATTTAGCAAATATTTTTTAATGTATCGTCAACCTTGTCCTATTAAATCAAAATGCATGCGGCAATGATTTTGAAGTTAATTCCTTATTTTAATTACATTTATTTACTGAAATATTTAAGCTAAATAGCCTTGACAGAAAATATTAATCGCTGAAAAACATTTCCGATTAAAAATTCATAGAAGTTATAATACATATATCTTCGTGGTATTTTAATTTGTTTTAGATCCTCCAAATCTAAATAGTTCATCAACCACAACATTGTGGTTTCTTATAATCATTTCTTTTGGTGATACATTTCATTTTCTCTCTTTTGAAAATACCGCATTATAAATTAACACAAGTAAGAAAAGATGAAGATAATTTATGATAGTTATTCAGAAAATGTAAAGCATTGACTTCTTTAACAAATTTACAAACACATTTTTCACGGGAAAAGTTTAATTAAATTTCCCAATAATCCACACAAGTTAATTAAAATTAGATGATCAGTTGCAAGGTAAGCCGTAATTCTTTACAGAAATGATCCTAGGTTTTTAGAAATTTCTAACCTATGTTCCAAGAACAGATCACAGTTTTATTAGCAACAGACATTCCTGATTATTGGAAAGCACTGGTATTTTTTGAAGATTATAATATGAAACAAGAGGTGTATTTATATTCTGTAAGCCATTTGATATAAGCGAATTATTAAAAGATTATTTTCAATGCCTACCTGCTAGGATTTTTACCTTTCAACTCCATAAAGGGCAGAAGTTATAGAAGGGCACTCACTATCGCAGCCTTAAAAATGGTTCCTCATACTTTGGAAGTAGGGAGCAGGACGAAGACCTTCAGATATGGTCTACCACCATCAGATGTATCATTTTACATGATTTTTCAATTCTATAAAAGTCAAAAGTGACTTTATACATTGGGGCATCCAGAGGGTATGCTATCGCAGCCTTAACAGTGGTTTCTCATACTTTGGAAGCAGGGAGCGAAAAGAAGACCCTCAGATATGGTTTACCACCACCAGATGTATCATTTTATATGACCTTTCAATTCTGTAAGGGGCAGGAGTAACTTTATACATTGAGGCATCCAGAGGGTGTGCTATCGCAGCCTTAATAGTGGGTCTTCATACTTTGGAAGCAGGGACCAAGAAGAAGACCCTCAGATATGGTCTATCACCACCAGGTGTATCATTTTATTTGAAGTACGGTGACGTATTTTACGTGGTATTGCTGTTCTTAGAGAATACAATGGATTTTTGTTTGGTATCAAACACAGGATCTTTCGATAACGAGAGCGATGCTTTAAGGCCAGACCACCGCGGTCTTGAAAATATGCCAACGGCACGTGATATCTCCAGGTGGTCATCACCGAAGCATTGACCACGCTTGTTAATATTTGACTTCAATGCTGACGAGAGCCTGTATTTTTATCATAATATGTCCATCGGTGCTATTAAAAGAGATCTTAATAATACTATGTTCATTACATGATGGGCACATATTATTAGCTCGAGACTACGATGAAATTTCTTGTGGTGTTTAAAGAAAGTTACGTGTATTGCTGACGGAATTTTTAAGAATATGTGATCCTAATTTACTTTTCAAGAAAAAAAAATTTGCAAAACTATGTGGCAATAACTATTATTTATGAACATGAATTACAACAGTTTCCATCTACCTCATTGATTGATAGGGTTGAAATCTGTACTTTTGATAATTTCAAATCGAAAATTCATATTTACCATGAGACTTCAACATTTAAAATTAAATCGTCTCTAATATTGAAACAAATCATATTCAAATAAGTATTCCACATGCAACATTTTATCACGTGATTATTGAATGGTGTGTATTTCATTAAATCCTCGTATACTGCAGAGTAGTCATTGCCTACTCACTTATCGTAAGCTACTGCTAGATCTTGAAAATATTTTCTTTAAATGGCATTAATGCTTTAATTGTTAAATTCTGATTCCTCTATTGAACTGGCGTTGACCACAAGAACTTTTCGCTTCTTTTGTGCAACTACTGTTTTCAGTTCATTGTGTTGTCAATTCTCCAATCTCAACAAAATTGCTAAATTAATTCTTTACACTGAAACTTACAGTTTCAGCTGCCAATGATGTAACAATTATGATTATAAATGTATCCAGTATATTAAAAACTGAACTGCTGCCCTTTCTATTGCAAAAAATTGCTATCACTTTTTATTCAACCCAAAATTATTTAATGATATCTCCAATATTCTCCAACATTACTAATTTGAAATGTGAATTAACTAAATATTTTCAAGTCATTTGAAGCCCAGATGTCTAACATTCAAGACCCAAACAGGAATACTAAAATCCATAGAGTTTTTAGGAAAAGTATTCAGAGAGTACTATACTGTTACTCACAGTTCATTACTGTTAGCATCATATTTCATTTCTTTGTCCACTTAGGCCGAATGCCTTAGTGGTCTAAGAGGTTAGTACATTAGTTTACAGCTTTTTCAGTAACCTTCAGTTCAAGAGCTCAATCTATTCTGTTCTATTTTGAATCAAATTGAAACTCTACACCCCATTTTTTATTAATCAGCTTTTTTGTGCATAAAGTGATTATAACCAAAAATATATGGTGTTATGAGGATTGCATTGAAAACAGTTGCTACTTGCAAAGTTGAATTTTATCCGTTACTTGCGGCTTTTCGATGGAGACGTCACACATAGAGGTTATTTTAAGTTAAGGTAACTCTGTCCTATATACTGTAAATGATATAAAATTATAGCTCATATTTTATATTCAGCATTGTGAACCGTGAGACGATACCTGGTAATTTCTGGTAATTCATCGAATGTTTAAATTAACATTCCTTGTTTAAAATCAGTTTAAAAAAAACAGAAATGTTTTTTATCTATAAATGTTTTCTTTTCACATGGTATAATTATCAGAGTAATTTGTAACGTAGTCAGCATATGATATATATATATATATATATATATAATATATATAATATATATATATATATATATATATATATATATATATATATATATATATATATATATATATATATATATATATATATATATATATGTATATATATATATATATGTGTATATATATATATATATATATATATGTATATATATATATATATATATATATATATATATATATATATATATATATATATATATATATATATATATGGCATATTTTGTAGATTAATGACAAACAACTACTCATTTAAGCATTTTTAGGTAATGATACTGCCGATAGATATAATCTCGTGGCATTTTATCTATCAGTGTTCATGTGTACTAATACATAACTAAATGCTTAAGACATATATATCAAGTTAAGGACATAAATAATTTGATATACATTAAATGTATGCTCACATTATATATTAATCCAAGTAGAAGTCGTAGATTCACATAGCAAAATTTAATTCAAGTTAACAATCAAAGGTGTGGAATAAAAATTTCAAATGAAATTTTCAACATTTAGACAAAACCAGTTAGAGAGTAAAACTTTGATGTCATTTATAGAACATAAATCCTTACAAAAGTAATTTAAAAAAACTGTGAATCTTTAAACATTTTCTTACGGAAACATATAACGATAATTAAAATTACATATGAATAAACGGTATAGTTGAAACTTAAACATTTTGATTCTTTTATACAAAATAATATGAAGTTACCAAATATTTGAAAACATAATGACGTTTTAAATAGAAAAATCTTTAACATATACACACACAAAAACATTCAAAAACTCAGCAGCAGTACGATTTAGATACATATATTCTTAAAAAAAGATTAAGTTTAAATTTAATGATTAAATTTAGTAATTTAAAATAATGTAGTGAATTAAGAAATACTATGAAGTAATTTAATTATCAAGTCATATCGGAAAAAATATTCATAGACAATATTCCATTGTCAAGTTTCACTAAGGGGCAATTAAATCTCTCAAGCACACTCTTCAACAAAAGTGCAAAGAAGGAAAGGAAACTTTAAATCGATTGCTTATTTCTTGCATGGAGTTTTTCTTTCAGAAGTGTGAATCCTACAATTGGACATAGGTTAGCCTTATGTCCAATTGTAGGATTTGTACCCTCTGTCCAATTTAAGCCTTGAATTTATTGAAGATGTATGGTAAAATTAATTCTGATTGTAAAAACAATTTTAAGATTATATGTTAAAGTAGCGTTATGGACTGCTTAACTAAAAGTTAAACTTAATTTCAGCTACATATATTATTTATTTAAATGTGTGTGTCAAACTGTAAAGATGCGTATATGTTTTTATGTACTATAACAAATTATGCTTGTTGATATGAATATACAAATGAAAGCAATATGTCCAAGCATGTCCAAAAATTTGATATGAAGAAATATGACGAAAAATAGCGCTTTCATTTATAGTAACAAATTGAAACTACATGAAGAAATTGAATTTTTGACATTAAGCACAGATTTGTATACAATACATTTTCCCTAAATATATTTTGAAGCAATTTTTAAAAGTTGTAAAACCGATATCCATCATGGAATGCAAGCTCCTATTCAACACTAAACATGACATTCGGCAGATCCCGGAAAGAATCCCGAAAAATCCCTCAAATGTCAGATTGAATCTCCTCAGCCACCCCTCACCCCTTCACGGCACCCAGGCGAAAACTGTCCATACTCTAAAATTTCAATCTTTGGAATGAAATTCATTGCTTTAAAAATAATAAAACAACACCCAGTTTTTCAAGATGTACCAGGATATATTTTTTTCTGACGTGATTTTATTTTTCGTATAAACCTCAAGGCGAAAATTTAAAGATAATAAAAAGTCCTGTTTTTTTGTTTCTTTTTTCAAAGAAGCCTTCTGTCTTGTTATTTTTCAGTGGCGTATATATGAGATTACTCATCGAGTAAACAAAATATTTCACATCAAACAGAAAAGGGGGAATAGAAGCCCTTTCACGGTTATTCTCAAACAAAAGCTGTCAGTTTAACGGAAGATGCTTGAATTTTTTTTTTTTGTTTATGTGGTTTATGGTCTTTATTTCTATATTTTTTTTTTTTTGAAAAATTGAAATATATCCTCCTTCTAATACAGTTAGGATTTGAGACGGTTAGGTGTTATTTTTTAAATTATAGCGACGTCAAAAAAGACATGTTTCAGATGAGAAACACACCCTCCATTCTGACGTTTGGGGTTTGCAGTCTTATGTGCGGGGCCTCACTTTTCCGCTTTGAAACTTTAGATGCAATAAAATTTTCGAAGCAATTTATAAATTAAATGTATCCCATCATAATCAGTCAAACGTGTATCAAAATACTTAGAGAGGTTACTCAATAAATACATGCATATTCATATTAAATATTAGTTGTAACTATAAACTGGCTTCCAATTTTTTATATTGTTTCTCTAAAAAAGATTTATTAATAGTAAAAAAAGATGTTGGCTCATAATAAAGGAAAATAATAATAAAGAGGAAAATATTAATTGCAATTATTAAAATTATTATTATATTTACATTATTTCTATGGCAACCTAAAACAGAACACCCAGAAAAACCTGGAATATCACAGTAAAATTTACTTCCTAGATAGCACGTAGATCACTAAGATCAAATAACTGAAATAACGGCCTCTAGTGAAATGTGGATGGTGACAAAATCAGTAATTAGTGAAGTCACTATTATTTGTTATAACCAGTGCCATGGCCCTCCGAATATATTCGAAGAGATTTTGGGTATATCTTTGGGATACAGCAATCCATACTGTTTCCAAGTATAGCCGAAGTTGGTATAAATGACAGCAAACTATACATCCCGGGATAGTTACTGTGCAAGCATGAACCACATATTTTCGATTTGAAATTGATGGGAAGAACAAGCAGGTAAACAAGATCTCTTGAAATTTTGTGTCACTTGTGGTCACGCATAATCCCGTTTGAATATATCTGATGGCAAGTGCTGCAGCTATGAGAGGACCATGAGCTCCAACAATAGATACAGTGCTAATAACGGTAATTTTTCTAAAGGAATGTAGGAGTCGAAGCCAATATTACCCCAAATTATGACTCTTGACAAACTATGATAATACAAACGAGCGCAAAACTGGTGGCAATGCATAACGCAACAATTCAACAGTCTCTCACCACCATGTTACCAGACTTAAATCCAACAATCTTGGTGTTTCAGGCAGCAGTGAGATTCATCAATAAAGACGATCTTGTTTTGTTCCTTTGTTTATGCCTTTCAGTTTTCGCACTGTTGGTGGAAAAAATGCCTCTGGTTTTGAGTCGAGGGTAAAAAAAGTAATGAATGTTTCGCAGACACTCCACTCACTGAAAATAACACTCAGCTGAAAATAACGTCGAACGAACAAGCGGACATTAAATGAAGCCAAACAGATTGAATGTGATGTGCTATAGCTCGTAATACGGCTGAATGTTGCATCATTACCATACGAACAATACGCTTGACATCAGGCGTAGTGCTGCAACGAGGTGGGTGCTATAGGCTCTTCTACATATCTCGTTTGCATAGCTCCCTTTTTGTTTTCATAAATGCATGATATAAATTCCCCATCATTTACATGCTTCCTTTAGTATATTGCATTTTGCGTGACCAAGACTATTATTATTAGTAATAGTGAATCTTGTAAATAATACTTTTAATGGTAGAAAATATTTTAATAAAGAGGATAAAGTTGACCACTAAAATTATTTTGTTTTACACAAAGACATATGAAAATATAATGTCTTTGAATTAAAATCATAAGAAGATAAATGAGTTTTATAATTAATTGTTTGGAGTCATGTTAATCGTTTGAAGTATGTGATGATAAAACATCAATTGAAATTAATATCAACATGAAAAAGAAATATAAAAGATATAAAATCTGTGCATGTAATTTAATTTGATTATCTATCCAGGCGATAAAATCTGAACTCACTTTTTAACCGTTGGCGATTAAAATTTGATATTTAAAGATTATTTATGTAAATTATTTTAGGTGTGTATTCCAATCAATCATGCAGAAAACTGTATTTTTGATTTTTATTAGATTATAACGAGAATTTTTTTTCTGTCAGTAAATGTTATATATTATAAGATAATTTGAAATTATTTTATTTCACCGGTACAAGTAATAAAATCACCAAATTGTATTATTATTCGAAGAATAAAATAACTTTAACTGCAGCATTTAAGCTGCTCAGTTCTAAGAAAATTTCGCATCTTTTTAATTTTCTTCTAACTCTCATATAATCTATTTTTGCATAAATTTGTTATAGCTCTAACAGTGACTAAAATTTTTTTCCTCTCTGTATTCCGCAAACTGTCGCCCAAATGAAGATTTATGAGATTTAAACTGAAGAAATATAATAGATCCACTCACATTCTCATTTTGGGGGGAAAATTAAATTCAAAATTTGCAATAGTAACTTTATCTGACCAGTGATTTTTTACTTGAATTTCGAAATCTTGATTATATTATCATGAAATCCACAGTACTTAACAAAAGTAAATTCTTTAAAGTAAAAAAATGTAGATTCTATCATATTTAGGACATACACAAATGCTTACGTGCATCAAAGTTAAAATTAAAGCTTTCAAGAGATGAAATTATAAGAAAGCCTTTTACAGTACTAGACTAATCATATAAAAATCAGTTATTGAAGTGTTTAGTAACTGAATAAAAATTATTGCAATTTTATAAAATATAAATAAAAAAATTTTTTTAAAAACTAAAAGTAAATAACTACAGTAAATTAATAAGTTTAATTTTTTAATTTTTAAATTCATTTTAGTTTTTAAAATGATAAAATTTTAAACTTTTTCTAATATAATATATAATATTATATATAACACACATTTGTAATATATGTTAATAAATTGTATTAGATATTATTGTGTGTGAATAAATAACAGTTATTAGAAATAAACGCTATATGTTATAAAATGGATGTGAGAGTTGATATTAAAATATAATATCAGCACTTCTATTTTATAAATTTTTAACTTTCAATTAATTCCACAAATGTTTTGCTTAGTGGAATTTTCCAATTAAATATGTTCTAAATTAATACATTTCAAAATTTGGCAAAAATAATTTTTAATTAAAAATTTGTGTGTAGGTTTAAATATTTATTGTAATTAATAATCTTTAAATATTTGAATCAAAATTTTTCATTATTCTCAGATACGTTATTCAAATATAATATTTATCACAGTTTAGAACATATGTTTGGTAAATATTATAATAGTTTTCCTTTTTCTTTCTTTTTCTTTTTTCTTTTTCTTTTTTTCACTATATGTAAATTATACAAATTTTAATTACCAATAAATCATAATTAATGTTTTGTGAAAGTATTCATATATTGTTTTCATTGTTCTAAGAATTCAAATTTAATTCCTTAATATAACCGCTTCTTCAAGGTACCCGAACACGTTCGGAGCAATTTTTTTAAATACACTGCATATTGTAACCATTTTTTCTTCTTTAATTTTAGAAAACATTAATACTGAGCTATATACTAATATTTGATATATGCGAATATTATTCTTCAGAAATGTTAAATATGTATACAATTTTAAGCATTTTTTTAAAAAACTTAAGAAATGCTAAATCAAAAACTTTTAAACATATTTGAAAAAATTAGTACCAAAAATAATCTATATGTTGTTATCTAGGGCATGTACTAAAATTTTATGTTTTTGTTAAAAAATAAAAAAATTACGCCCAGTTAAATATTTATACTGAAATTTTAGCCAAATTTTCTATGTCATTATTTGAATAACAGGCCATAATTTGGGAAATATTTAAGTGATTAAAATTCTTTTAGTACATTCTCTAAAAACAATATACACATCAAGCTCATGAAATATCATAGTGATATTACGAAAATTTTTTGAGTTATCGTTTTTGAAGCACACGTGCAAATTATAGACAAAAACCAGTTCATAGAAAATCGCATTTAAAGATTAAAGTACTGTGTCTTTATAAAAAATTCTCATATTGCTGATTGGCTGATTAATTTTTTATTTGATTTGCTGATTGATTTTCGGAAAAGTATTTATTTTATTTATCTTTTAAAAGCTTACTAAATTTATATTTCAAAATTAAACACTGTTTAAACTAATTTTTAACATCATTCTGGATCTTTAAACACCCACTTCCGGTGCTTTAAATGTCCACTTTTGGTTTCCTAATCTTTACGAAATCCTTCATATCTGGGAATCTAATTAACGTAGATACAAAAATAAACATGTTTTGGAAAGCCATTTAAATTCCTTATTTAACGAAAGAATTAAATAAATTTATAATTTTTGGTCAAAATTGTCGTTTTTAACGTGTACGAGTTACATCATTTCTTAATAAAACCTTTAATGTTTCGTTATTACGGCCAAATTCTTATTTTCATCATTCTTAAATGAAAGATTTAAATTTAATTTATAACGCTGTTAAAAAATTCTATAATTATATAATTTGCGAGGCATATTATCATAGCTTTTGCTTTAAAATATTATAACTTTTACAATGCATCCTGATTATTATTTTATTAAATAAGAATATTTTAGCCCAATTACAGTAATAATAAATCCAATTTTAATATCATTGTAGTGTTTCATAAATTCAGATATGAAAATTGGCAGTAAAATTTATTATGAAAAAAGTAGTTTTTTGGCTTTATTAACTATTCATTTTAAATTTTATTTAAGTTTTAATACACATTTTCAAAAAACGTTAAAGTACACAATGATAGAAAATTGTTTACCAATCACATTGCCCCTTAGATAAAGAAATCTAAGTCTTTGGTAACAATTTAGGATTCAAATTCAAGATGATATAAAAAAACAAATTAAAATTGGAATTCAAACAAATTTTAGTTTAAAAAATTTGAGAATCATTTCATAACTTTTTCAAGTTTTACATGAAATCTTATAATTAAATGAAATTTATATCCCTGTATTAATTTGAATTATTTTACGAAAAAATAATAGCTTTATAAACTTGAAAAGGAAATTCAAATAAAAATTTTTTAAATATTTTAAACTGACAAAATGAATTACTTTGCTTAAATTCATCCAATTTTAAACACTAAACATTCAAAATTTTATACTCAGTTAAGAAAAGAGCAAGAAATTAGATAATTTTGTTTAATTTGCTTTCTCTTGATGAGCAATTGTTTTTCATCTCTAAATAGGGCGATGAGCTATCAAATAAGGAAACTCTGCCCTCGAGCTTTTAAGGTTACCATATACTGATAATTTTGCTGCACTTACTCTTTAATTTAGCAATGATTGATTAGTACTGTTGATTGATTGATCATCATTACAAATTTTCCTAAAAGGTATTTCCAAACAAAATGCAAAATCTGATTTTCTTGTATAGAAATAGAACCTGTAAAAAGAGAATAATTATAATGTAAGCATTTTTATCTTCAGAAAAGTTTAAAAATTTATATTTTGGTTCTTGCTGTAAATAAACTAATTTATATTTATTGACACGTAGCATATTTTCAGAATCAAAACATAGACATATAACAAAAATTGTAATAGTGCCACGGACAATCAATGTATCGATATCTGATATTAAGTATTAAGAAAAAATACCTTTAGATTCGAGATAGGACCTTAATATAACAAAACGCATATAAGTATATGGTCCCTTTTATACTGCATTTCATCTCTGCCGGAGATCATCAGTTCGTCCTCTTCTTATTCTCTCCGATCCAACACGTTCATCTCTCCTTTGGTATAGCGCAAAAATAACAGATATCCATCAGTTGCGCTGGAACATGCGTTCCACGTCGATTCTTATCTTGCAGCAGCGAAACGAGATAGATGCGGAGAGAACAGAAGCGTAATGCAGTGTAGACTTAATAAAATTTAAAATCCATTTTACTTATTTGGTGAAGTTTACCCGGGACGTCCTTTTCTAATTGACGAGATTGAATAACTGCAGGTGGTTGCACATGTAAAGCCTTGTTACTGGGAGTTATTTTAGGAACACATACTGAAATATAAATAAATACCTGTTACTAGAGGGATTACATTTATTAATAACAGGTTATTAAATATCAACTCAATCTAAATTAATTGTTTGATAAGAAACTAAGAGCTTTCACTTTTCAACCGATTCCGTTCAGCTGAGCAAATATTAGCCACCCATTTAAGACAGAAATTTGTAAAATTAAGAATACATTTCATTTACAATCATTTTTATAAAATAGAAATAAGTAAAATCAGAATCACTTTGATTTTGTTTTGTTTCATTGAATCTGATTCTTTACGATCTGTTCCTGCCCATTTTGGTAACTTCGAAATTTATAACCATTCTCCCCACCAACTTGAACAACAGTCGAGTTCTGGATAGTGGGTTCGATACCGGATCTAGACAAAGACATTTGCTCAGAGAATGTTTCTGCATGGTAAAAGATTTTGCAGAATCCACTAATGCGATTCAATATGAAGAGAAAAACGCTAGATCTAAGATGGGGATCACATTACTTAACTATGATTGGTTGTGTTTGTGGTTTCCATTTTCAGGAATAAGCAGACGAAAACTCCCTGCAACACACACATACCCTATACTAAAATATTTAATAAAATAGAATAATATAAGTGTTTGTATTTACTTACTTTAAATCCTTTTGATGCAACGTTATAAGGGCAACTTAACATCTAAAATTATGAATCCTTTACATACCCACATCGATATGATTTCCAGAAGGACTTTCAGTAATGGTGATTCATACTCAAATGTTGCAAAAGAGAAAACTCCCAAGCACTCACTTCAAAATATATACACAAGTGCACCGTAGATATGGAATTGTTCATCAGTGACTAATATCCAACTTGGTATATTTTCAATTTAAAGAATAGTGTAATAATTCATTACGCAGTTCTTTGAAATGAAAAAAATAATTCTCTTTCTTCTATGAAACTTATTGGCTTAATTCTCCCCGAATTTTGATGTTATATTCTCACCAACATAAATGCATTTTGAAAAATTCTAATTCTTTATACAGTTTTTTTAATTGAAAACAATTCGTTTTCACCATTGAAACTGAATAGTTTAAGTCTCCTCTCAACATATTCACACCGACTTAAATATTTTTTGAAAATCCTAATTATTTATACAGCGTTACATTGAAAATAATTCGTTTTCACTAATGAAACTGAATGGTTTAATTCAACTCCTAACATATTCTCACCAACATAAATGCTTTTTGAAAAATTCCTATTCTTTATACAGTTTTTTTAATTGAAAATAATTCGTTTTTATATATCAATAAAACCGAATATTTTAACTGTAACCAAATTTTGATAGCACATTCTCATTAGCATAAATATTTTTTGAAAAACTCTGTGTGTGTTATAATCCAACTACAAATATACTTGCACTCCAGTTTTAATATAAGGAATTATTCAATCACAGTAAAAATTATAATTTGATAAACGTAATTTTTTGCAACAAAAATTTAATAGTTACAAACGTTTTAATTAAAAAATAGAATTTCAAGGATAATTTATTTCAATATAATATGTGAGAATCCTAAAAATTGTAAGCAAAATCTTCGACACTGGTGACTGATAAAAACGTACACAAAATAACCTCAAAATTCTATGGAAATGTAGGATCCTTTAACAAATTCCTTGTTACCATCACTAATGCCACAGATTTGTACACCAATATCGGAGGCAGACGATATTATATTTTCTGCGATCGAACAAACCATTTTCAGCAAAATAATGCCGAATTTAGGATAGAACATTCACAACAAAAGATTCGAATTGTCAGTCATTGTCCGATAGTTGGAATCTTGCGTGCAGACGATATAAGTGGCCGAATTGATGGGATACAAAAAAGGAAGAAAACGATTGCTTCTTTATCGATTTCAAATAGAAGTAGTGAGTGTTAAACCACTGTATATATATTAAAGAGAAAAAAGATGACAATAGTTTGGGGTAAAGTTCTTTGATGGCGCTTGTTCGACCAAACTGTGCTTAAAAACATCTGACGGTGTTTAGTAACTCGTAAAACAAGCTGATGCTATTGCCTTATATGTTCCTGGCTGAATAATACAAAAACCTTGGCTGATAATACTTAGAAGTCTGTAATTCTTAATATTAAATATTTTTATTCGAAATATTTTGGATTATTAATAATTTAAAATTAGTAAACTCTTACAATATATTATTACGATATTATCCATGAACTGTTTACTCTTAATTTTTACATAAAATTTAACTAAAATAATTTTAGAGAGATCTTTGGGGCAATTACATATACCGAATTTTTCTTTAGTTCTGATGAAAAAATTCTATTTTCTAAAATGTTTTTAAAAACTAACTTTGATTTCCTGTTTGAATGTTATTTACATTTACATCAAGCAACTCTATTTCATAAACTACATCATCAATTTAGAATGAGAATTGATAAATGTTGATTGTAATGATGGCAAATGAGTAATAGCAGTTAATTCCTTGGCTTTTTCTGCAATAGTTCTTGGATTCAATACCCATTTTAGGCGTATTCCTATTTAAATTGTAAATAATGGTTCTTAGTTGATAAAAAGGACAAAGGGTTGACAAATCAATCTAAATACGGAACAGTTTTTAAATCCGATCGAATTTAATCGAAGACTGATTATGGTTTCCAAAAGCGGTTACACCTCATAGGTAATGGTAGCAATACCTTCCAATAGAAATGATATCTTTGAGGATGGTTTGTTAAATCTCAGGGTCTTCTTCTTTGCATCTAAATTGCTAAATGTCAACCGCCTTCTAACGTTTCATTTGATTGAATCAATGGGTAAACTGTCTTCATTCATCAATGTAACTATAAGCACTTAATGTGCTTATAGTTCACATTGATGCATGAAGTATAAAGCTCAATAATTGATCTCTGTTACCTATTTATGTTATTGAAATAAAAAATAAGGCAAAATAATAGTTAGGCGAATTACAAATTTAATCTAATATCAACATTGAATCCCATGTAGGCCTTATGATACGTTTCTATTACAAGAGATCGCAGTAATTCTTTAATAAATATCAACATTTCCTAAGCAATGTACCAAAACTAAACCTAAAGCTGTACCAACTGTTCTATATTAGCAAATAAAGATTTTAATATTCCTAATATTATTGTTATTTAAAAAACCCATAGTTACATTTATATACCATGATTAATATTATAGTTACATTTATATACGTTTAACTTTATATATAATTTTAAGATTTTAAATAAATATTTATAAAAAAGTAGTACTAAAAGTTGAATTAGAAGAAACCTATGAACATGGACCTCAGATCTGTCAATATTTAATTTTAACGATAAATAAAGTATACTATATTCTGCTTATACTGAAATTTTAAAAATGTTATTGCTATTTCAAAAACATTAACACATACTTATGGGATTTTTTTTTATCTATAAATCTGTTTTTATATTGGTAAATAAAATAAAATTTTTGGAATTTTTATGTAAATCATAAATTAAAAATTCCACAATTTTGGCATTTCTTGATAGATTTGGGTACTATATACAATACCTTTCCCGCATTCTTGTCTATTTTACCTTATTGATTATTTCGTAACTACAAGTTAAAAAATAAAGTTCTTGCCTTTTTTAATGACCCAAAAGAACATGGCCTGCAGAAAGTGTAGTATCTCCAGTTGTGCAATCCCTTTGCGGTAAAATTCGGGGGTTTTGGATTCAAAGATATCCGTGAGTGTTTGCCTCGAGTCTGCTTCATTTGTGAATGATTTTTCATGAAGATGATTGTTCAGGTAATGGAAGAAGTGATAATCTGATAGTGCTATGTCAGATGAGTAAGGAAGATGGTTCAAAGTCTCCCAATGAAAACGCGGCAGGGCCACCCACGCGGCCTCGTGTTAACGGCCAAGAACAGTGCACCCTTGTGATTAACCAGTGCTGACTCCTTCTTCTTCTTCTTCTTAGAGTTGGGTTTGTATGTCATTGGGCACCTCTGCTTTTATCAGCATTTTGTATTGTTAACTCCAAACCCAATGTTTCCTGTTCCAGTTGCTCGGGTCACCCACTTTATTAATAAAGTCCGAGTCCTTTAATGGAGGTGTAACTCTCTAGTATGGATGATGCCTAAAGAAGTTAATCTAAAGAGGGCAAGGGCCTCGCATTCGTAAATGATATGCTTGGCCGTTTCCTCTTGCATGACATATCCTGCAGATAGGGTCTTGCTGAAACAGTCCCATTCAATTGAGGTGTTTTCTGAAATAATAGTGCCCAGTTATAAAGCCTACGATTAAACGTATCTTCTGTCTAGAGCATCTTAGAATTTCAGAGGCAATCCTCGCTGATGATCCACAGATGATTCTGGTCAGAGAGTCAGTCATGCTAGCGATAGCTTCCTGACTTTCACCAGAAGAATATGGTTTGGAGGTCACTTCTACCTCCTGTGAAGGATTCATTGCTGCCTCTTCACTAGATTGCCTCTGAGTTCCCTTGTCTTTTTCAGCAAGGTCTACTTCAAAGGCTTCATCTGCAAAGGCAGAAAGATTTATTATTTGTTGTGTCTTTTCAGCCACAAGATAACAATTAGTAAGCTCAGGTAATATAACAGTCCACCTAGCATTCCCTGAGTTATTGGGTAAGGCAAAAAAAGCTCTAGAAGTTCGCCAGGCAACTAGAGACTCCGTTAAGACACCATTTCCGCGATGCCAAATAGCCCTAGGCACGGGTCGCATAACACCAGGGTTTACGAGAGCTGGTTCGTGGCCAATGATTCTATATTCAAGGCTATCCTTTCAAGTGCTGACTCCTTCTTTTGCAAAGTCTGTTAAACATATTAAAACTCCTGCTCGTATAGCTCCGCAGTGACAATTTGGCCCTTGGTTGGCAACTCATAGTGAACCACTTAACGACTAGTCTGCCAGACACCCTCTCATCCCAGTATCATCACAGAAGAACAAATCTCCCGACCTGAATTTGTGAAACCAATGTCTTGCTGTACGTTCATCCACAGAACTATCTCCAAAAACTTGACATAATCGGCGACTTGATGAACCAGCTGATAAACCCATTTTGAAGTTGTAAAGTAAACAATCAAAATGCGCTTCTTTATCAAGTATATTTCTTCTCGTTACTGTACGAGTTAAGATTGATGAATGTATGCGATGGATCCGTTTTTATAACGAACGATACACATACTCTCGACTGACCGAACGATATACATACTCTCGAATGTTTATAGAGAAGGCAACCATTCAAACCTCATTCATACAAGGAAAAGACAAAGACAGGATAGATAAAGAGAGAAAGTACATCCATGCCCGAACCGGGATTCGAACCCAGGACCTCCTTATCCGCAGTCAGGCACGCTGACCACTAAACCAGTTGGTCGGAACTTATTGCTTGTTTTTTCCCCTACAGAATTTTTTGAAGGGTGAATAGTTTGAAAATAAAGAACACATGAATCAAGCACTGTTTCAGTTTTTCGCATGAAAAGACGAAACATTTTTCAAAAAAGGGGGTACACAAATTGCCCTCAAGCTTGCAAAAGTCATTAATAATAATGGCAATTTTATTATTTAATAAATTTTTTGGACGTTACGAAAAATTTGTGTAAAAAAACAGCCTTAGGCAACTAAGCTGTATAAACTATATGATATCAAAATCATAAAAACTTTCCTAGTTCATAAATATCGTAAATATTCTCTTTCAACTCATGGTTGGTATGATGTTGGCAAACAGGATATGCTGTTACTTTTAAGGGTAGTCGCTTGCAGCAGACAACTGTATCAGGATTCATAAGTTTAATCTCAAATGTCTTAGAAAGGACCAATGAAACAAGATCTTCCTCATGGACACAGGAAATGCAACATCACGCATGTACCCCTGTGGACATCTATTTTCCTGATCAAACCTTGAAATAGTGGACTTGTTTTGAAGTCCTCTAATTGTTTTGGATTCTTTGTGAGATTTCATGGCTCTGGCATAGACTATTGGCTAACCAGAGAAGATAGGAAACAATAACAACAACAGAAACACATTATAGTTGAAAGTATTTTTTTCTTTTAGGTATGTATTTACATTTTCTCATTAAAAGAAATTTATGTGCATAATATTTTTATTATTATACATACGGATATAGCAAGAACGTAGAATTAAATTAAATGAGAAAAGAAAGTTTAAATTTTGATAAGGTTGTGGTAGCCTTGTAATTAGGGCATCAGCCTTCCGTCTGAAATGGTGGGATTCGATTCCTAATGCCGCAAAAGACTTACCAAGTACACGCGATATAAATGTCAAAATTGAGCGAGTGGATCCTCTGGTGGTGCCATCTGTCGGAGGAGTTGAGAGTAAAGTCGTACTTTCACCATCGTGGTGCTCTGATTAAACGAAACCTATTCACTTTACGCAGACTACTGATTTAAATTCGCATAGCCAGTGTCATATGTAACAATTACAACAAATTTTGTTAATAAAAATAATTATTTGATTTTAATCATAATTCATCATATAAAACCTTCATAACCTAATTTTGCCCATCCAAACTGATATTATTTAGCAAATCCTGTTCAAATTAGAATCTAAAAAGTTGAAATTCTTCTTATTATCATCCTCATTTCTCGATTTACGAAATTTTTATTTGGAGATTTGGAGTTTAGCATCTATGCATCCAGATGGTGTATTAATACTTTTATGGATTTTCAAGCGCATTTTGCCAATTTTGCAAATAACCAGAGAATATCTTTAATTTTTTTATACACACCTAAGGGTCACATTGGTTAAAGCAGCACTTTGCTAAAAATTTAGCCATAAATTATGCAAATGCTTTTCTACCTGAATTTGGTAACAATATTTCTTGTCTCAAAAATAGATTCACTAAAATACTTCCTATCAATGTTATTATATTCTTATAAAGTTCGCTAATGCATGCAATTTCTCAAATAAAAATGTCTCGTAATTATGCTGCGAGCTGGATCCGGCATTGCGGTTATATCAGCTGTTGTTCCATTATATATAAATATCAGAAGGGAAAATCGCAATCGTTTCTGTAAAAACAAAACGCAAGCGACCACCCCAAGGGCCCTGTCGGTCCAGCCCGCCATTTAATTAGGGGCGTGGGAAAAGGCACTGTGACTAGAGCAGCAGACGATTTCAGAAGAGTTTTGAGAAATTAGGGGGAGGTCCTGACACGACTTGTTGTACCTTTTTTTTAACTGCTCATTCATTCGATATTTTTTGTATCACCCTTATGTCGTGATACGGATTAGGGGTCAAGGGGGGATGGGGTGGGAATAAATCTTCCAAAATTGCTCGCATTCGTCGACGTAAGTGGTTTTTAATCATCTTGTGGCGTTGGATTCGGCGTTTAGTTTTGCAGTGATTGTTATAAATTTATATTTTCTTTCTGTTATGGTTTTAGGTAATTGTGAAGAATCATGGATTTAATAGTTATATAAAAAAATACAATAAACTTTAAAATAATAAATGAAATACACTAATCCTTCTTTGAATATTTTATTCAAGGTATAAAATAAACATAATATAATGTAAAGGTTAATATATAAAAAGAAAAACTACCTTCTGAAAAATATTTCTTAATTAATAATATTTCATATAAATTGAGAAATATTTAAAAAAATATTTTTGATCAAGATATAAATCTTTTCCTTAGATTTATTTGCAAGGATCTTAAAAAGAAATATTTTAAATGTTTTTACTTTCAACATTAATAAATATCTTAAATAATTCATTTGTTAATAAGACCAACTTACACCCAATTTTTAGCAGACTAGAACTTTTTGAAAGATTATGTAACAAAATTATATTTTCTCTTTGCACATTCACTAATTCTCTCAGATGATATGCAACTCAACTTGTGCTCATGTTTAATATTCAAATACCTCTTCTGCAGAAAGCCATCGTGTTAATGGAGCCTAAACATGTTACAAATCGTGGTGTTAAATCCTTTCATTGGACCAAAAAAGTAACAAAACAAATCAAATCAAAATATCCAATGGAGTTTTCGCTGTAATTTGTATATCAGTGCTACACTAGAACTGTAAAATGAGTTCACAGAGTATCTGGAGAAAACGACTTGGGTATAAATAAATAAAAACCTAAAGACACATTTTAGATCAGTTCGCAATAAGTGCAATATAAACTAACACGGGTGATTTCTATAAGATTATGTACCTAAATATATCAGTGAGGAAAGTAAAATGGTAATTATTAAGCATCCCTAGGTAGATTGTGGTAAACAACTCACCATGCTTCTAGAGGAAATACAATAATTGTGGCTTGCGCAAAATTTTGCTTACATATCCTTAAATACAGGGTTAGCAAGAAATAAGTTTCCCACTTCAGAGGGCTGTAGAATACGTTCTACTCGTCCAAATGAGATAAAATTTGAACTACAGATAATTCAAATGATGCGCTTGACATTTATTAAAAATGGTACAAAATTTCACCGATAGATGACGCTATAATACACATAAAAACATTTGATATGCTTTATAAATGTTAAAAAATAATAATGAAAAAGTAGCGTTACAACTCTTCAATATGCCCTTCTTCATTTGGCATTCATTTGGAAAGGCAATGTCTACCGTAAAAGGCCAGCATGTGTACCAGATCTGAAGGACAGAATTAGGCAACATATCCTTGATATTCCGACAGACTCACACCGGTCTGCTGTCGAAAATATGGTTCTGCGGTTAGAGCACATTGTTGAAAATGAAGAAGGGCATATTGAAGAGTTGTAACGCTACTTTTTCATTATTATTTTTTAACATTTATAAAGCATATCAAATGTTTTTATGTGTATTACAGCGCCATCTATCGCTGAAATTTTGTGCTATTTTTTAATAAATGTCAAGCGCATCATTTGAATTATCTGTAGTTCAAATTTTATCTCATTCGGACGAATAGAACGTATTCTACAGCCCTCTGAAGTGGGAAACTTATTTCTTGCTAACCCTGTACATGAAGTAATATGTTGCTAAATATTTCTTCTGTATTGTGGAACCTCATTCTAAGTAAATCATAAATTCCAGGGTAATGCCAAGAAGTTAGTTTCGGTTCGATGTCTGTCCCAACAAAGAAACCAAAGAACAGATCAAGTCTGTTCAATTGAGTATCTCACCTCTCAAGATCTCTCCAGTGATTTGGATGCATAAGTTTGAAGAATAAGACACTAGCTGAGGAGTCGCTTACTTCACTCGCCTGATTGTGGTTCAGAACTAGGAAATAGTTTATGAAGTTTATTTACCTTGATAGTCAGAAAAAGGTAGTGGAAATCTTTACAACATACTTTCTGGCGTTTGTTTCCAAGAAATTATGGATATTTTTCAATCACGATGACAGTTATTGTAAAGCAATGTCCGAGGATATAATAGGTCTACGTTACTATCTACATTAAGTCGATCTAGAAGTGTTAACTCTCTTGCAGTCAAGAAAACATTTTTACTGAAACATAACATATTCTCGGCAATAGATTTTCTTGTGATTAGTACTCAATTAAGGCATCTAGAGACCAAACCTCTCTGTTCTTATCTATAATCTATTTATTAATATATATATATATATATATATATATATATATATATATATATATATATATATAGAGAGAGAGAGAGAGAGAGAGAGAGAGAGAGAGAGAGAAAGAGAGAGAGAGAGATTAAAGTAGTTTTTTTTTTTTCAATAACGGCGGGCACTTGGGGGACTAACCCTTCGCCACAACAAGGCCGGAAACTGCTACTCATTTGTCGTTACCCAGCGGGCACCTGTGAACCAAGTCACGGAGGCGAGTAGCATTACCCGCGTCATACCACCACAGACTCATTTATAGGGCGGGCCACATTCATACATCAACACACAAGAAAGGACAGAGAAACACAGAGAGATAGTAACATCCATGCCCGAACCGGGATTCGAACCCGGGACCCACAGCTCAAGAGTCAGGAACGCTAACCACCCAGCCATTGGTCGGCAGATTAAGATTAAAGGAGTAAAATTGCTTACAATAAACGTTATTATTATTATTATTATTATTCCTGGAAAATTTTTTATCAATATACAATCGGCATATTTTATAATTAATTCTTATTTTATTCGATTATAATATCTAATACCTCATTTTAAAGTCAAAACCTCATAAGAGTAAAATTTAATTATTTCATGTATAAAAATATGTATGATCTCAGCTAATAGGTAATAAAAAATTTTTATTTATTAAATTGATAAATAAATTACATTATAATCTCAAATTATAAATTTAGATAGTCATTAAAATTAGCGTTCTTTAAAATTAACTCAATTTAAATGGTTTTACTTACATTTTAGATATAAAACAAATTATTGATTCATAATTCTAGCGAAATGAGAACATTTAAGGATTTATGAAATATTAAGAACTTTTGGTTTTATGGCATGATTGTTGGCTGTTCTAATATGTCCTAATTCATTATTAATTTATGGAAAAGCTATTACAGAACACTACTTAGCTTAATTTGAAAGAACGTGGTGATCATCAGAGAGATTTCATGGAACAAATTGACCTCACCAGAAAAATGAAAATTACTTTGAAAACATTTTTAAATTATTTGCTCTTGTCAAGAAATTTTAATAACAAAATTATTTTCGTAAAAATTAACCAATTTGAAGGAAATCCTGGTATCGTCATTTAAAAAATTGAAATTGGAATTACATTGAATAAACTTGAAGTGAAGCTGAAGAAAAAGGAAAAAAACTTGAAGGAAAAAAATACCTGTTACACTCTTTTCATTTCATCCAATAATTACTCAACAAATTGCTTAGAAATTATGTTTAATCACGAAAAAATATTAAACATTTTTTATTTTACAAATAATAGAAGAAGCTAAATTACAATTTTTAGAAAAAATAAAACAAAATTATAAGAAACGGAACAAAAAACTAAATAAAAATTTTGAGTTGTAAAAATCCCCTCTTGTTTTAATAAATGTAAAAACATGCATTTTTTTTATTAATTTTTATTAATTTTTACAATTTTTTATTAATTTAACAAATTTATTAATTTTTACAACAACATTAATTATCAGTTGTTAAATTATCGATGCAGTATTCTCTATATTAAAAAATTGGTGCTTGTTCTATTGATGCAAAAGCTTCCTCAATTTTATCGGAATAAATATCTTTGCTAAGCCACTTTTTTTATTTTTAACAAACATAATAAGTATATTTTAAATAAAGCATTTGTTTCCTAGTTGTGATGAAAGTAGAGCGAAATAAAATCTACACCACGAAGATGGCGACAATTTGTCTCTCGCGAATCTAGTTTCTTATTTCCAAAGACTCGCACAATTTGATAAATGCTCGCCACTTATTAGTGCCATGTTATTAGCAGTAGTTAAAGAAATTTCTTGCCATTTGGCGACCGAAAATTACTCGGCGACTGAAAACGGAGAAAAAGAAACAACTTACGCAATTAGGAAAAAAAATCGATATCTCCTTATTTTTATTATTTTCTTTTTTTCGAAATACATATAAGTCAAATCTAAGAGAGGAAATGATTTAATCTATGGAACTTATATTTAAAAAATTAAATAGGCAATTTATTCTTAAATTCATGCAAATAATGAAATAAGCTTTACTCATTTTTAATGAATGCATTATTAGAAAATTTAATGAGTATAAAATTAAATTAATGAATATAATATTAAAAATATGAAATGATAATATTTTAGCTTGCAATTTCCAATTCACTACTGTCTTTCTAAAATATACTGTTAATAATGACCGTTGGTAGTCAAAGATTTCCACTTTTCAGCACTGCAAGTAGCTGAAGTGATGGGACTTTATTGAGTGGGGCACTCAGTAGGTGTGCCATCAAAGATTCGAAAGTGGTTATTCGTAATTTAAAAGCAGGGAACAAGCAGAAGAGCCTTAGACTTTACCTGCCACTCTCAGTAGTATCATTTCACATGGAAGATATTGCGACCACAACATATTTAACATGCCCGAGCCGCTATCAGAGGACACGACGGATCTTCGATTGGTTCATGATTCAAACTCATTACATTCCGACAACAGGAACAAACGTCATAACCAATCAGGGCACGACAATCTTGTTTCTCAAAAATATTTTCGACATTCGTTGGCATCACACCTGTTGCGGTTGTTTTCTACTTAAAGCTAGTAGTTTAAAATTTCAGTTTGATAACAAATAAGATAATAGATTTGATAATAGAAAAGATAATGATTTGATAAGAGATAAATTAATGATTTGATAAGAGATAAGATAGTATATTTGATAACAGATTAGATAATAAAATAAGAGACAAGATATTATACTATGAAATAATGCATTCATTTTGCATATTTACCTCCGATAATAAACTTCTCATAGAGAGTGAGTCGTATTCATGAGAGAGAAAACTAGATAAACCAGAATGGAGCCACTCAAATATCCATGCTTGTTTAAAATACAAATACAAATGTTGTATCAGCCTCTAGCTATTTAATACCAATATATATATATATATATATATATATATATATATATATATATATATATATATATATATATATATATTACTAGTTTTATTATTTATAATAATATATTAATCAGTGATATTATCTTGCTGCTCTCTTTTATTTTCTAAGAAACTAACTTTTATTTCCTCAAATTTTTTATTTAAATAAAGGATTTTTTAAAGAAAACAAAGATTTTTATTTATTAAATATTAGAAGGATTTATTTAAGGGTTATTTTGCTCACAATTACACATCATTAAATAAAAATTTTGAAACAAAGAAGAAATAGTATATATGGATAATCCAATAGATGTTTCTGCATCTGCTAAAAGATGGCAGCACAGGAAATAAATTTTCTTTAAGAGTGATTTCTGCCTGGAAAGCGCTTTTAATTCTCTTTCTAAAATAGTTATAAAAGAAAAATGCATCATTTTTTTATAACTTCAAATTTGATTGAAAGTTAAAAGGGACCTATTTTTATTATTGATTAAAGTGAAATATAAAGCTATTTCTTTGTTTAAAAAAATATTTTAGGAATACGTAATCATAGTGAAAAAAGTAATTCAAATTCTAGTTTGGCTTCCGAATGATATTCCTGTATTTAAAATAATTATAAAATAAATAATTTTTTATAAATGTTCATTTAAAAATATTAATTCATTTGATTTTCAACATAACTGCAATTTAGTATATTAAATAAACAATAATAAATTTAAATAAAAATATAAATATAATAAAACAGATAAAAATAGACTTGAGAATTAATTTAATTTAGTGACAACTACACAAATCATCTTTATATATAGATTTATAAGAAATTATTCAACTATAATTTTACTTTAAGTGTTTTGCAATATTTCATTCATTATAGTGTTATCTTTCAGAACCGCCTTAATGAGCCTAATTAGAACTTGAATATTACTCATTATTCGAATCAAACATTAAGAGAAATAATTTTTACAGTAAAATTTATATAAAATATGATGGATGTGTTTAATTCTTTGAAAAAATACTTATAGTAATTTAGTTTATTATTTTAATAAAACAAATGTATTTGGAGGCAAAAATTTCATCCTGCAACAAATTAAAAACTAAAAACAAGTTGTTCAAGGATAATGGAAGATTTTGTAGTTTTAGAAATCTAATAATATCAAAATAAGCCTGCAGAAAACTTTGATAAAATCTTTATAAAAAAGAATTTTAAGAGAAAGACAATTTTGATGCCAAATAAATCAGAAGAACTGCTATGGATTTTGAGACAAAAATTTTGATAAAGAATTTTAAACAATATGACTTGTAGGTTTTATTTAATCAAGAGATATATGAAAAATATGATGAATCCGAATTTGCGGGTTCGTATACAGTACATAAGCAGTACATCATCAACAATTGTGTCCCATTTGTTGGTAATATCAACGTGTACCGTGTCGAAATTCATGCAATCATGTCATAAGAATATCGGTGAGTCAGAACTGTGGAAGATAAACCAAACTCACTGCGGAAGACAGACTGACATTTAAAATGTAATCACCAAAAACAAAATTATGGGGACAAAATTCACTGCAAAGCTGGATAAACATTTACAGAAGCCAGTATTGACTACATTGTTCGAAAAGGAATTTCAAAAATAAACATTTTAGATCAGAGCTACGATTGCAAAACTCCTTGAGACAAATGTAAATCGCAAATGGCGACTATAATTTTGCAAGAAAGCAGAGAAAACATTTCTTGCTTTCCGATGAATCCTGATTCTTTTTATTCTTTTTCACTGGAAGGGTTTATCTTTCTAAACCCCATAGAAACTCACCATTCAGACTCTTTCCTTCTTAGAGAGAAGTATAAGGGTGGTTCCATAATGGTTCTGTCCCTCATCTCGTGGCTTGGGTTAAGTCACCTTAGATAGACATGTCACTAACATGTTATGTCACTCTTCTTCCAAACCAAGTGCTTTCTATGACGCAAACTTAGTTTCCGTCTAGAAATTTCACCTATCAAGATGATAATTAACCTATTCACCATAGTCGAACTATTGAATTATGGTTTTGGGAACATGAGCACTCAGTTTTACACTTTGTGTGGTTTGCCCAGTCACCAAACTAGAACATAATAAAAATCCTGTGATCTGCATTGGCAGAAAATATGACATTATCCTCTACCTCTTGGCTTTCTCTGAGAGCCTGAGCAGTTTTGGCATAAGGACTGATACAACATCTCACTTACTGTGATATTGCATATGTTCATTTCAAAAAGGATTCACATGGTTTTAATTGCCAAAGGTAATTTCACACTATATTAGATGCAAAATACTTCTTTTTAAATATAATACTACTATTATGCCAGAAAAAAATATAATTTTTCCCTTATTTCGATCAACCTCTTGTGTGTCTTTGAAGTCCACCACTAATCCTATAGTTTTGGATGAGAACAAAATCTTATTAATTACAGCCTCTTGAAATACTAGCTTATTTTTTCCAGAGTAGCGTTTCTAATTCTATCCAGCCATTGTCATGAACCACGTCTCCCAAGCTTTTTCGTTCACAGTGAATATGGCAAAGCTTTGAAAGAGATCTGAGAGTAAAAGGATTTTTTTTTCAGTTACCTCAAAATATCGCTTAAACAATACTAAACGAAACAGCATTTTAAAATTCCATGAGTTTGAATTAAAAAGTGGAGGCGGAATTAAGGAATAGATGTTGAAAAATTAAATTTCTGCTAATTTGTTATCTTCTGAATAAAGAAGATGGATGAAATATAAAAGAATCATCCACATAAAACAAGACACGAATATTTTTAATGTACTTTTAATTCAAGGTGTAAAATGAAAATCTGGCATCTACGTCTTCTTGTTCACTCTTTAAGATGCATTTATATTACTAGGCTATAGAAAGCTTGATTAATTTGTAATCTCGATTCATTCCAATTATGATTATTATTCCACTCGTAATATATTTTTGTATTTTTACAACATAACAACACGAATGCTGTTATGTTATGCAATTGCTTGATGAAGAAATCCTTCATTTTCCTATGGTAACGATATCGAATTCGAATTATGAGCTTGTTAAGAAGTATCACACTTAAACAGCTTAATATTTCATTGATTCTATCGCCCTACCATTGGCATGATATACAAGCTTAGGATGAAAGGTACCAAATAAAATATCAATCTCATCAATTGACCATGATAATAATATTATGAGAAATAGTTTGTTTACTTAGCTATTTCTATAATCAGAAATACTCAATCAAAAACAAATATATAATTTCAGTGGGATAATGAATATTATAGTTGCAAAATTTTATCCCATTTCTTATATGTGGCATAGGTAAATCAAAAGGGAAAAACACTATATATATATGTATATATAACTTACAATATAAAATTTAAACTAGAATAAAAAATTTCTTAATTTTGATGATTCATTGTATATTATACAAGAACATTGATGTTTCGTTTTCGATACTATTAAATTACTCTTTGTCTGTTTGTCTGCTACTTTTGCCTGTCTGTCCATATATACATCTATACTTTTGCCTTTTTATATGTTTTTTTCTCAATTAATTTTGTAATTTCCAATCCCACAAACATTTGCATATTTTTAATAACAAAATTTACCGCGCATATTATTGAGTAAAGCAGTTTCTTCTTGATGTAGGCAGAATTCCATAAAACTTTAGCATCTGAAACATCGATTAAAACTGAAATCTTCCATATCGATTAAATATTAGATTATTAAATAAGTAATTATTCAAAAATTTACTTCTATAAATAAGGACATTAACGATTCAAAAAATAACTTCCTAGATTTGCCATTAACTTTATTTAGCATCCATCTGTTCGATCACATTCGAATCAATCAATATGAAGACAAAATACTAGCCCACAATACCGTAGTTCGACCGAACACATTCGAAGCCCATTTAGGCAAATCTTCTTATCTTACAACTGCAGTACAAACAAAAAGCCTTTTAAGCATTTAAGAACATAATGCAGCCTTGAAAATCGCTTTTAAAAATAAATAAAAACTCTTTTCATTCATAGTTTATTGCTCACAAATTGGCAACAGGCCCCGATTGCAGACGACAATCGTGGCGTTCGATCTTTTCCTTGCATCGTCGCCTTTTCGAGCGAGCCATAGACACTCTTTCATGCGTTGCGTTGCGCCCGCCGTTTCTTGAAGTCCCCTTGTCAAGGCTTTCACAAAAGAAATAGTTCACAGTTGATGGGGTAGGATTTTTAATTTCATCCCATGTTAATTGTTGAGGAAAAGGTTAAGCGCTTCGAGTATTTGTTCCGGCAAAACGTCACCTGGTTCTTTTTTCCCCGAGAGCCAACGACCTATAAGTTGGTTCCTAGTGCTCAATTGCAGGAATACGTTTCGTTTTGCAAAGGGAATATTAAATTGCTCTCAACAAAATCCATCTTATAAAGAAATCGAATAAGCATTCAAAAAATTATGATTAACTTCCAAAGTTATCAAGAACTGTCTTAAGGAGCCACCTTCAAATTGAATTCCCATTGATGATTTTTCAAGATTCAAAATGATAATTTCTTAGCTTATTTCTGTATCTTAGATAATTTCATAGCTTATTTCTGTATCTTAGATAATTTCTTAGCTTATTTCTGTACTTTAGATAATTTCATAGCTTGTTTCTGTATCTTAGATAATTTCTTAGCATATTTCTGTATCTTAGATAATTTCTTAGCTTATTTCTGCATCTTAGATAATTTCTTAGTTTATTTCTGTACCTTAGATAATTTCACAGCTTATTTTTGTGTCTTAGACAATTTCATAGCTTATTTCTGTATCTTAGATAATTTCATAGATTATTTCTGTATCTCAGATAATTTCTTAACTTATTTCTGCATCTTAGATAATTTCTTATCTTATTTCTAAACTTAATATACGTCACTGTATTAAAAAATTAAATAACTTATTATTTCGATATATCAGTTTCATATTCGGAATATAAACAATTAACATTCTAATAATTCAGAAAGATTAAAGGAGAATATTTATTTATACAATCAACAATTAATATTTTTTATTCTAGAAAGTTATTTGGTAATATTTAAATTTAATAGAGATTAATTCTTTTAAATATCTTAGATTCTTTCATTTCATAGAGGTATTTGTTTTTCTATATATGATTAAGTATTACTAAAATTAAAGTTGCATGAAGTACAACATTAAGTGAATTAAATTTGAGGAAATACTATATTAGCCTTATATAATGCTCTCAAATCTCAATGTCTTACATACTACTTTTTATAAACATTAAACTGTTTTCATTTACTGCGTATACAATTTGATTACTTCTGACTAGCCGTACAAACCACCAATACTTGATGACTTAGCTCCCAATTTAAAACTTCTATTTAACTTGGAGGGAAGAATTGGTTGATATAGAAGAATAATACAATTTACATATGTTATTTTTAATAATGTTTTACTTATATTTTTTCAAAATTTTATTTTACACTCTGGAATGAAGTCTTACCGAAAGTTCAGGTGAAAATAATCAAATGGGATATTAAGGTCTTGAATATTGTCTTAAGTTCCGAAAATTTTCGATTGTGTTTGTGGTAAAAGGTATTCGAACTCTGTGAAGAACCAAAATATGCACTCCTCTTATAGATTTTCCAATGCATTTTTTATCGAGAGCATATTGAGGAAAACGTAAGCAAATCTGTAGCAATGGGTGAAAACAATGCTCTTTTAAACATTGAAAAAAATAGTTATTTTTCAATCATTGAAATAGTTTACTTTTTAAAAAAATGGCTTTCTTTTACATAAAAAAGAAGAAATTCAATATCGTATATTTATAAATATTCTTTTTTTTTTTTTTTTTTTGCCTTTAAGGTTTCCGCATAGATGAAAATTTTTAAAGAAAAAGGAACTAGATGTCTTTTTTATTGAACCGAAAAAAGTACTAAAGCAAGGCGTTACACAGTTTAAATTAATCACATATAAATCAGCCTTAATTATGATTTAAACTAATTACAAACGCTTAAATTAAAATTCCAGAGTTTTTATTTAAATTTTCTTTGAGACTAACATCTTTATATAAGTTACATTCCATTCCATATAGAAATATATAATAAGAATAATAATGAACTCATCAACAATTTTTTTATTTATTGAGAAACTTATCTTTATATTGATAATTATAAATCAACTTTAGTAATTACCGTATCAAAACATAATTTAGCTTTAAATAACGATAAACTCTGATTGTGTATATATATATATATGTGTGTGTGTGTGTGTGTGTGTGTGTGTGTGTGTGTGTGTGTATGATGTGCATGTGTGTGTGTGTGTGTGTGTGTGTGTGTGTGTGTGTGTGTGTGTGTGTGTGTGTGTGTGTGTGTGTGTGTGTAATTCAATATAAAATTCTTAATTAAATCACAACATAATTTTAATTTCAACTAGTATTTCACAGTTAGATTAAAAATAACTGTATGAAAAATCTCAAAAATACTTTTAAAATGATTTTAAATATATATAAATATTTTTATATAGAAATATACATATACTAGTAAAATAATATTTAATAAAAAAATTGTAATAATGATGAATTTATTAATCAGGGATAAAATCATTAGTTTATGTAATTTCAGTTTATTTTACAATAGTGTACTTATGAAATAAAAACATTAATTAAAGAAGGAAGTGTTTAATGGCAAAATACAATAATTTTTGTTTGAAACTGGCCATTAATTTACAAGTGTATATTAACACTAATTTATATAACATTAATTTACAAGTGTAATTTCAAAAAGTTTATATTAACTTGTAGAAAATACATTAGTAAACATAAAGCTATTGAAATTATATTTGGAGGCATATAAAAGAGTTTACTTCTAGAGAAAATAATATTATTAAATAAGAATATTAATTGTATATTATCATTTTTTATAATTTTATACAAATTACTCAATATTATTATTCAATAGCTATGTCTCAACTCAGAAGACAGTTACACAATGAAATTAGATTTTGGTAATTATTAATTTTAAAGTTCAGAGTCCTATGATTTTGGATCAATCTATGTAAAATTATTTAGCATTAAGTAAAGAATGCATTGCGAATTTTAAAAAAATTTATTATTAAAATTAGTGATTGTGTGTGTACGTAGAGAGATGAAATGCTTCTAGTTTAAATTGAAAGTTTAAAAAAAGTTAACAAAATATATAACTTTAAAAAAAATCAATTTTAGCAATAAAATTTGAATTTAAGATAGCCATAAAATATATTTCATCATATTTCAAATATATGAAAGATTTTATTTCTAGTAAGTTCCTCAACTTAAAAAAGTCAGTTATATTAAAAATCCTGTTGATTTTTGTTTCGATTTTATGTAATAAATTTTATTATTTTTCGAAACACATTCTTGTTTGTGTTCGAAATATTTATTGTTTTATTCAAAAGCATTAAAAATTTTTAAAAACTCATTCATCTTTGAAAAAAACTCATTTCCAACTATAGTTTGCTTTGAGAATTCAAGAATATTCATAGTAAAGTATGAACAATAAATATTCTTTGAATTCTAAACAACTATCATTAGCAGAATGAAATTGAAGAATTGTACAAAAAAACTATTTTTTTAGGGGTAAGTATCTCATGCCAAATTGATCACATGAGTATTTTTGTCGCGTATGTGACAGTGAGTTTTTATGGTTTTCTCCTTTGTGATTTGTAAATACAATTTATTAACACATTACACTTCTCTCCTGAAGAAATACACTGCAGATATTTTACAAAATGAAGCTGTTTAGTTATTCACCATGAAAAGTCAAAGCCAAGCTGATTAAATATCAAATTGCTTGAAAAAATTTATATAAATTTGAAAAACAGACATATATTAAAATAACATAAAACTTAGATTAAAGATTCCAGAGATTATTTATTATGTTATCTATTACATATTGAAAATATTTGTCATTAAATTGCTGATAAATGTAATTACTTTTTCTTTCTTAAGATGATTCTAAACTAAATATTTTTGTACACTGTTTCTTTTTAAAATATCTAAATTAAAAAGTCATAATACATTTGTTTTGAATAACGAAGCTGCAAATCAGAGAATGGTGATAAATCTAAAAGAAGGAAAAGAAATTGGAAGTTATTTACATAATATCATTAATATTACTCGCAAACAGAAGAATGTTAGAGTGCATATTGGCATTCTATATATCAGGTTGGGGAATAATTTCGTAGCGTTTTTACCAAAAACTTTTTTATTTAAACAAAAAACAATAATTACATCAGTAAGTGAATCAATTATATATTTCCGTTGGTTTACAACTTTTTCTCACCTTTCGACCCATTTGTTGATGCCGTTCCGCAAAAAATCACCTGGTCTGCTGTTAAAGATGCTGTTGAGCCAGTTTTTAAGGACTTCTACATTGCCCAGCTACACCGCGTAAATGAGGGTTTTCGACTGAAAAGACCTGATCGACATGGTCAAACCATATTCCTTCACGACAATGCCAGGTCCTATGTTGTATAAGTTGTCAAACCCGCACTGCAAGAGCTGAAATGGGATATCCTTTAGCATCCGCCGTATTCTCCGGATCTTGCACCGACCGATTACCATTTTTTCCGCTCCTTGTCAAACCATATAGAAAGGCATTATATTCGATAACAAAGAGGTCCTTAAAAATTAGCTCAATAACTTTTTTGACACCAGACCAGACGATTTTTGGCGGAACAGCATCAACAAATGGGTCGAGAAGTGGGAAGAGGTTTTAAGCAGCAACAGCGGCGAATACATATATATATATATATATATATACATATATATATATATATATATATATATATATATATATATATATATATATATATATATATATATATATATATATAATAGATTAACTTATTATCAAATCAAAGAATTATTGCTTTTTGTTTAAATAAAAGTCTTTGGTAAAAACATTTCGAACTTATTCTCCAACCTAATATATGAAATAAGCAGAAATATAAAATCCTTTGACTACGAACATTAAATACAAAAATAAGGATTACGAGCTTTTTTGTACAGAAATACCAGCCAAAAAACGTTATGAATTTTACTGTTAGTTATAAATACAACAATATACATTAATTAAAAAAATATTTAGGTCTAATACAAGATTTGGAGAGGATGTCAGCAATAAGCATTTCGAAAGTGTTTCACACACAACTCATACCCATTGCCATAAAACTCGGAAGATTGTGCTAGTCTTGTTGTAATGATGCCACATAGTATATAATAAAATGGCCGAAATCTACTGTAAGTTATTTATCTTAACACCAACAGTGTATGAAAAGAATTTTTTTAATGTCATCCGTATACATCGCCAGGTAGAAAATTCCAAAAATATTCTTTAAGACAAACCTTAACAAAAGAGCATGCAGAAAGCAAAAACATTCCCCACATCTCCAGACATTCAGTAGTGTCTGAGATCTAAACCGTAACATTCCATTTCGAAGAAGACCATCTTAACCATCGAGAAAGAAGACCTTAACGAATGTAAGTTCTTGAATATTGGTTAGACTAATATCGTGTTTAAGATATTTAAGATAAAAGAATGTTAACAATTTGGAAAATGAAGATATTTCGTTTTGCGACAGTAATATACTGAGTATCAACTCCAAGAATAGTTCCTTTCAAATATGCTGGTTAATGGCAGTTGTTATAACAAGATCTGTCTATTTCATATTAGAACAAGAGCTGTCAATTTCCTGTTATAGCAACATGCGTCTATTTATTTTATAGAAACATGTATATTTATTTTATAACAACATATGTATATTTATTTTATAACAACATATGTATATTTATTTTATAACAACATGTGTATTTATATTTTATAACAACATGTTTATATTTATTTTTTAAACAACATCTGTCTACTTCATGTTATAACATCTGTCTATTTCATGTTATAACATCTGTCTATTTTATGTTATAACAATGTGAGTCTGTTTCAAATAGTAATTAAAAATGTTATGAATTTCCAGTACTTAGGATAATTTTTCGTTCTTTTCTCAAAATAGGGTTCAGTTGATGTTTTCTTCTGCCTCCTTCTATAAAAAAATGGAATGTGCTTTGTTCCCATGGAAACAGAGAGGCACAGACAAATTGGCGGGAGCTATTCTCGCTAACAAAAGGATTATATACATTATTTTTGAGCCTATAAGCATTAGAGCTTTAAGTAGCAGTTCAAACTCGTCTGTGCGCCTATCTAAAAACTGTCATTATTCAAAAACGTTGCCTTTAGTATGTGTGTTGTTTTTTACATATATTAATCAGTAAAAATAGAAAATAGCTTCTAATTGTATTTACACACATCAAACGTTGAAAAATATACAAGCAAAGAATCCGCTTTGAATGCCAAATGATTTACCAGAAATGTTTATATGAAAATAAGCAAAATCCATATGCTGTCTCTTGTAACTGTAACTGGTCGCTCAGTATGGAGACCACTGTCATATAAACTTTACATACTGTCCACCAAGAGAAATGGCCTACTTTTCATATATCTTTGAGAAAGTGAAAATCTTAACTCAAAAAGAATAAATTTGGTGATTTTGCTGTGTTACGTCATCGTAGACTTACATCCAACACTGCTGTATAGTTCAATTGGGCCTTAATTTGTATCTACAACTCATTTTAAATTGGTCTTGTTAATTTGTCGGAGTTATTTAATGTATTGTCATTTATCGAACTGAGCTTTTCCCTAATGGATGTTTTTTAAAATGTATCACAGGGCTAATTTTTATTTAGTGTTTAGATTGTCCAATTCGAGACATAAGTTCTTGAGTTCAATCCCAGCCACACTTGAACAATAAGAGATGGATGTTTCGCTTCTACATTCGGCATGCATGTTTGTCGGGGTAGGTGCTTGGGAGTTTTCCGGCTTCCCTCATAACGACACATGAATACGGTTCACTATCTATGAAAAGTTCTTCTAGAAGCCTACTTGCATGCCTTACTTTGTATGAAAATGTCTTACTCTTCAGCTGTTCACTTGCCCACTACCCAATACCAAATGTGTATTGTAAATTTTCAAAGAAGTGATTGCGCCATTTCTCCTTCAGTTTAATAGAAGCATATTGACCACACTTAGCAGTTTTAGAATTTTGACCTACTTTTAGATGACTTATTTTTATTTTTTCACCTTCTCTCTTCTATAAATTTTTATAAATAAGAACAGTTATATTTCAACAGTTATTAACTTGACAACTGCCGCCCAACTTGTCTAGTGGTCAGCGTGACTGACTGCTGATACGGAGGTCCTGGGTTTGAATCTGAGCTCGGGCATGGATATACATTCTCTCTCTATCTATCCTGTCTTTGTCCTTTCCATGTATGAATGCGGAGTGGATAGTTGCCTACCCTATAAACGGGTACCTATGGCATGTGTGTACTGAGGAAGTCGGACTCCACACCAAAATATGGTTCAGTTGGAAAAGTGGAGCAGCGTGGAAAAGTGGACCCCATATTGCCAGCCTGGCTGGCACACGACAACAACAACACCTTCTCTCTTAATATTTGAAAATTAATGTACATATTCAATACATACATTTGTTATTAAATGTAAGCACTTTCTTCAAATTGTGAGAAATCAATCCTAAAAATCAATACTATTATAAAACCAATTCTAAAAATTAAAATTAATTTCATTTAAAATATTAGATTAATAAATGCAATACTCTTAAGCAAATTAATTTAAAAAGGTTTTTGTCATTTATTTGAAACAATAATGACTTATAAAAAAAGAGAATTGCACTCAACGAATAGAAAACCGTGTTTTACTTCAATTTCCCAATTGTTCTTGCCGTTTCACAGTGCTATTTGGGAATATTTATTTTAAATGAAAAAGCATGAAATTTGAAAGAATTGAAGTTGTGAGAAATTCATCTACTGTTGTCATAAGAATCAATTTTTCGTGCAAACTGTAAAATCAAATTCATTTCTTAGGCATTATTTAATAAATAATCCTTAATATTTATTAAATATAATAATATTTAATAAATATTAAGGAAACAATATTTATTAATGAAGTCAAAATTACTAACGAAGATATAAAAATTATTATGGCAGTGTACGATTATGGATTTGTAAAAAATATAAGCTTCAGTTTTCATTTAGTATTTGAAGCATTCCGATTTTAATAAAATAATGTTTTTTGTAACTATCTTTTTGAATTTTTTTTCTAATAATTACCAATGTATTACAATTCGGTATTATTATCAGTTTGATTGATATATGTGTTGAAAAACAAAATGTGGCTCATGTGTTAAAATGATAAAAAATGATAAAAAATCATTCATGAAACTCAAAGTTGGTAGCTGAAAGAGATAAATATAGCTTTAAATTCAGCATTTCTTGGTTTCCAAACGACCGTATCACAGGATGCTTAGTAGCTCATAATCCACTTTAAACTGGATTTTTATTCAATTAGAATTGAAGTGGAATTTTCCAGCAAAGAGATAAGTCAACTAATAGCTCTTGATTCGAAATTCAAACAACTGATAGTATTGATTCGAGATCCAAACGATAGTTTTGATTTGAAATTCAAGCAACCGAGATAATTTCAATTTAAAATCCGAACAAACGATAGTTTTGATTTGAAATCAAAACAAGCGATAATTTTGATTTGAAATCCAATCAAACGATAGTTTTGATTTGAAATCCGAACAAGCGATAATTTTGATTTGAAATCCAATCAAACGATAAGTTTTGAATTGAAAGATATCCAAGAGAAAGAGTATTGATAGTTATTTTCTTCATTCCTTTCTGCAAATTATCGTTGGATATTTTCTCTTTGGCTTTTGTTCTAGAAGTTCACAGTGAAGCTTTAACGTTACATAAGTTGACTGAATACAACTCCTAAGTGAAACTGCTGGCAAAGAGATGAACTAACTGATATGTTTTGATTTGGAATTCAGCCGAAAAATACTGACAATTTCGCTCTTCACCTTCATTAATTTCTATAGTGTTTGAAGCGACTTCATTTTTGAGTTATCTCAGGGTGTTTTCGCGGAAATTTCTTTCCGACCATTTCTAGAAACTATCTGTGAAACTTTCTCGCTACATAGTGACAAAATACAAAATTAAAAAACTAAAAAATAAATATTTGCAAAAAAATATTTACAACTTGTCGTCAAGTATCTTTTACAATGTGATTACAAAAATGATTAATAAATGTTATCAAAAACCAGTGCTAAAATAAAGTTTAAAATTAATGAAACTATTAGAACTATATGGAAAACTTAAAGATTCACAATTAAGATTGTTATATTTGGTGATTTATATTAAACTAATTAGAATCCGAGGTGACACTTTGGTTAGTAAAATATAGTTTCAAAAATATCGTTAGTTAAATAAGATCTCATTAATTTAAATCATTTTTCACTGTTTAGAAACAGAATTTCATATTATTTGATAAAATTAACGAACACCAAAAAATTTTGCATTTTACAGCAACACATTTTTTCCTGCTGGCAAAAGGGTAATCGCTCAACGAATTAATTTAATAAATGAATTGTTGATGCAATTTTTCTTAAAGAAGTTTCAATATATTTCTAAAAATTTTAACCATATATTACTCTAGAATAAGTAATTTGTGTAATGATAATTTTCATTAATGAATCCTTGCATAAAATAAAGTAAAATTCAGGAAAAATATACTGCAAAATATTTTTACTTATTAATCAATATTTACTTTGATACTCCATGCAACTAAAAAATTAAACTCGCGTATTTTTTTTTATTTTTGGCAACTATTCCTGAAATTTATAATTCTATAATTTCAAATTTGATCATTGAGTTCAGTAAAGTGAAAATTTATTAATATACTAAAGTTTTAGTTACTTATACATTTATATGTGAATAATATAAAAGATTCGTTACTTGAACCTATCTTGCTTGAAGATTCTTCTGAAGTTTAATAATTGGAAGGCTTAGACATTTTCATGGAGTAAAATTTTGAAGATGTGTGCCAGCTTAAATGTCAATTTCATCATCTGCTTAGATTCAATTTTTTTTCCAACGGTGAGCACTTGGATGACGAACCCTATGCCACAACAAGGCCAGAAACTGCTACTCATTTGTCGTTACCCAGCGGGCACCTGTGAACCAAGTCACGGAGGCAAGTAGCGTTGCCCGCGCCATAGCACCACAAACCCGTTTATAGGGTGGGCCACATTCATACATTATCACAGAAGAAAGGACAGAGAAACACAGAGAAGGAAAGAAACATCCATGCCCGAACCGGGATTCGAACCCGGGACCAACATCTCCGGAGTCAGGAACGTTAACCACTCAGCCATCGGTCGAGCGTGTCCAAACATTAAAAGTTCAAATTTAATGGAATTAACTTTAAATTTACTGCGAAACTCTGATTAATTTTAATCCTTATTAAATTTAGTAAAACTGATTGTGTTTTTTGGTAAATAGGACCTTTTTTTGGCCTAAGAAGATTCTTTAAATTTAGGTTTCTTCTTAGAAATATACAGTTTTTAATTTAGAAAACTCTTGTGAGGCCTGTTTTGATACATGCCTATGAGGTCCAGACTATGACAAAGTTGTAGGAAAATACTGTTGCGGTATTTGAAAGGAAGATTTTATGGAATATATTCTTGAACTGTATATAATTGGAGATTAACTCATAATTATGTAGGATATACAACAACCTGATGTTGTTAAATATATAAAATAAATAAAATGAACTGAGGGGTGGCTCATGTACTTCGAATGCATGACGGCAACACTCTAAAAAACGTTCTGCACTTCAGACCTACTAGAACTGGAAAGACCGCGGTTAAGATGGTTTGATTCGGTGGAATCAGATTTTTTTTACAATTAATAAGAAAAATTAAAGATTATATATTTTTTCAGGGGTCATCATGAGGAAGTCTTCAGAGAAAGGTATTGATGCACACTGGGCTGACTGGCATTATGATAATGATTTAACTTTCATTTTATCCCCATTTAATTTAATATTACATTAGTTTAACATAATTCAAGTATTAAAAAGTTCTATTTGATTATTTTAGTCTTTCTATTATTCATGAATACATAATATTTCAATTTTGTGGTTCAAAAACGATTTTAGTATCTAATTCAAAGAGAGAATCAGCTTATGAAAAAGCCAATGTTATTTAATGTGCTACCTTAATTAAATTCAATTGAACTTATTTAATCCTAATTTGTTTTAATTTAACATTTAAATAAATCAATTTACCAATACTAGTTTTTTGAAAATACTGCTTTTTAATCATTCAATTTCTAAAACTAAATTACTCAAAAATAGTTGTTGTTGTTGTCGTGTACCAGCTAGGCTGGCAATATGGGGTGCGCTGCTTCACTTTTCCAGCTGAACCATTTTAGAATTGGAGTCCAACTTCCTCAGTACACACATGCCATAGGTACCCGTTTATAGGGTAGGCAACCATTCAAAACCCATTCATACAAGGAAAGGACAAAGACAGGATAGATAGAGAAAGTTCATCCATGCCCGAACCGGGATTCAAACCCAGGACCTACTTATCCGCAGTCAAGCACGCTGACCACTAGACAGGCTGGACGGCACTCAAAAATAGTATTTCATATTTAAAAAATGAAATTGGTAGTAAATTTATGTATCAGAAATGAATTAAATTAGAATTTTATTAATCAGGTTAAAACAAAAATTAGTCAGTTTTTAAAATGCTTTTATTAAGATTTAATAAAATAAATTAATTTATTATGATACTTTTTAATAAGCATAAGCCTACTTTTTAAGTTATGAATCGATTTCAAATTAAAAAAGGCAAACTATTTTACGTAATGAAATTCCCTTTCGTCTTTATTATATTAACTTTTCGAGTTTCAGTTTTTTATATTTATGCAAATATTAAATGACTATATGAATTTATTGTTTTCTGATCGTCAACATATTTTGTATATCAAATAAAAAATACTTATTACAGTATACTGTAATGTTAAGATTGGTTTTACTATTGTATTTCTTTTTAATTTACATTATTAAATTATTATTTAACTATTCAGCTTTTACTTATATTGGTTAAATAGTTTGCCACAATTTTTTGTGGAACTTTAATATTAAATAAGTTTATAAGTTATAAGTACACTTGTCTTATTTTAAGACACGGTTATAGAAATTGGAGGGTGAGACAAAGAATATTAGCGAATTACTAGTCAAAATACCAAAACACGGCAAAAAATTACATGAGATACGAATTTTTTGATTAATTAATAAATTTGAAAAATATTCAGAATTTGCTGAATGTTTTAAGCTGATTTGTTGATGTGTTTTAAAAATGGAAACGTATTGTTGTGATATTATTTATGTAAATAGTTTAAAATTGTATAAAGTCAAAAAATTTAAAATAATTACTATTTTATATTTATTACTGACTTGTATGATTAAATAAGTTTAAAATGTATCTTTTTATAAATAATAAAATCAGAATATTTTTTTTAAAGTTAGATTAAATGTGGGAAACAATGGCTCAAATTAATATTTATAAAAAATAAAATTTCAAAATATGATCAGAAATTTATAAGCAACCCTAATATATGTTATGAGAAAGTTTTTGAATTTTAATTATGGTGTAATTTTACGAATTTTAAGTTTTCTTATATTTTAAATTTTTAATTATATTTATTGAAATTTTGATTCTTAAATAGAATAAATTGCCCTATGAAATTTTTTTACACATTTAAAATTGTATTCAACTAATCTACTTAAAGTGAATTTGAAATAATTTATTTCAAAATAGTATTAAAAGCTAGGAAATTCAAAATATAAAGTGTAAAAATCATGAAATTATGTAAATTAATTATTTCTACTTCATAAATCTATTTAATTTATAAGAACTTAAGAGAATCATGTCTTTGTAGAATTTTCTTCTCATGTTTTTTTCTTTTAATTTTTAAAATCTCACGATTTAAGCCCTTTATTTTAAAATAATTTAATTTACTTAACAATCTTATTTAAACAATTTATAAGTTTTTAATCATGTATTTTGACTTACAAACCTTTAAACAAAATATTGAAATCATTTTAATTTAAATAATCAAATTATCTGTTAAAAAATGTGTAAATGTTTTATGGCTATATTTACATATTATCTCGTCAATAATTTTCACTAAAAAAATCGGTAGCCAAATAATGTTATTTAATGCCCAATATTGCAGTTTAGTGACTACTGCCACATTTTATAAGTTTTTATATTTAAATTCTAGTTTTATTTTTATCTCTAGCACATTTGAATTTTAAATTTATGTATAAAAAATTAGGGTATTCCAATTTTTAAAAAGAAACCATTATTTTTATTGAAACAAATAAATAAAAATTAAGTTTAATATTTATATTAAAGATAAAATTTAACTGAAATGTTTTCCCTTCATATTTTTGACAACAAAAAATTTAAAATTTAAAAGAATTGGCAACATATTTTTTAGCGAAAATAATCAGTACGATAATAGGAAAATAACACTTTATGATATATAACTTGTTTTCCCATACTAATGTTTATTTTTCATGTACGTTCCTTATAATCATTTGCATAAATAATTTTTTATGTATTTTTTATAACATTTTGCATAAATTATTTTTTGACGTATTTTCTTAAATAAATGAACACATAACACTAGAAAATATGCCTTTAAAACTGAACATTTTATTTTTTCACCGCCATCTATATTAATTACACACCAAAGGAAAAAACATGAACACTCTTTGGGCGAGGAACTTGACAAGGATAAGAAGAATCTGTTTCATATAACAATCTGCATTGCATTTTATCTCAGAACAATATTGTTCTAAAAATGCTCTCAGTTGTAAAATTATGGTTCAGTTCCATTACAGTTCATCACAGTTTATTGTTCTGCAATTCACGAACTTGTTCCATCATATTTTGAACTAAATAATTTTATTCTATACTATATACATTTGGAATGAACAATATATCAAGAAATACTGATAGAAATTATCTTCTTTTGTTAGAAACATTTCAGTTTTGAGCACCAGGGGTGTCATAAAATAATAATATAAATAATCTTGTCTGGGGTTGTATACCATAAGATAAACCAAAATCTGTACAGTTTGGCGATCGCCAATGTCTTGGAATGTATTGTGAATATAAGTTAAACATTTAATCACAGGCGAAATATTTTTTGATACCCGAAATCTTAAATTTTACTATATTTTTGTAGTAACCTTTCGTTTTCAGTTCAGGAAGGATAAATAAACTTGAATAGCTCAATAGATTCAGGTTTTTTGTCACTCCGGTAGAACATGTAACAGTCAAGGAGAACTTTGTTCATTGGCACTGACTCACATGTATGCATACAAGCATTCTTTGTCAAAACTAGTTCAAAAACTGTTCAATTGGTTGAAATTTCTCAGGATTTGGGAGAGCTGTTGTCACGTTTGATCCTGTGATGGTGATGGTCCTCCGCTTCACAATGATTATCTCTGTCTTGGGCAGAGAGAAACACTTTGGGACAATCCTCAGTGGGACAGGGCAAAAGACTAGGCAGGTGGGTTCCTTCATAATGATCTTTCAGGTGGGCAGAATCTGCAAAGAGTCTCGGACAGAACTTGCATGAGTATCTACCATCTGAATCCGGTTCCAGCTCAGACTTCAAAGTTAGTGGCCTCCTGGTAGAACGGGTTTCATCTTTATCAGGAGAAATTGACGAAGGAGAAGAAGATTTAGGTCTTGGACTGGGTGTGGAGCTGATAGAGCTAATTGGGGTATCGTCTCGACCATCGGATATTCTGGTTCCTCCCTCATGAAGAGAAGAACCTGACGTAGAAGTCGTTGGTACCATGAAAGCTGGGTGGAAAGGATTCATAACTCCTAAAGCTCCAGCAGGTCCAAGAGGGCTACTGAATGGGGGAGAAGGAAGAAATCCCTCTCCAAATCTGGTGGCATGGTATATATTCAAGGGTAAATTCTGAGGATCATACAATCGAGAAAAATAATCATCTCTTAGCCCAACTCCAGGGTGCGAATAAGGAAACAAAGAACTTTTGTCGAAAAAATGACCTTTATCAGCAGTTGTGGATAGGAGCTTTCTATGCAAGTTCAAATTTGCGCTGTGACGATCACGGCTGCGTTTTGAAGGAAAAGCAGCATTGCATCCTTCCACAGTGCACTTGTGCATTAACTTCAAATGAACATTTTGGTAATGAGTTTTGACCCCAAAGTGATTCTGGAATATCTTTCCACACGTGATACATCGCCTTGGATTCTCCTTGTCTACTGGTATATCAACGGCACCAATCATAGATGCGTCACGATAAACCGGAAGCAGGGACATCTGCCCATCTGGATCAGAGTCATTGGAAGACATTCCTAATCCACTGCTTGGAATTGATAGCGGTATAGGTTGTGATTCTGAAGGTGGAACATGAGAACGTCTTTCACGCGGTGTAATTTCAGGCATACTTGCTGATGGGGTAGATGCTAAACCTAGACCAGGTGCATGGTAGGATATTCCAGTAGATGAAGCCACGTGTTGCGAAAATGTTGATTTGTGGTTTAATAAGCCAGTAAAGGCTCCCAGGGATAAAGTTTCCAAGTAGCGAAGAGGGCTTTCAGAAACTTCTTCCGTTTCATGATTATTCTTAATAACAGGCTCTTTATGCTTCACAGACAAATCTAGAGAACTAACTTCTTCTTTCGATTGCATTCGTTCAATGCTGAAATTCGATGGAATGTGCATTTGAGACCCACCAGGTGATCTATTGTCCCTTTTCTCCTCTGGTTTGGAAACGGTTAGAATTGGCGGGTTAGAGTGCATAGTAGCTGTTGACATTGGCATAGAAGTTGGTAAATAAGAAGACACAGGTATAGAACTAAGGTCTTTTGCCAGTTCTTCATCTTTGGAGTCATCTTCCATCATATCAGAACTGAATTCGTCAGATTTTGATAGCATTCCATTGTCGTCAACAAAAGTATCACTACTGCTGTCATCTGTTGAAATGTATTGCAAGTCATCGTCACTTGTTACAGTGGCACATTTAGTGGGATTGAAACTTTTCCTCTTTCTCACACCTTTGTTGCCCCCATTGGAACCACCATTTTGATCTTCTTTCATTGAAAGATCTATCCCTTCATCTCCATCATTACTGATATCACCATTTTGTTCAAATCGAGGCTGTTTTGTAAGAGGCAAAGCTTCATCTTGATTACTGAAATTTGGTTTTCGGCGATGAGAGTAGGGCATTCCAGACTGAGAAGGTCCACCTTCCGGGGAAGAATCATCCATTGTACTGGAAGGAAGGTTAGATTCCAATTTTCCAAAGTTCTCATTTAAGTTGCGTCTCTCGTCCAACTCCCTCTCAGATGACAAAGGTGGGGGCAGTGCTAACATATTCTTGTTGCTGCCTCCATTGCTGTAATTTAGAAGGGTGGACGGTGGAATAATAGGAAAGGGCAAAGAACTTCGTCCATCATGATGGGATAATTTTCTTCTGAGATTTGGAGTGTGAAGCTTGGGATTTGGGTTTGCACTATGCCTATTGCGGCTCCTACGGGAACTGAACATCATGTTGCATCCATCTACCGTGCATTTATGCATTTCTCTTAAATGCACGGCACTAAAGTGAATTTTCAGCGCACCCTTGTCACAAAACGTCTTCAAGCACACATGGCACTGAACACGCTTTTTGCCAGTCGCTGGATTTGTAGTAAGACCACTCAACATCAGAGGATTCCATCTTCGTTTCATTGGATTAGCTGATTTCCTCAAATGCCTCACTTTTTTGGCAGCAAATATCGAGTCCAGATGGCTATGGCCCATCAGGGACAAACTATGATGGGAGAGTGTTGATGGGTGCTGAGATAGGTTGATAGCCTCCGAATCATTCTCTGAACCTTCATCAGTGGCGCTGAAGTCAGACATCATTTGCTGAGATGAGTTGTTAGAGTTGGCATACGTCTCGCTTAACGTTGTCGTGGAGTGGGAAAAAAAGGATGAAGTTAAAGTGGTGGATGGCATCGCAGACGAGGAAGTTGCCGTCGGGGAAGGCAGTGGAGTTGTAGTCTGGTTATGGGTTTGATGAGGGAACTGGATTGGTGGAATATCTCGAACATCTGGGCTGTTATTTCTGTCTCTTCTGTAGTCATAAGGTTGCATATTTTGTAGCTTGTTCAGAGGAGATGAAGACAGAGGACTATTGATTGGTGACCTAGTCACTGGTGACAATGAAGTTGTAGAACTGAAAGAAAAATTACATAAATTACTAATGAAAATAAAGTCAATGATAGTTTACACATTTTAGAAAGCATATTATTACATATTATATTAATTACAATACAAACAGAAAGCTTTGTTGCTTAGTATTATATTATAACATTCTAACTAAGTTTTTGAAATTTTTTTTAAAATTTTACTCTTAAATATCAAAAAAGAATGGTTATAAGTTTCAATTGAACAAAGTTTAATTTAAATTAATATTAAGAAAATGGTAAGTAGAAAAATCATAGAAAAATTGCTAAGTTAGCAGTATACTTAATGAAATTGTTTAAATCATTAATTTACTTTCCGAATACATTTAACTGTTAAAACGTAACGAGATTTGGTTGAAGTACTCACCTAACACTTGAAGCCGGTTTACTGGATTTGTTCTGAAGAGCCGGTGGGGAAGCTACGACGTTTGCGGTTACTGCAGACGTTGATGGAGGAAGGGCCATGCATGTGGGTGGTGGTGGAATAATAGGATTCGGGATTCCTGGCAGCAGGCGACTCGTTCTCTGAATAAATCGCTTGATGTCCGAATCCGAATATTCCTTGGACCCCTGTATGGCCTGCTCCATTCTCTCGCTGGTCTCTTGCAGTAGCAGCTGCTGCGCAATGGGCTTCGTTTCTCCGAATCTCAAGAACTGTTGCAGAATGAGGGGTTCTTCCTCTCTACTCGGCATCGTCCAGCGTTCCAAGATTTGACCCCGAGTGTCCTGGAAAGAAAAAGAATGCAGTTAATGAGAGAAAACCCATGATTGATAAATACCATAAAATAATAATATCATAAAATATAATTATTGAAAGTACATAATTTTTGCACTAATTCTTCGTATAGCAAATTAATAACAAATTCACTGTGAAAGTTAGTAAAGTAAGATTTATATTTATGTGAGTTAATATGACACATATCCAGATCACTGTAAATATAATATTTAAAACTTTGAATGAACAAAAAGATAGAATGATCATTGATCAAACCATCACAAATCAAAGAGAAGTCCTGCTGATTTCTTAAGTTAAAATAAATGAACATTTAGCATTAGCTTTTTTTATTTACAACAATAATAAATTAATATTTTGTCACTAGAGCCATATAATTAGATACTAAAATCTGTAATCTCCAAACTTGAAGATACCGAGTTAAATACCAGATTCAATCAAAAGTTACAGTGTTCAGAGAAGCTATGCAGGTTAAATATCCCATAAATGTCTGATACCTCTTACTGGTGTGGTGTGATGTGGAAAATAAAGTCTTATCTTAAGCTTTGACTTAATCATCCGGCTATTTATCAAAACTACAGCTACAACATCTTGCTTAACAGTTTGAAATCCAAAACAATTTCAGACTAATGTAATAATTTATATTTTCTGTCAATAATACCCAATGATATCTTTTAATATATAAAACATAATTATTCTAAATATTTTTGCCCATGAAGAAAAATTTTTTCTATATCTATTTCTAAAAATGTAATATTTTGCCCTTAAAGTTCAGAATGAAAAATTTTTTTCATTTGGATATTTTTAATTTTTCCTATGATGGTTAAAATATATTTTCTTGTACTCAATGCTCAGAATGTTATATTTCATCCACACTCATAATCACTGGAAGTTGTTTCCTCAGCATTCATTGGCAATTTTTAATTTCGTAATTTGGAGAACGAACCATTTGTGTTTCAATGAACTATACATGTAAAATAATAATTTATCCGTACATCTAATATGATTATTTCATAAAAAATTTAAAACCATAGAAAATTTTTAAAAAAATATTTTCGAAATTAATTGTACAATTTTAATTTTAGGACGTTGTGGTAATAATGTTTACCCTAGCTGTATTTAAAATATGAAGTAATTTAAATAGGATCAGTGAGCGAAAAAAAGATAAAGCAAATGTTTAATCGAAATCTTTATTGAAGAGATAAGAAAAAAGAAAACGCGCATACAGCTACATTCCTCGCTAAATCCTTATACACCACTTCATGGTTCGCCGCCCGTACAATCCCTAATTAAATTTGAGATATTTTCAGCATGTATTGTGTGTCGGATTCCAACCCTTTTCGCACGAAGTGATTATTTCCGAGAGATGCTTTCATAAATGGTAACAATTCAATGGTTGTCATTTTTTAAGACACTTCCTTAAATGAACTTCAATGGCTGTCGAAATGGTACAAAGCGCTTCACTTATAGGTTCGAAGCGTTCATTGCGAAACGTTTCGAAACAAAACAAAAAAAATGTGATTAAATTTGTTCTTTAAGACTCTTTAGACCAAAAAAATTCCAATAACATTTATTTCTTTTTAGTTTTAAAAAAAAGATGATGATTTAGTTGAAAAAAGCAGGATAGTCTTGAGTATATTTAATACCATATTATGTTCAGCATTGTTGATAGGGAAAAGTATTTTTGGATTATTAAACTAGTCTTATAGTTTCCAAACTTGAAGATGTAATTTTGTCTTTTGAATTTCAGTAATAAAAATATCTTTAAAGTTTAAGAAAATTAATAATTAGAAAACGGAATTTTTTTAAATAAATGGTAACCATTTATAATAAATAATTCTCAGGTATATGTGATTATATAAACTTTGAGTGTGCAGATATAACAAACAAAATATAATTGCCTCATGCAAAATAAATAAATAAATAAATAAAGTTAGAAAATTTTTTTGTTTTATTATCAGTTATTTAAACTCACTGTAAATATCATAATAATTAGAAGATTTAGCTAAAGTGTGGGCATGTAGAGACCGCAAAAACTGTAATGTGCAGTTTAACTTCGGGCTTTAATTTACTTATTTAGTCGCCTCCACATAAATTGCCCAATCTTGAGTAAAAACTGGTCGATAAAAAAAAAGAGTCGATGTAACTATCAATGCAACAATCATAAGCGTTTATGGCTATGTTGGCACATGTATAAATATATATATATATATATATATATATATATATATATATATATATATATATATATATATATATATATATATATTACTATTATTATTATTATTATTACAATATTTTATTTTATTTAACCTGAATTGAAGAAATAAGTAGCAAAATAAAAATGCCATAATTTCGTTTGAAATTAGTTAATGATTTAATTATAACTATAATATATGAAATTTCAATTTCAAAACATCTGCAAAAGCATGGGGTTTATTTTAAGTGCTTTACTAACGCCAAAATACTTAAAATGCAACTGAATAATTTCACATAAACACGTTCCATATTTACCACGATTCTTCGCCTCTTTTTGAGAATAATTTTTCAAAAAAGAGGTTGGCAACACAAATATGACATCGAAAATTTTCGGTTTGAGTAGCTTCTAACAAATGGATGTTGTAAAATAACTGTCGTAAAATAAACCAATTTTACCCTACCAAAAATGTCGATTTTTTCCCCTTTTTCCCTCCATGTTTGTAGAGAAAAGTTTTCTGTGACTTTTTTCGCAATTTTTTTTTTCATTCTGCAGAGCCATCAGTCATATTTTTATTTTTTTTTCTTGTGAATGGGTTTTAGCAAATCTCAGGAACGTAATGAGTGAAAAGGAAAGAAAGAAAACATGTTTTAACAAACTTTTGACACCGTGTCATGTCATCTGTGGCGACAACTTCGTTAAGATGACCGAACACTCTGCGCTCATTTCGGAAAGGCTGTGTTTTTCCCTTTTGTTTTCACTCACTTGTCACCTGATGGACCTTGAAAAAGGATAAATTTCTCCGTGAAGGTCTCTTTAATAGAATGAGTCGCGCTACTTCTTGTAAGAATACTCGAATTAATTTATCGCCAATTATTGCTATGAAGGCTAACTTTAATGTCGACTATGATTTCCCTTATAAGGTATTAACACATTTGTAGCATATTGCCTTCCAGAAGAAATTTTCATGGATTATATTCACAATTCACAAGTGAAGAAACCAGAATTATTTCCAACACTCATTCCATGTACATAGATATATATATATATATATATATATATATATATATATATATATATATATATATATATATATATATATATATATATATATATATATATAGATATATAGTAAAATACGTCATTCCACTTAATGATGCAATTTTTTCCTGTTGTCATTTTCTAGAGGATATGACTTCGACTCGGAACGTTCCAATCCAGAGAACATGGTCGTACCACAATCACAGTAAACCTGAAGAAATGAATTGAATACTCAACCTGTATAAATTTTACAGTTAAAGATTAAAATTTTAAATAGTCAACTATCAAACTAGGCTTTTTTAAATTATTCTCAGTCTATTGGTCTACAGTTCAACAATTCATGGATTCGATCCTCAATATATATGTGGATATTTGTAATTGTTCAGAATCAACTTAAAGTATATGTTTTTGCTCTAGTATGCAAAATGTCGCCGAAGACTGGTATCTTATGCTAATCCTAACTCAAAGTCGTTAACTAAATTCAAAATATTCTAATCGTCGGTTGTCAACTGGTGGTTGTCATTTCATTTTTGGGGGGTGGATAATTGTAGTGTCTCAGAATCCATTTATACGGTAAATACTCTTCAGTTTAGTTCTAGAAAAGTTACCACAAAGCAACAAATCAAACAAAGCTGCGAATTACATAATGAATTGTCTAATACACTGGTATTAAGTGATACTTAAAGTAAAGCACCAACTTAATCCTTTTGAACTTGTATTTATTAACATAAATACAAGTTCAAAAGTTGAATAATTGTTAATGTATTAATGATTGCACCATTAAATTTTGGCGTGTGCAACATACGAAAAGAAATGGACGTGAATCATTTGAGTTATTTCTCTTCACTGAACTCGAAGCACTTGTGGTAGAGATACAGGATAGTTCAGCACAAGATGAGCGATAAGATATACTTTGGTTTCATGTTTATTATAAAATTTTATGTAACTTTCGATCTCTGTTCTAGTTTTAATGTTTGTTATATTCTGAACTACAACTATCTTCTAAATTTGCCATTTTAGAAATGAAAAAAATTTATAATTTTGGCGATTGAAAATAAAAATACCTTATTTATGAATAATTTGTGTGTAGGGATTATTACAAATAAACCAATGCAAATTTTGCTTCTGACAAAAAAAATCCATGATTGCTGGATGCCATTGGGTGTAATATGAAATACTACAAAAAAATTGTTTTAAGAGTTAATAACATTAAAAAAGACATGACTATAATTCAGTAAACAATGTATTGAACTATATTTAGAATACTTTAAGCTTTGAATAATAAAAAAATCGCCAAATACATGTCCAAATCGTAGAGAGACGGAAAATTGCCTCCATTTCGTAAACTATCCTGTCGTTATTTTACTCTCTGGTTGCCTCATGAATCGGACATTTCCAAGAAAGTTGAGGAAGAGCCAGTGAAATAATGTCTTCAAAGTGTCACACCAGATGAAGGATGGGATTCATGACAGCGTCAGAGAAATCATCATCTGTCACGTGTCCCTGTGCCCCGTAGGTGACAGCTAAATGTGCCCCTTTTTAATAAACTGTGCAGCCAACCCTTTTCCCAGCATGTAACTGATGAGGTCTTGAGGCAGCTGAATACTCCCTTCTACTCGGGAATTCCTTTTATTATGCTTGTCTTTTTTTTCTTTACTAGTGTAATCCCCTATAACAAGTCATCTCAAAAGAATTCAATGAAAACTTGTGTGGCGTTTTTCTTCTTAAATGTCTTATGTGACTCAACTAATTTCGAAAGCTAAGATGTTAAACAAATGTTTTAATTAGTTCATAATGTACCTGAATTAGTTCTTTAATTTTTAAAATATATTTAATAAAAAAGGTAGCAACACGATAATAAAAATATTGTCTGAGAAAAATAAAAGAACAAATTCCCATTGTCATGAGAAATTTATAATTTATTATAGTTATTAAATCATTATTAATAATAATTATAAATTGCGTAAGGAGAATGAGGAAAAAGTATTGATTTTGAAATGGTAACAAAAATTGTATTGTACAATAATTTTTTCTATATTGTTTTCTTTACACTAAAGAGTATTATGATATGTTTCCAGTCTTTTACCTATCTATTTATTTTGCTGAACTTAACATGGCGTCATTTTGAACATTGATTAAATGACGAGATCATCATCTCTTCTCCCTATCACCCCATACTAGTGAAATGATTTTGGAACTTGCAGAATATTTTAAAGAGCATAACCTCATTGAACAAAATGATCTTCATCTTAGTCATTAATCAAATCATTTACTTATTCCGTATGCTTTTGAGAGAAGCCACCAAAAACAATCAAATATCTCGTAAATTTGACAAAATTGAAAAATCGTCTGGACTCTTCACTTTAATCTTGCGCACAAATCAAGCACCTATACATCAAGACTTACGAAAAATTCATGTACATAGTCTCCCTCACCAAAGTTGATCTTCGGGAAGACTCTGGTATATAAAAGGGAGTCAGAATAAGGAAGTAATCACAGATAGCCAACCTCCTACACCCTTTGATAGACAAGATGACAAAGATAAGAACAATCCATTTTTATGCTAACCTGATCAATCGTTTATTTTGTTTATTCATTTACTTTTATTATTTTACAATTTGTGCTTCTTTTTCTCTCTGATCAAAATGAAAAAGACTAGATAGTTATTTCGCAGTTTTGAACTATGTTTAAGTGGAGATCCATTCAACCGAATTAACGAGGAATAACATACCGTGATCTGTTTTCTTCCATAGACACAATCATCACGACATATTTTCCATTATCCATTAAACCACAGTGGAATCTATGAATTATTACCACTAATTACTTTTTTTGCTACCACATCACCACTGCTTCAACAATATTAAGTAAGTGCTTAAAACATTCTTTTTCCCATGCGAAGTATTTTTTAGATATATTTTCATAAAATTACATAATTCACATTTTCTTGCTTTAAACTCTAAAATAATCACTAACCAAATTCCTAATTTATAATTTTAATTTTATCCCAATTATGATTTACAAAATTTGGAAGTACTCAGAGTCATTTTAGCCGTTAATATCCTAGTCATACTAAAATGCTGCCTTTTTATCGTGTAAAGAATAGTAGCAGAATCTTTAAGCACAATTAGTCGTATTTAAAAGAAATTTAAAACCAATTCAACAGCTTTTATTTTGTTGCCAAAACTACGATTACTTACATGTGTGGAAACTATTATTGCCATATGATTTCACTAAACTTCCTAAAGAAGCCCGGTGGCTTAGTGGCAGCGTTTCACGCTCCCATGATACAGGTCCGAGGTTCGATACTCGGGCTGGGCAAGGTTGACTCAGCCTTTCATCCCTTCACTGGTCGATTAACTGAGTACCAAGCATGCTTGGGAACTAAACACTGGGGTTCTTACGTTAGGCTGACCACCTAACTGGGACATATGCTTCGCACCCCAGGGCCCTCGGTCATGAAAACAGTTATGGGCACTGTAGGCCTTGGCCCACATGGGCTGTCGTGCCATGGAGTTTAGTTTAGTTTTAAACTTCCTTAATGTAATTCAATATGAATATAACGGAAACTTAATTTAATCAACATTAAAATAAGAATACATACAGTATTAAAAAAGCTATATAAAAAATTAAGCAGAAAAATATGTCAATATTCCCTTTTTACCGACGAGAAAAGGAAAATCCACAATAAGTCTTTCAGAAAACAATTTGACATCCATGACAAGTTTTACCCTTTCAGTTACAAGACAGTGAAGATGCTAATGGCCCGTGTCTAGGGGACCATTATGGAAGACCCCTCTTTCTTTGATTTCTTTGTCCCTGAAAGGGTTGGGGGACTCAGACAGAGCAATTTCCCTTTCAACCTATCCTCCGCTGTGGAGAAGTTAACACTAACTCGAGTTAATGAAGTTGTAGCAACACATCCCTTGCACTCACTTGATCAAGTCAGACTGCTTGTAATAAATAATTTGAAGCTACAAACACTAAGTTATGTCTTCAAAATTTTCTGTTTTTAAATAGCCTTATTTTTTATTTTAGTTGAAATACAATATGTTTTATGCAAAGAAAAAAAAATGATGTGTTGGTTAAATATAGTCGGAGTTCCAACTATGTATTCAAAAATTCGCTAGTTCAATATTCAACACTATTCCCTATCAGTAACATTTACAGTGTTTCTCGATATCCGTTTTAAACTGTAATTTCCTATTTAGTTAGTCTTCAAGTATAACAAATGATAGTGGAATAAGCATTCAATACAATTTCATGTTGAAATACTGTTGTAATGACTAGTTAAATTTCATTTTACAGTTTTCTAGCCATTAAAAACTATTGTTAATGTACAAATTAATTACACATTAGAAAACTTAAATATTAATATAATATATAAAGCTCTTGGTAATCGGAAATGAATAATCGAACTTCAAACTTGCTGAAGAGAGTTTAATTATATTATAATGTTATATATTTTATAGTAGATGTTTAATCAATATAATTAACTAACTATAATAATATCTAATTATTTTAAATATATAAAGCATAATTACTAATTAGATAGAAGAAAACTTTTAATAATTATTATTGATTAAACTAGTGGAGCAAATTTTAATCATTGTTATTAATATTATAAGACCTTTATTCTTTTTTCTGTAAATTGTATAAATTTTATTTAAAGAAGGAGATACTTTAAACAAGGAAAAAGCCATAATAAGAATCAGAAATCAAATGCCAAAAATAATAAAAATTATCAGGCAAATTTAAAAAATTAAAAATTTTGAAAAAATTAAATAATTTAATAAAATTATGAAAACTTAATATTTTATTTATTTTGCAAACAAAATTTAAATGAATTAAGTTATTCCAGTTTTGCTAACTATTAATTAGATGCAAAGACAAAAATTACTTATTGAGTAAATCGAAAGGTAGGTATTTATACTAAAATGTGGCAAAAGTGGAAAACAATTCGTTAAATTAAAATGCGTATTAAAAAGAAAAGTAATAAGAACAATTAATAACATAAAAAAGATCTATCAGAAATGATTAATATATTTTATTTAAAAACATTATAATTTCCATAAAATAAACACGAATATATTGCAATTTGATTAGATAAAAAGGAGAATTATTCATTGATCTAATGAAGAAAGCTGTTATGAAATTAATAATTTTTAATCCATATAACAATCTTAAGAATTAATATTAGATAAGAGTAAAAATAAGTTTAAAAAAATGAATTAACAACAGATAACAGAAGAAAAGGAAAACTTATGAATTAGTTATGAGATTAGATCAAAGATTATATATTATTAGATAAGATAAAAACAATAACTAAAACTAGTTTGGTTTATTTGTCGTTCAATGATCATTTTATGCAAATGAAGTGTAATCAGAGAGACGGGGACTTATAATAACAATATATAAAGATAAGCAGACACAATAATGTAGATGAATAATGCATTGTCATGTAAATAAAATAAAAAATATTAATAAAATGACATTTTTGAGTTGTATAAAAAGAGATAGAAGCAGTTAAATATTAAATAGAATTAATATTGAAAAAGAATAAACATTATTTATCATAAGATAAAATAAAACTGTGATAATTCTACATAAATAATGTATATAAATATTCTTATGTCGTTAAAATAAAGAAAATATTGAGAAAATTATTTTAACCAAGCAACTTTATTACATGCAAATTTAATTAAATTAGATTAAAATAATTTATTAAAATTGTATGCTTATTGTTAATAAATAATGCACCGGTACTATTAATAAAATGTGTTGTAAAAATAAAATTATCGATTAAATATGAAATCAGACGAAGGGCATCAATTAAATAACATAGCGACTTCGTTTAATCGCTTCAAATTTTGGTGAAAGTAATCAGCACAGAGTATTTGATAACACTCACCTGTAGAATATACCCTCTGGAATAGTCCTCGTACGTCCACCCGAACCCGTGGAGGACATGGACAACGTCTTCTTGCTGAAGGACGCTGAAAAGTCTGTCCAGCAATATTTTCAGTCGGATGGGCATCGCCTCAGTTCCGTACAGCAGCAGCGAGGCGACGTCAAAGGCGACTGTTGGCTGGACCACCTCCACCTGGTGGCAGTTGAACAAGTGACGAAATCCCAATTTGTCCAAAGCTACAATCAGAAAAGGAATCTTATCAATGCATGTTATCTAGCAACAGGCTTGGGAATACGTTTGCACATACTGCTTTGTGAATTATAAATCTCCGTATGAATTGCATATGCAAATAGCATTTAAGAATTCACATAAATTCATATAAAATATTCAGCGAAAATTAGCAAAAGAATTGGCTAAATGTTTTACATTGTCAAATGGAATGTGAAATTTCACAGTAAGTTTTAAATAAATTATTAATTAATAAAGTTTTGTGATAGTGATAAGCAAGTCAAGTTTAGAATAAATCAATTATAAATTAAGTTAAATCTAATTAGTTAAACTTGTATTTTTAAAATTGCGTTTCTTCCTTTTTTATCATTTTTACAAACAATTGTTAGAACTATTGATTAAATTTATTTATTGTACTCTGTTAGTAAGTGTTTATACAGAATTATATATACATATATTTTTTTCAAATCATCATAGTTTTCCAATTTATTTTAAAAACTGATCAATAGCTTCTAAATAATTTTTTCACTTTATAAAAGTTTTTAATTTTATAAATTTTAGTAGTTTATGAACATTTTTGCATGGAATGATTATAAAATATTTGTTCGACTAATAAGAATATTCTTAATCTCTTTATTAGCTTAAAGAATTTCACATTCAGAGCCTCACATTTTCCCTATCGAACCAATATTTCAATGTTAAATAATTCTAAATTCATCACACATATATGTTTTCCGTTATTAATTTTTTGCTTATGAGCATCTAATTTATCATTTGCATTGTTGTAACTTAAGAATTTAGTTTTTACTGACTCTCGTCTTTTTATGGCTCGTCTTATAACTCGATAAAATTATCGTCTGCACCCATATTTTTATGACTTTTTGATACATAAATGTATTGAATGTACTCTTAAATCATACTTATATTTAAAATAATTTGTTTCTTTACGCATAATACATTCGTAATGCGTATAAACTAACAAGTTCCATATAAAAATTTTCAAGTTTGTTTCCCATAGAAACAGTATTTCAACAATCAATAGCATAATATTCTAAAAATACTTTATCTATTTCTACTGTTTTATATATTGATATTTTATGAACGTCAAATTTATCACTTGTAATGATACAGTATATTTTGAAATTATTTAATTGTTACTTATTGTCTAATTTTTTATAGCTCATCTTATAATTCAATAAGTTTAACATCTGTATTCCAAAACGAATTCATTTTACCCCCAGTATAAAAAAATATTTAAAAGTAACACATCTTAATAAAAAAATATGTCAACATAATATATATACGCATACACAAAGGACAAGCCCATATTCGTATATTCGATAGTGCTTACCTAACAGGCAAATAACTTCCTTATCAAAACGCAATTCGAGTGAAATTGAACTTACCTTTCATGTCACAATTCCCAGCTATTAAAATTCCTGTCCTTCGGGGATTCCTATTTATTATTCTAGTAAAAGAATCACCTCCATTTCACTTCGAACAATAATAACAATAACCAACCCAAAGTAGAGATATCACTTTCCACAGCATTCATTATGACATCATCCGGGTTTTCCCCGTAGAAAAAGTGTCAGAAGCAATCAATTTATCATAACATTAATAGAGAAAATAAAATATGAAAAAAAAGCGAAAACGAGAAACTTGTTTAAGTAGAGACAAGAAAATTGAATAGGGGGAAAAAATTTATAATCGAGAAAACATAACTGTTTACGCGATGTTATATTATCGTTCTTCCTAGGACATATTTTTTTGACAGTCATTGTTATTAAAACGTGTCATCCACACACACACACATATTGCTGACAAATTTTTACTGATCCAAAAGTCTTGAATTTATACCTTTTCCTTTTTTTTTCCACAGAACCAGTTGCTCATGATTTCGGGTCAGCACCTCAACTCCCAAACGATGTGGTTTCGATTCTGAAGGCAAACCACGCATCATTTGTTGTGATGTTCGAAACGTGCCATGACAAGCTTAATCCCAATGTAGTTATCTCGCAAGTGGAACTATTAATCAATTTGAATAGTGCAAAATGTTTCGTTTCATATTCATAATCTCAAAGTGTGAGTTCCTTTTCACATTAAAAGTCTTTCTGGTATGATATTTATCACACATTTTTAAACAGACAATTTTATATTCAGATTGTATATTTCTTTGTAAATTCAGTAAAATATAGAAAGCAACAACAATTAATCAAATAAATCTCGAAATCAAAATGGATTTTTCTGAAATCTTTAGCTGTGTTATATTGCCTGTTTTATACCAAATTATATGTTAAAAAGCACAGCACACACCTATTTTTTGAAGTTTTAAAAATTGAAATAAATTTTTATCTGTTTTTAATATCATTTAAAAATCATTCATAATACCCTATTTTTTTTACTAATCATAAAAATATTTGTAGGTAAAATTATCTTTACAATTTCATTCTAGGTGTGTGAAAAACGTTAAAAGAATCCTAAAATTTTATGTGAAATATTTCTGATTCTGCTGATCATATAAAAAGAAAGCTTTTATTTTATTTAATTTAGAAATAATTCTTTTACAGAAATAGTTTCTTGAATTAAATTATCATTTGGAAAAGTATATTTCAACTATAGATAACCTAATTGGAATATATGTTTAGAACCCCAAGAACTCCTTCCGAAAAACATATTGGCACTGTAGGCTTTGGCCCACAATATGGGCTAAATATTTGGTACTCAAATATTTTAAAACTTAAATCTGGTGACATACTTTTTATTTTAAGAAAATACACAGTTATTTAAGAAAATATGCATAAATGCTTTTTTAATTAAAAACATGTAACCATGTTTAACAAATGCAATAATAGATTATATTTTTGTTTAAATAATGTATAAATCATAACTTTGACCCCTACGGTTTTTATGATGGATTGAAATTCAATAAAATTTTGTGATAACTATTATATAATATGTTTACAAGTTCCTCTAAGGAAAATTTTCTGTGTGTAATAAACTGAGCAATGATGCATTGAAAAGAAACTTTTTTTAAAAAAAAAAAGTCGAGTTAAAATAAAATTGCAATCGTGAAGATAGTGAGAAACGTGTCCACCCTTCTTACAGAATGCTCTTCAAAAACGTTTGGTTCGGGGATGTAAAAAGTAACTGGATTAGCTACTCAAAATTTTTCAGACCTCACGTACACGTTATCAGTTTGATTGATCTAAAATATCTTATAATAGACAATTTAATGCTATCAGTTTATCTGACAAACGGATAGATCAATGTGGAACCTCCATTCCCCCCCCCCTCACGCCAATGAAGAACTAAAAAAAAATTGAGCCAAAGTTAAAATAATTCTTCGTCGCTTATACCTCCTGACTTTGCTGAGTACACCTAGTTATTACTCCCTCTTCCCAAAACTCCCACGCAAGTTTAGTTTTTTTTTTTTTTATTTTTACTTTTCGAGCGTCCCTACTATCTCCCCCTTCTTTCCGCTGTTAAATTATCTCTAAACGGTAGCATCAACACTCCTAATAGCTTGATCAATACTTTTGGACTACGCCCAAGTCAATACTAATTGAACCGAATGAAAAAGATCACTTGGTTGTATTTTTCCATTCATCAATCAGATGGTGGAAATTTTTTTTAAATTTATTTTCCCCCTCTTTCGAATATTTATTATGATTTTCTATTAAGAATATCAACTACATAATCGGAAAAAATAGAAGTTTATATAAGGAACAAATGTGCAGTTTAGTGAATCTGGATAGGAAAAAAAAAGAAAGAAATTACGTGCATTTTTTTCCTTTATAACCAAGTAATAAAAAATAGAGCAATTTAGGCGTTTAATTTTTTATTGACCTTTTTTTCTCTTTAGCTTATATATATTTTTATTAAGCATAAATCTTCATCAATAAATGTAGGCGTAACTTGCTATTTTGCAGATTGTATTTAGAGTAATTACTTATTGTAAACATTACATTAACTTCAACCACAGTAAATTGCTTTATTTTGCTTAATATACAGTTAAGATTATCTAGTTAAAGAGAATGTATAATCGAAAAAATTTTTATTGTTGTATTTGGTCAATTTGAAATACTTTAGCAGCTTTTTAAATGAATTTTGATCCAAACACCCCTTTAAAATTCTGAAAATTTAGCTAATTTGAAAAAAAACAGTAAATTAAAGAATGAAAATGTTTCATATATTGAAATGTAAGGGACAAAAGGGGTAGCACTCCCAATGCACACGATTCGAGGTTCTATCATCGGACTGGACAAGGTCAACTCAGCCATTTATCTCTTCAGTGGGTCAATAAAACTGGGTGACACGCATGTTTAGGAACCAAATATTTTCGGTTTCTCGTTAGACTGACCAGCTAGCAGGAACATTTACTCACCTTAGGGCCACCGGTCAGGAAAATAGATATGAGAACTGTGGATCTTCACCCACATATAGCTTGTCATGCCATAGGTTTAAATTTATAAATATATGCATTTTGAAATAAAAAGTAGATAAAAAATTAATTAGAAAAAGTTAATTTTTTAAAATTTAATAAATTAACTTGAAATATATACGCAGTATATATACATATGTACACAAAAAACCGCCGACCAACTTGTCTAGTGATCAGCATGCCTGACTACGGATAAGGAGGCTCTGGGTTCAAATCCCGGTTCCAGCATAGATGTACTTTCTCTCCTTTGCCCTTTCCTTGTATGAATGGGATATGAATGGTTGCCTACCCTATAAACGGGTACCTATGGCATGTGTGTACTGAAGAAGTCGGACTCTACACCAAAATATGGTTCAGTTGAAAAAGTGGAGCAGCGCACCCTAAATTGCCAGCCTAGCTGGCACACGACAACAACAACACAAAAAACCCAATGCAAAGAGTATTTTGTGCCACAAAAAATAAATTACTATTTCAGTATTTATAAAAAACTTTTTGAAAAGAAATTTCGGTACAACGAACATCATTTATGTCATGAAATTCGTTTAAAAAGAATGAAGTAATCATAATTTATTTATTAAAACTTTATGATAAAATATTATAACTGTAAAATAAAATCCTAATTTATTAAATCCCAAGTATACAATTGTATAGAGTGATTACAATTGACTCACCGATGCTTGACATTCCAGTGCTTCAAATGTTTAAATTCAGCAGTTTAAAGCCAATAAGTTTTTAGCCAGTATAGACTATGACTAAAATGAAGGAAGTATCTTTTAAAATTTGCTTGTGTCATTGCTGTTTTCATTGTAACTTACGAAGCAGCAGGATAACAACAATTTACAAAGTAATGACTAATTAAGCAAATATTTTTTGGCTTACTATTTTAAAATATACTTTGCCTCCTGATATTACAACTTCTGATATCTTCTTTCAAGATTAAGTGAAGGGAAATATTCGTTATTATTGTATTATTCATTGTGATTCACCAGGCAATAGGATGACAACAGTTTGCAAAGTAATGTGACAAATTAAAAAAAAAAACATTTTCTCCCTTGCTATCTTCAAATGTACTTTGTCTCCTGATATCACAACTTCTGATATCTTTTTCTAAAAATAAATGAAGGAAAATATTTGTTTAATATCCTTGCCACCAGTTTTGATTGGACTACACGATCTCATCACTGGTACAGTCGTGTAACCATTTTCCTATAATTCACTAACTGGTTTGTTGCCAACAAATTTTACCATCTTTGCTCACTCGTCTTTTCTTGGAATCGAATGTAGCTTATATATTTTTTCTCTGTCGTACAATATATTCTCCTAATAATCATCATTTGGCAAATATTTGAAAATGAATTTGCATTAAAATCATGTTTTGAAGGAAAAGTATCAGCAAATTTAAAGCCATCTTTGTTTTCCGAGAAATGAACTGATATTCATCTTCCACTTACTTTTTAAGTTGTAAGTGAAACAAGCTGCATCAAAAGGATTATGTACCATTACGTTTACAATCAAGAAGTACCAAAAAAATAAATTTTATATACTTTCACACATTCTAAGATGAAAAGTTAGAATTTCATTGTTAATTTTTGCAAACTGCTTGCAAATATGCATAATATATCTATTTTATTTTGAAACTTCTTAAGAGCGTATGATCTACATCTACCGACTAACATACCCAAATATTTGAGTGATAACCAATATAATTATGTACAAGCACCGTGTAACAAATATTTTTAAGAAGACCAGAAAATTCTTTGTGAGAAATTTATTTTATCACGAGTTTAAAAAGTTAGGTATTTGTGAAAATGTATCTAACTGTCCACGAAATTTGTATAGGTCGTTTAAGTAAATTTCTAATTTATTTCACTCTTTCGGTTTATATACCTTTATATTCACTTACCAAATGAAAAAGTTTAAATTTTATTCAAAAATTTAAGGGATCAGAGAAGTATGCTCAGTTATTAATGAAATCTGATGACAGATTTGTTACTTTAAGATACTTTCCAATTCACTTCATTCTTTCATTTTGCAAGTACATATCTTTTCTTGATAAAACATCAGTGTTGAAATTTAATTAAAACATGTATAGTTCAAAATAATGTACTAGATTGCCTATGAAATATTTCGGTAGATTTATTCTTTTAATCTATTTTAATAAATGTAGTGTACATTTAGTTTTTAGATTACATCCATTTATTAAAGTAGCAATTTTGGAATTGGTTTAGAGCATTTTTCTCCTTAATTTAGCATTTACAATTTCTACTGGATTCAAATTAATTAAAATCTTTTAGCAAACCTCTCTCTGTTTGTACATATTTGAAAATAGAATTATTTGCTTTGAATAATAATTCAACAGACAAATAAACATCAAAGAAAATAACTGGAACAAAAGATATCCCCACCTTACATTTGCATTATTCTAGATGTGTTATCTTTCCTTAATAAGAAAAGATGATTGAATTTTGTTCAGCTATTTCTTTACGCTTTCCAACAATTGAACCCGAACATGTTCTTCAAGTATAAATGAAATAATAAATTACAGAAATTACAATGAGAAGTAGCTGCAAGTGTGCCTTAATGTTATTCACACTAATTATAAATAATTCATGTCCAGGGCCACTTTATTCTCTTCCCTGTGTGGGGCAAGCTCAAATGGGCCCTGACCGGTCATGTTTGCTGCAGAACCACGCCCCCTGGTAGAAGGAAAAGTAATGACACAACCAGGTCAAAGAACGAGAGCCGCCACCCTCACCTTTTGTAATCGACACTTTTTGTCGATTGCTCAACCTTTTCCAGGTGGGAACAGAATGCCCATAGGAAAGAAGCAAACGGCTTCAACAAGGATGTCAACAGTTCTTATTGCTTTATTTTTACTCTAAACAATCCTTTATGATCGTCAAGAATTTGGTGACTTCAGCCCGATTATCAGCCAAGAAAAACTTGAAATTTTAATACAAGTAAATAAATTTGTTAAATATTATCATCTAGGTTTGGGATGGAAAATTTAAATATGCACATTGAATTCTAAATTTAAAATTGAAAAAAAGATTGAATATTGGGGAAGACCCCAAACAAAATGGATCCAAAAAACTAAATTTAAAAAAAGAAAAAAAAGAAAAATTCAAACAAGATTTTAGTGAAACATTCCCAACACATTCTAAAGAATTCTCATATATACAGTTACAATCATTTTCATAAAATTTTAATATGTATATGAAACTTATGTGAGATCTATAAATTTGCACTCATTAATGACACATAGAGCCCAAATATAAATAAATAAAATGTGAAGTACAAACAGTTCTTTCATCAAAATCACTTTAGCTTGCGTAAAGGATGTCGATTTCAAGTTCATTCTGAAAAAAAGTGTCTCGCCAAATTGGGGATGACGCCAAATCCCCTGGGACTGTAACTATTATCCATATGCAAAACGAGCCAACAATCTTTTACCCTAACACGATTGACACCTTTTCGTATAATCATAGATTCCCAACCTACGAATAACAATGACAAACAGTCACCACATCAGGGTGTTGAGAGAATTGGCGATGAGGGGAAGGGAATGAAAGAGAAGGGTGATAGAGGAATCAATTCTTATGTCCGTCCTAGGAAAGGGTCGAATGAGTTCATTAGCTGCGTCAATAGAATGCTGGTCAATTGGATTTTGGAAGATGGGGGTGAGAAGAAGAATCACCAAGGGAATGGTCAGTAAAAGGAAGATCTTTTCTTCTTATTCCTTTGTATACCATTTAGAGTATTCCTCGTCTTTTGGTTAAAAATATGAAATGCCAAATGCAAACTAAAATTGCTAATAAAATTAAATGATTATTCGAGAAAATTGCCGGTAGTTTCTTAGCTAGTATTTTTATAGAACAAATTTTACAATATTTCATTTACTCTTGACAATTTAAATAACCATTAATTGGGATTCATGGTCAAATTTCCATCACAATCACTTACGTCCTTCAGACTGTCAAATGTTTGAAGTATTTTGAAGTTAAGATTAATTTCTTATTGGTGACGGCAAAATATTGAGTTCTTAATTCTATATTAAGTGATGATTACGGCGTAGTAACATTTGTGAATCAGAACTTATGTATTTCATTCCCAATTTCTAATGTTCTTTGAAGGAAAATTTTTTAAAAATATTTTTGATATATTAAAAATACTTCTAAATTTCATGAAATACTCAATGATAATTTATTTTATTCATGTTTTTTTTTTCTATTTTATTCAAATATTAAATACTTTCAATGTTTAAATCAATCTTACAAAAAACAATTTAATAAATAAACACAGTAAAAGGTAATTCTTTTCTTTTCCTTCTAATTCAAATAGTAAGTTTTAAAAAAATGAAAACGAAAAATAATTATTGTCAGAATGATAATAAAATAAATTGACACGAAAATAAATGATCATATAATGAAATAGTGATTATGAATAGTTAAAAATATTTAACTAGGCTATGGCAACAGGTATAAATGCAAACAATTAATGTAGATTATTATTTTTTGTAAGCAAAAAACCAAAAACAAAAAAGAAATCTACTCTGCCATCCACTTTACATTTTACAATAGAAAACAGTTCCTTTCTGATTCTAGTACATTAATAAAAAAAAGAATTGTCTTTTCTAGTACATTAAAAAATATTCTAATACATTAAAAAATTCTAGTACATTAAGAAAAGGAAAAAACTTAGTTTAAGGTAAATAAAAAATAAATCACCATTAATAAAAAAAGTAATTATAATTATTAAAACTCTGTTTATTTGCAGATTAGGGGATTTTAGATAGTTTAATAGTGATCTAAGCAATTATGTAAACACTAAGGCATCATAATTTAATGACATCTTAAATAACTTTAAACAGATAATTAGCTGAACTGTGTGTCACAAAGAAGTTTTTTATAAACTTTACGGATTATGTCAATTAAATTGTAAAACTTTAATACTATTTCCATTATTGTTCCCATAAACTCGGAATTTATACCATAAGAGCATTTAAAAGAAGATTTTGACGCAAAGTTGTCATCTTAAAGCTTTGCTACTTATTATTATTGTCTTGTGCCTACTTTGGCTGACAATATGGGGTGCGCTGCTTCACTTTTTCAACTGAACTATAATTTGGTGTGGAGTCCGATTTTCCTCAGTAAACACATGCCATAGGTAACCGTTTATAGGGTAGGCAACCATTCATATCCCATTCATACAAGGAAAGGGCAAAGGAGAGAAAGTACATCTATGCTGGAACCGGGATTTGAACCTGGGACCTCCCTATCTGCAGTCAGGCACGCTGACCACTAGACAGGGTGGGCGGAAAAGCTCTGCCACTTAAAATTGGATAATATTCAGTGGCAAAATTTGCACATAAATATTTGCAAAGTTACAAATTCAAAGAACATAATTTTTCTATTTGTGCGTTTATTAAAATAAAAATTTGTTACATTATTCATTATTCATAACTGCCATGCAAGGAAGATGTAAGAAAGGTCTCGAGTTTCTATCGGAAAAATTAGCACGAGCTAAAAGCTTTCTTGAAATGTTGACTCCATTACAGCAGTGAACCATCGAAGACTGATTGTTAAACAATGAACGTTTGGACATACAAAAGGAGTGGTTGCCATACTGTGACCTGTGTGCTTCAGGCGTAGGTGGCCTTGTGCATAGCACTGTAAGAATACAGGCCCTACCCTCAGTAATTTTCGACATCCTCGCATTTAATGTAACATAAAAAGAAAGGAAAAAATAAATTAAAATTCGTCAGTATTATTTATCATTGCCGCAAAAAAGAAGTTAAAAAAAATTGGAAGGTATATTTTGTTCATATACAGAAGGACGTATGTCTTTAAATGGGGGTACATGTCACAGTTAATTTAGGGGTGGTTTTGTCAGCTAATTAATCTTGTGTATGAAGTGATTTATTTTCGTTTTTAATAAATTGAATAAAAAGGATAACCTGATCTTGCTCTATTTTCCACAACACCCACGCAGTAAAAATAAACAAAGGTCTGACCAAAATAATATCATAAAATAGAAAAAAATTTGATAAAAATAGAAAATATTTATGGCTTTGATACATCAGTTCAAATAGTGATCAATTTGACAGCATTCAAATATAAATGAATAGTTAGACAGTATTCAAAACCAAATTTAATTTTTCAACATTACATTTTATTTTTCATTCAAATATTTTAGATAATAAGTCATATTTATAGACTAAAACTTCTATCGTAATTTTTATATTCCTTATAAATAAGGAATGTAAAGATTCTATTTAGAATATCTCAGAAAAACATAGTTATAGATTTGTTCAGATTCATAAAGACCTAGTAGTAAGGCCATGATGTAGAAATTGGAAGGTTCTAGATTCAATCCTAGGCACTATCAAATATCTAGGATTGAATCTAGAACCTTCCAATTCTCAATCTAGAATCAAAAGTTGAAAATAAAAACAATATTATGTTTCCATTTTCTATATGTATGTCTGTTGGTGTAGGTACTTGAGAATTTTTGAGATTTCTACTTTTGCAACTCATGAATAAGACCAATTATCTAATAAAGTTCTTCAAGAAGATAAATATACAACGAATGCTTATAAACTGGCATGAAATTACTATCACCTGTCAGCTATTTATTATCTTATGTGTTAAATCACAAAAATCATTTAAACTTTGTAGCTATTAATATTCAAAATCAATAAAAATATGTTGATAAGAATATGCGAATTATTGAACACTTACATACTATATTATGTGAAAATTTACATTTACATATGTATTTTAAAAACAATACTATGCTAATTCACTATTTGAATATATTTTCTCTCAATAATTTAAAAAAAATTATGTTTATTGAAAAATAAAAAATAAATATAACCATCGTTTCTTAATTTTAGTTGAATTTGCAGATTCTGAGGATTTACATTTATTAATATCAACATTTTCCTTGATTTAATGCATATTTTTCAACAAGTTCATCACCAAAGAAATAGATAAATATGGCATGAAAAAGTGTGAGCTATACCAGTTCAAATTTTAAGATAGCTTCTATAAGCTCTGCTTATCGTCATCTATTAAGTACACCAGTTGGGGGCAATTTTTTACCAAGTAGTAGTTCGTTAAAATCATTTCTATAAAACATATATTGAAGGATCTGACCTTATGTGTTATTAAAAACATTTTCCTTCAAAGATCCGATACATTTATCATTTTAGCTAAACATGAATGAAATCGATGATGTTCAATTCATTCATGTTTAGCTAAAATGTAAAAAATAGTTTTTTGTTTTTTTCCCCTCACACATGCATATATAAATTCATAATGGACAATATTTTCCAAGAATTCATTCTGCACAAATTCTTGAAAAATGCAAGGATTGATAATTTTAATTTATCACATTTTTTATACGCGCCATTAAACGTGGATTTTACAATAGAAGAATTAAATCAAATATCATACAGTGCAGAGAGAAACGGATCTGTGGCACTATAACTTTCTCTAATGAAAGTAAACAACAATTCAATTACTTTTAATGTTATTAGTATAATGAGCTAATATTCACAGCCACATGAGGTAGGTGGGGTGGAGAGAATGGGTGGTGTGCATGCGATCTAACATCATGCCTTCCCTTCTCTCTCTCTCTCCTACCATATTTATTCCGAAACAAAATCCCTAAATCGCTGCGGGCTGATATATAGCTGAGGGTGGGGGGATGACAACACAATGTGGGGAGGGTGGATAGAAGAAGTGGAATATCTGTCCATCACATAAATGGCCCAAGGGACAACACCGATGATGTATCGCGGCTTCTCGGTCCCGGGCTCGAAACCGGTAATGATCGCTGTATAACCACCCCTTCCAATTTAAGTCGGAGTACCGGAACCGAAGAAGTTGCTGAAGTATCGTCTGCTCACCCCCGTTTCTTTGACCCCGATGAACCCTTCTATAGTGGAAGAGGAATCGAAAAAAAAAGTAGATGCTTCATCGAGGCGAGGTACCCTATAATTTGGGACCGGTGATTCGCAGAGCATCTGGACTAATGAAGTGTACCTGGTATGTGTATACAGACGCTCTCGCCATGACCGGGTTGACAACAGTTTTCGTTTGCCCTCTAAGATGGGCCGCAGCCCCACCTGTTGTTTGGACGTGACAGTTGGAGGGGGTGCGCACTGTTTTTCCACTGGACGGCAATTAGTTTTGTGCTCATCAAGGAACAGAGAGAGTGGTTGTGGACGGTCCAGCATTTGTGTTTAGGTCCGGCTATATGCGAAGAAACTCCTCCTCTTTTATTTTACCCCTCCCAACAACAGTTTAGGGATGCCGACCTTGATTTATGGCTATAGCCGCACCTATTCTTTCTTACCTGCATTTTTCTCATTTTTTAAAGATAGAATAATAGGGCACATTCTATGGAATTAGCATTTTTCTATTGTTCAAACGCGAAGGATGTGAGATTTAAGTGATTGCGTTATTTACATTATTTTTCAAAAGTGGCAAAATAGTTTTTCTATGTAACTTATCGATTCTAGAGAATGGTCGAAATTTACTTTTATTAAAAGCTACCTCTATTAAATTTAAAAAATCACGTATATTATGTGTGTGTTCACTACATCTGATTTAACCTTTTGATAAACATTTATTTAAATTTTTGTGTGTGAAAAAAATTATTTATGCAATTAATTTTTTTCATAATATTCACGACGATATATTCATTCAAGATAATAAAATTACTTACAGTATTACATGACGTATCAGAATTTTATGTGAAATTTTACTAGTTGTTAGTTGGTTGGGTTTTATGGCGCAAGGTCCAAAACTGGACATGCTGAGCCAAGAAATTTTGACCAGAGAGACGCTTGAAGTTCTAATACATCAAATTTACTTAGAGCAAACTATACATGATAAAAATATATGGTTCAATATGCTAATAATTTATTTAGGCTCAAATCTACAAAAAAAAGTTTATTAGCATTGCACTTCTTATGAAAAACTCTCAACAAATATATTTTTCAGCTTTTTCTGAGTTTTTTGTTCTTGTTCGCTGTAAGAGAATCTATCTCGTCCTCTGAAAGAAATCAATCGATTTACTGTCTGTGACATTACAGTGAATGACATTACAGGACCGTGGTTGCCTAGTGGTTAGCATCAGCCTTCCATCTGGAAGGGCGGTGTTCGATTCCCAACCCCACCAATGACCCACCGAGTACATGCGATATACGTGCTCGTTAAATCAGTGGAATCGAAATTCCTGTGGTCGGTCGTTCAGCAGTTATCATGGGTGTAATGGTCTGGAGAAAATTTCCGCAAGAAGTCTTAGAACAAAGCTGTACTTTCACCTTCATGTTGCTCTGATTAAATGAAAAACACACCCTTCTGACTTAATTTCACATAGCCGTTGGTTAGCTAGCTTGGCTCGTCCAAGTGTCATAAATAACAACAACACTGACATTACGCGCATGAGAGACTTTATACAAGTGATATTTGTTGGTTCCAATATTCTTTAGAAAAAGTGACACTATATACAAAGAAATGTGTCACTGTAAGTATTCACCCCTAGACTGCAGCATAAAAATATGCAGTTTTCTGCTAGACTTATTGGCTACCATTGGTAAAATATGGATCAAAAATAATGTAAAACCTATTTAGTTTTAATATGATACATCTCTTTTTATTTACTATCTATACTTAAGAAAATCCATTTAATTAGAATCAAAGTGTATAGATTTTTTGGGTTATTATGTAACTAGAATATATCATAGTAATGTACATTTTCACTTACCACAACATAATTTAATAGCTATCACCGTTTCTAAATACGTTCTTATAAAATTTTTAATCCCGAGGGGATTCATAGTTAAAACTTATCTAACATCTTAAAGGTCTTGTGAACAATGGTCTTCATCATAGATTGCCACAGTCGCAAAAGTTAATACACCTGTAGACAAGTTAGTCTACAAGTTTACAAGAGTTTTTTTTATGACGTCATATAGAAGCGAATACATATACAACATACGAATGCGTGTCAACCTTATTAACTATGCGTTGATAAAGAAAATTATCAAATTTGATGCAAAGAGTAAAGTGTGTGTATTCTACTTTAAATAATTTTGATATTTAATTAAAATCCCAATTTCAAATGTATTAATTTTCCTTTAGTAAATTGTGAGTTTCAGTTTCTTTTAAAATATATTAAACTTACAAGTTCTTCTTCTTCAGCACGACAGCCCGGGGTGGGCAAGACTTTGCTCAGAACACTCCTCCATTGTGTTCTCCGGGAGGCGACAGTTAACTTGCACAAGTTACAAAATTAAAATAATTGAACGTACATTATGGAGTCCTAATTAACTGAATCAGTTATTTTTAATAGTTAATTTAGAGAAATAACCAAATTATTTATAATAGAAAAACTTCTTATTTTTATGATTGCATTAGAAATTGGTTAATAATACCCGCATGTTTTGAGAAAGTGGACATGTAAATCACCATACATGGAACAAGAGCCATAAGTCATGGCCACTTTAACGACCATATTTACCACAACAGCCTTGCCAAAGGCTAACAGCATCACCACAGAAACGGATCTACCACCAATGTTACATTTTCCCACGGAAGAGCGCCTGATCTTCACCTTGGGGTTTGGGTCTCAAATTAAGCTTCCGAAAAAACTGTCCAAAAAATTACAATCATTTTCTTGTACGGTGTTTTATACATCTTTCTGCCAAAAAAGACCCAAACGGGCACCCGTTCCGCAGGTAATGAATGTTATTAACGGTCCCAAATAGAACGGTAATTTCGGTGAATGTAATTTGCTTAAAGACAAAAAGAACAGGTTGGCGCGTTTTGTATGAGGTAATTACTGATCTCACCACAATTACCATAAACATGAGTAAGCAATTTGCAACATTTTTTTCACTCTTGGTTCTTATCTCTCTTTTCTGCACATTATACTTTTCCTTTCAAAGATTTATTTTTCGTTTTGTTACCTTGCAGCGATGTCGTGCATGGCCAAAACATAATAAGTTTCGGACATGCCTGTCGTTCTGAGGGATTTTCTCAATTGAAATGGATCATATATAATAAATGAGTACATTATTATCAAAAGTGCCAAAAATAAAATTGGCCGTACAAATTGACAAAAATTCCAAACACTCAATCATAAATTTATATGGAAATTATTTCCAGAGGGTAAGCAATATGATTCACAAATAAAACGGCTATAATCTCAGCAACTTAACAACTTGACCTAGGCTCAGTTACATAACTAAAATTATATCAAGCACCAAACTTAAGGTATTAAAAAAATTCATTAGGAAAAGTTATAATAAAAGCATATTGCTATCAACAGTTCTGAGGAGATTTCAGAAATAAAAGGAGCATATATAAGAGTCAATAGTTATCAAAATTGAAGCATTCTGTATTCTATTGTTGTAGTATATTTCTGGCTGACCATTTCTGACAATCGAAGGTACTAACAACGTCAATTTCCTTTCTTGTAAACGTAATCACGAGGAGGGGGAAGATAGATCGACACTTCAGTTGGTATGTTTCCTTCTGAATGCTTACAAATCATTAAAAGAAACATAATAGACCCTATTAACATTTAACGTACACGTCTCTCTCATTATGAGGTCTTCGGTCGAGTCAGGTATCGAACTGGGTACCTGCCAGACACAAGAAAGTATTTGTATCTATGGTTTCAACAGAAGTGTGAAAAAATTTTCGTTTTTACGTTTAAGGTAATAAATATCGGATTCATTAAAAGATGACATGTTTGTTAACAAATGAACTTTTTTTTTTAGTTAAGACACTGTACAATTTTTAATTAAAACCAATCACATTTGTTTATTATTTTTCCTCTTATGTGTAAACACTGCTTCATGATTATTTTTTTAATTAATTCATTAATAATTTCATTTATTAAAATTTGATACTTGTATATTAAGGTATTTTGCTGGAAAATTTAACAATAAAAAATTGTCGTCAGTCTGAAGTAATATTTTTCTGGGAAAAAAATTATATCTTAGAAATAGTACTTATATATCATTAAAATTTTAATATAAATTAATACCCATACTTCTCTCGTCCTTTACATGGGCTTAGAACTATGACCATGGCTATAGAAATAAAAACTAGTAGGCATACTGAATCAACTCACAAAACGGAGTGTAACAAAGAACTCACAAAAAGATTATGAAAACTAGCAATAGTATTAAAGACAAAATAAGTTTTATTAGGAAAAGTATTAGGAAAAGTTTTATTAGGAAAAGTAAAAGTATTAGGAAATGTAGGAAAAGTATTTATTAGGAAAAGTAAAGAGAGTTTATTTTTTTAGTCTTCTTCTTCTTAGAGTTGGGTTTGTATTTCACTGGGCACCTCGCTTTTATCAGCATTTTGTACTATTAACTCCAAACCCAATGTTTCCTAGTTCCAGTTGCTCGGGTCACCCACTTTATTAATAAATTTCGATTCTAGGGAGGGCAAGAGCCTCGTATTCGTAAATGATATGCTTGGCCGCTTCCTCTTGCGTATGACATTTATTTTTAGTCTTACTTATAATATTCATTTAAATCGTGATTATTTCATAAATAAATAACTTAGACTTATAATTATATAGCATTAATTCTTCATTCAGACAAATTTCTTACTTTAATTAATATTTAAACTTCTTTAGCTCTTTACCAAAAGCTTGAAGAATGTCAACTACAAAGTTTGAATTGAAGCTCATAAAACACACAAAAAAGGGACTTTCGTTAAAGATCGAAAATACCATGGCACTTTTGATATCCATTGACATTTAATTTTCAGAAATCATGTATTAGAACTTTTGAACTTAAAATAAGATTCGGCTTGTAAGTTCTTAAAGAATTATTTTTCCTTCTCATATAAGTCTTAATAACAATAAAAAATATCCCAAACTACATGAAACTTCAGCTGGCAAATTAAAAAGCGTGGAACTAAAAGCTTGTTAAACATATTTAGTAACGAACAAAACCAGCAAGATTTCAGGGAAGCAGTCTTTAGACCCCAAAACACCCATCATGTTGTTCTGAAATAATTTAGAGGTATTAACCACTCGTAAACAAAGGGAACGTCTGTAGACGGTGGCCGTTCCTGAAAGAAGAACTGCAGCCACCCGCGGCTACCTACAAAGACGTCCTGCAGACGATCACAGGAGGGGACCTACCTGCGCAGGTAACTGAATTACCAGAATCGTGAACCTTTTACAAGGAGGATGGTTCTTAACTCTCCCTGTCGCCTGTTCAACGAAAAACCTCGGCTTGCTTTTATCGTTTTAATTTGTTTCTATCTAATTTCGACCCTCTGATGGGAGAAGGGAATATCTCATCAACTCCGGATCCCACAAAGCTGTATTCTCTCCCCCTCTCTGGGGGAGGGAAACTGCGGCAAACGATGTCCGCTTTCTCGCGACCTTTGGCTTGTCCTTATGGTACTCGTTCTCTTATTTCAAAATTGCAGTACAAGAAGACTTTAATAATCACTGGTTTTCTTCAAGGGCCTTTCTTTTTACCTTTTTGGAGTAAAGATCTATCAATCTTTTTTCTTGCCTTGGCGATGATTTTTGTTTTTCTTTCTTGCTTTATTGGAGACAAGTTAGGAGCTGGGTACATTCTGCTTTTGCTGCTGACTCAGATTTGAAATATTTTGTGAAAAGAAAACAATTAACAGAAGGCTTCTGAGAGAAATTTTCTTTCTTTATGGCAAAATTCGTGAAATTCAAATCAATGAAAAAGTATAAAAGCAAAGAATAATCAGGTTGGCGATAAATTATTTAAAATAATTTGGCGAAATTTTGATGAAATTTGGCGAATGATTTACTTTTTACAAAAATCCTTAACTGCTTTTTATAATAAGCATGCAGTCAATTTCTGGATGAATATCAGTTTCTTTTTCAATTATTAGAAACATTTTGTAACGGAGAAATACAACAAATAAAAATTTATGAGAAAATATTCTTTTTATTATATTGTATTCTTTACAGTAAAGATTTTTAAAACAAGGAATGAAGTCGTATGAATTTTTTTTTTCAAAAGAAAAACTGTTTTTAAGAAAGATAATCATTTTAAATAATACAAAAACTGAACAAAATTCTTATAGATGAAAAAAGAAAGCTTCTGCAAATATTAAATTTTCTCTCGGATTCTTTATTTTCAATCAAATATAATATTTTGAGAATTTGAATTGATACAGCTTTTCCATGGCATAGATTTATCGCAATGAACATTATTATGAATTTAAAGAGAGATAAAGCTGACCAAGAGGGTATCTGATTTACAATTTGTTGGCTCATGGGTTCAACTCCATCCTCAGCAGTGGTTTTAAATCCACTTTAAATTATAGTCCCTGGTCAAATTAGTATTCATATAAAATAGAGACCGTGTAAAGTTCCCAGTAAATCAAATTTTTAAAATATATTATTTTTATGTTACACATTATTTATTTTACCCCATAAATATGGGAAAAAAGAAACCAAAATGAAATCTTACTCTTATCGTCGACATTAATTTTTAAATGATTTTATACAGTAAAATTTCATAATTTTAATTATTATTTAAATTAATAGCCCTAAAAAATTTTCACCTTATATAGAATGTATTTTAGTAAGCATAAATGCTAACGGGGATAATCCTAATGAATATGAAAAAAGTAGAAATTGTGATTTTTAAACATTCATAAAAGATTTCGCTACAAAATTTGGTTATAAATCAAATGTTTGTACTTGAAATTGCTTTAATTTTTAGAAAAATTGACTAAAAGATGTTTCATTTCATTTTAGAGAGAAGAAAGAGAGAAAGAAGAACGGGATAACCTGCATAAACATTGAAATATATTTTTCTCATAATATGCTATATATTATTAAAAATTCAGAAAATTGGTTTTCATACATAATTCGAAATTATAATCAAAAATAAAAAGTTATTTTCAGAGCAAATTTTAGTAACAATTATGTGATTATGATCATAAATTAAATATCACTTCTGTATGACATAGTTACATTAAAAGTAAATTTTTATTGGAAAAATACACAATTGTTGATTTCTAAAATATTTTTGCTGTGTAAAAATAGCTTTCAATTATTTTTAATAATTATAATGAGGGATTCTTATGGGATTTCTATGAGGAAAGATACACAAATAATATTTCCAAACAATACAAAATTCACTTAAGGATTTTTTGGAGTTTTTCCCATCTTATGCATAAATTTCGTTGAGAATTTGGCGACTAATGACAATTTGGTGTCTTGTTATTACTACACCGCTTTGATAGTTAAAGAATAATTTCTTGGTACCCTTTATCTGAGGGAGGGAAAAATTATTTAATTCCTAAAATTTTCCCTTATAAGGAAGGTTTATACTTTTCTCAATATTAATATAACATAATACCAAATTCCGATAAAACATAAATATAATATTTATATACAATAGTTATTGTGATTTTATAATTACATAGCATGCAATAATTGGCAAATAATTCGAATATTTTTTTAAAAAATTATGAATTATAATTTTAATTCCATTTTTATTGAATAAATTAGCTCAAAGAGCAGCTTGTGTGACTTAAACGATACTATGTGCCCAACATTTTCCATCTCTATGAATGCACAAACAATTCAACTTTAATGGGGGGAAAAAAACCCAGAAAACTTTAGGCGTTACAAACTTCTTGACCATTCACATCAAGTACCAAAAGGGCATGACCATTTCGGGTTTGAGAAATAATGTAAAAGAAAGTACGCTGAGTTGGAGTTAATTATGCGAAGGACTCGAACTTGAGGTCAATGAAACAAATTGGAAAAAAAAAAGAAGATAAAGAGTAAAAAGCCGACAGAGCTCACAGTAAATAGATCACTAGCTGTGTTTGACTTCCCCATTGTTGTTGGAGAAAAGAAAAGGTCGAACTTGTCCACCCTTCTGAATCTGTGACCAGAATTCCAGACTAAGCGACGCTCTCGGAATAAACCCTTTTCTCGGGAATTGTAAATGACTCCTCTCCACTCAATGAAGCATCCTCCTCTTGTAATGGTCAAGGGGGTGAAGCCCCTTCCAAATAACGGAGGTCAGCACTACAATGACACAGCAGCCCGACCCCCATTCTCTTTTGTCAAAAGCCGCCCGCCTGATCAATTTCCTCGCCCCTTTCACTGCTGACTTTTTTGCCTCTTGTTTTCTCCGGTTTTCCCGGCCCTCCATTGTTATTTTCTTGTCTGACACTCTTGTAGAACAGGAGTGATAAAATACCTAGAAATGCAGGCGACAACGTCAACTTGCCGACTTTCAAGCCCCAAACTGACTTTTCTCATTTTGCTGTCAGAAGTTAGTCGCCTTTTTTTTGTGATTGCTTGACTGAATGTTTGCACACACGTCAAATGATATTCACTTCAATCTTAAGAAAACGCGAAAACCATCAATATACTTTTTTTTTATAATTTATCATTAAACATAAAATCCTAAAAAAATGTTTTGAATTTTGAAAAAGGGATTCCCGATATGATACTTTGTATTTTTGTGTGCCATTTTCTTTAATTAACTCCAATAAAAGACTTATCTTTTAAAATCCATCTTATCTTTTGTATTATTATCTTTGAAATCCAGTCATTGTTTCAGGACTGGATTTAAATGATAAGAATGTTGAAAGACAGAAAATTCTGGGATGGATATATGTAATCTAACACCACGTAGTACAACTTAATAAAGAAAGCTTGTGACAAGACATTTAAAAACCTATCTTTCATTGTTATTTAGGAAGACATTTTATTAATAGAAGGTCTTATAGATACTAGGGAAAAGAAAATCCGGAAAGCTCAAAAGGGTCCACCGGGACAGATGTAATGCAAAAAGCAAAAATGTAACACATCTCTTTTTTCCTTAAAAAGTGGTAATTTAACTCATGACCTTTCATTTTGAAGAGCCATTTCTCATCTCTTGGCATGATAAGCCTGAAATACCTTAATTAATTGAAAATTTAAGGACTAAATAAACTTTTCTTCAAGAGAAATATAATAAATATTTTACTGAAAGTTCAAGAATAAAATGAACTGTTCTTGAAAAGATATATAATAATTTAAACTAAACGAACGTCTCTCTTCTCTTGAAGAAATATAGCGAAATAATGATTAAGTTCTAATTGCTTGTCACATAGTCACCAATGCTTCTCATTCGAAGGAATATACAATACAAAATAAACTGCAAGGCCCTACAATCATTTATGATCAAGATGGGAATTGAATTTACGTACTACCGAATTTAAAACCTGACCGATAACCATTCACCTGTGTTAATTAGACAATAGTTATGAGCATAAATATTATCCGTTGGTTTTGAAATTCCAAAGTAGTTTTCCTCATTGTGTTCACTTTGATCTCCAATTAGTCTAATGATAAAGCCGCACTATTCGGAGCATAAGATCACGGGTTCGATCTCAGCCACTGTTATTTGGTGGATGTTGTGCTTCTGCCTTTAACTCGCAATTCTCTTAGGGTGGTGCTTAGAAATTTTCCGGGTTTCCACCTTTGAGAAACGTCAGTATGGCCTACTACCTACGGAAAATGGTCGCAGAATACTTATAAATCAACAATTAGGCTATCTATTACGCGGAGTCAAAGTGCGTTCACTCTTTTGGTTTTTTATTTAAATCTGCAAAATTTATCCACTCTTTATTTGCAGCAATTCGAAATTGGGTATTCATTATTTATGTTCTAATGAACCTTATCAGAGAAAATGCTTCTTATAAAAGTCATGACATTTTTCTTACATAACATAAATAGATATGGAATTTATATATTATTTCGATATAATATCTTAATTAACTGAATAGATATTAAAAAATTATAATTGAAGGTGATAAAAATGGTACGACTCAAGCTTATAACACCATACCTAATTTAAACTAGTAGTGAGACATTCAATTTATTTAAACCAAGAGAAAGATTCTATATTTAAAAATTTGAATCAATGTTATTATCTGCTTGTCGAATCTTTTAAATTCAAATTATATATTATTGAATTCTTTCCCAAAGGTTTAGGTGAAAATAGTTTTGTCACTAATAATCAAAAAATTCCTTTTTAATATAGTTCAAAGCACAAAAAGTAGCATTTATATTTCAATGCATTTTTTCAATCTTGTTCAAATAATCTGGCATAAAATAATTCTATGCCAGAAACACTGAGAGACCTGTAAAATATTTTTTCACTCTTTAATAAATGTTTTTGGGAATTCGCACTAGAACTCGAATTAATTTGATTTTATATGGAAATAGTTTAGGTTGAAGCTGAAGTTACAATTCACTTGTTTAACACACATTAAGAATCATTTCGTAATTTTTGGACTCATTGGTTTATGAACTAAAAAAAATGGAAAATCAAAATGTTAACAATATTTAACTCTTTGTTCAGTTTAGAAATTCTTAATTAGGGACCATTATTTAGACCACAATAAATGTATTCTGCAATTATTCGAGCTATACAGTCACTCTCTCTTTATCTATCGCTTGTTTAATTTGTGTATGTGTCTTTCTCTCGCAAGACTATCCAATTTAATTCTACAGTGGGACAAAAATAGATCCAAACGATAAATACTACTTTTCAATCCAAGGTCGCACCTGGCAACGTCTCAAAGCGCAGACGATAAATTGAATATGAGACGATAACTCGTTCCGCACAAAAGATAACGATCAAGAAGTCAGAAGTGTCGCTTAAACAAGACTCGCGCGACATACGCAGATGACCATCGTTCCCTCTCCACCCCCACGGAGACTCCTCTCGTTCTTCCCATTGAGTCGGAGTTAAGTGATAAAGTGCCATCCCATTGTCAGTTCCATGGGCGCAGCGGAGCATGTTGACTCGGAGGACATCGTAGGGTTTTTGTGAGGAAGAGAAAGAATGGAAAGTCATCCCATGTCACACTGAGTAACTCTGATCGGCTCTTTTGATGCGAAAACGGATGCCCTTTCCCCAGCAGTTGGGGGGAGGGGGTTGCAGTCTTATTTGAGTTTGAGTTGATACTGTGTCCAGAGAATTCATCAAAACAAAAATGGAAAAATATTCCCTAATTTAACTACATTATCATTTATTTTAGAGAAAAAATATTCCCAATTTTATATAAATAGTAAATATTTTTACAAAAATGACCAGATGAACATAGGAAAAGGATGAAAAATACAGTGGGTGATCGGTTTGGGAACAGTTTGGACGGCGAACAAATCGGACAACGAACACTTTTACGAAACATTTTTGTGTTCGGACAACAAACACATATTCGGATAACGGACTGAAACGAATTCTAACGAACACTACTCGGCTCTCGAAGCATGATGTGCTGGATTGCCAAACCCAATGAATCAAATATCGTTTTTTATCTCTCTTGAATCATGTTGTTTCCTATTAAACTTCAAAGCTCTATACTGGAAAAAAATTTTCCAATAGAATATTTATAGCCAAAGTAGACCATCAGCTTCGGTTTTGATTTCATTCAATATCGAAACTGATTTCATTTTCAGCACCCCCTCCTCGTTAAAGAAATGGGAGAATGTCTGAGTAATGATCTTAGAATGTCACCCAAACTAAGCTGATATCAGTATCGTTAGAGGGAACTTTACAACAACAATGACACTAATCACTTCCGGAGAGTCTTAATAAAAAGAGAGAAAAGCATCGACATGGGGCATGTTCTTTAATACCCCATAAACAAAAAATGAAAAAGACTGATTAATATGTAAGCATATACTTATGTATTATTTTTTTAATAAACTTACTAAGAAATCATACATCCTTTTTTAAATTTTATTTTTAGGGTCTCTTGAACGAAATAATCTGTTTAAATAAATCTATGGTAAAACGATGATCGATTTACGAACAATTCGGGTAGTGAACATAATCTTGTAACGAACTTAATGGTCGTTAACCAATCACACCCTGTACAAATAAAAAATCATTAAATTAATTATTCAGCCAAAAACCGATTTTATCCAAATAAATGAATCAAGGTACCAAAGAATATGAAAAAATGCAAAGGAATGTATGTAATGATTTTACATTAAATAAATTAGATAAGAAGAATATTTGAGGTAATATAAAAAAATAATAGTAAATAAAAATAAAATAAAAAATTAAGCAATTAAATCATTAAATAAAACTTTTAAACTTATAAAGTATCCTATTAATAATTTTTCATTTATTTAATCAATAAAGAAAATGTAAATATAAGGATTATAAGAATGCTATTAATATTCAAATAATGCAGTCATAAACGAAGTACGTTGGAGAATGAAAAATAATGAGATTAAAGTTTATCTTTATTAATATGAGTATTTATAATTAGTCACAATCAATAAATTAAGCAAAAGGTCTTGAATCCATTTCTTTCAAGCCAATAATTTTAAAATAATCAATCAATTAACAGACATAATAATGAACATATAAATAAAAAACAACATGGTTTAAAATAGGTATCAGTAAAAAACAATGAAAATAAATAGACGAAAAACAATATCCCGCGAATTGTGGATAAATTAAATATGATTTTATCGCCAGAGATTAAGCAAATAAAACTAGTAAATCAACATGCTGGAATTGCTTATAAACCTTCAACTAATCATTCTCTTAAAGTAATCAATCAATCAGCGATGATCAAAGGCGTATAAAAAATAAGAAAATATTAAATACCGTTAATAAAACCTACCGTAAGAAACGTCCATATTATTGTCTAACTCAAGTTTCAAATTCACCTAATGATCATGGATCAAGATTAAAAAGTGAAATATATTAATGATATCAATTGGGGTAAGAAATAGACAACTATAGAAATGAGAGTAATAAAAACACTTTTGAAGTACATGTGGCTATCAAAATAATGAAAATGCATGTGAATAAACCTGACATTTTTAACACGCTTCATATGCATTAAAATATAATAACAGCTACAAGTTTGTTTTTGCTTTTTTTATAAATAGAAAAAAAACTTTATTGAAGATTTTAAAGTCTGATTTTATTCAAGGTATAAAATGTCAAATCACTTAGTTTTTCAAAGAAACTAAATTGTAGAAGCTAGCTGAAGCAAATGACCAAAACCTAATTTACTGATTGACTGATAGTCTAAATTTACTGTAGTTTTACTGAAAATTTACTAATGACTGCAGTTTTTCACTTTCTAAGTAATTATTTTCTATGCACTTCAAATACTTAACAGCCTCTTTTATTGAGTTTGTCTTTCCATTCACTATTTTGCTAGGCCGTCCTTGTCTTTCTGCACTGTGTGTAATCTGTCATAAACAAGGACGGCCTAGCAAAATAATCAATGGAAAGGCGAACTCAATAACTGGTGAGTATTTGAAGTGCAAAGAAAATAAGTACTTAGAAAGTGAAAAACTGCAGCAAAAGTGACCACAGAATTGAATCAGCATCTGGATTTTTTAATATTATATAAGCAGAACATTCACAGCAAAGCACCAATATCTTGTTCTGTCACCAAATATTGTCTACAGTCGTGTCACACTAACAAAACATGGTGGACTGATAAGTAAATTAGTAGGGTTTGATGAATCGTTTTTCAAAGTTTTCACGATATCAGGATGGTTACACGTAGGGATACTTCCCAAGTGAATAATCGTGATTGTCTCTTCTAACTGTTACGCATGGAGACTGACCTATCATGATATGGACAGCCATTCCGTAGATTTTTGCTGGACTCATTTTAACGCTGAAAAAAATGACCACTTGGGAGAAGAATAGAAAAATTTTAACTGCCTTGGTCCATCCTATGATGCGAAGTTTTTTTTTCCTGTAGGAAATAGAATTTTCCAGCATGATAATGCAACTATCCACGCAGTGAGACTCGTCCAATAATAGTTTGAGGAATATGATGATGGAATTAAATATAAGGTCGGGTGACAGTGCTTGGTCTGCACTGTCACCCGACCTCAATATAATTGAACCGTTATGGTCAATTTTAGGGAACTCAATATGGAATGTATATCCTCCACTGGCATCTCACCAATATCTTTCACATCTCTATATAGAAAGATACTATATTCCTCTAAACACAATTCAGTTTCTGTATCAATCGATTTCTTGACGAATCCAAGCTGTATTATATGCCAACAGTGGTTCTTCCCTAAACTGATAAAGTATTCTAAAGTTTTCCCTTATTTTGATAACTACCTGTAAATAAATGCGAACTTCAATTTCCATAATCTAATAGGTCACGATAATCTGTTGGGAAAAGTCATCACGCTAGTGTACCGAAGACAATTGGTTTAATACTTATGTTAACCAGGAAACGTCATAGGGTGCAATCTTAAATATCGACTTCGTTATTTGACCTTTCCAAAATAACGAAATGGGTTTGGCAATAATTATCGATTTCATTCATCAGAAATAGGAAACACTATTATCACTAAAACTAATAAAAAAATATAGATTAAAATCTGGATAAAAAAAAATTAGAAAAATGTAGACATTTTTCTATATTAGTTGTTATTTATTTATTTTTTTTGAAGAAATTAATCTATAATTCTAAATAAATGAGGGAAAAAGTCCATTATATAAAATAATAAACTGCTTGAATCATGAATTAAAATTTGTGAGTGAAGTGCAATAGTTCTTGTTAATGAAAAAAAGTATTAGGCCAAAAATTCATTTAGATGAAGGTAAACCAATGCAATCATGGAATGAATTAAAATGAATTTGTATGGAAAACTATAGAACAATCAATTTACACAAAGAATATTTTATTACACATATATTCTTTAACTGATCATAATTTTAACATATAAGTAAAATTTATATAAAGGGATATAATTATGCAATACATTATGAACTAAAGTCTGTGGCAAAAAGCCCATGTGGGCCAAGGCCTACAGTGCCCATCTCTGTTTTCGTGACCGGGAGGCCCTGGGGTGCGAAGTAAATGTCTCGATTAGGTGGTCAGCCTAAAGCGAAACCCCCAGTGTTTAGTTCCCAAGCTACCAAGCATTGATACTCAATTGAGTACCAATACCAAGCATTGGTACTCAATTTACCGACCCATTGAAGGAATGAAAGCCTGAGTCGAACTTGCCTAGCAGAAGAGCGAACCTCGGACTTGTGTCTTGGAAGCAAGGAACGTTACCACTAAGCCACAGGCTTTGCAATACTTCATAAATGATTAAAATTAAAAATGTGTGATTTAATATATATATATATATATATATATATATATATATATATATATATATATATATATATATATATATATATATATATATATATATATATATATATTAAAATTACATGTAAGGAATATTTTCTCTATTTGGACGAAATGGTAAGCAAATATTCACGTTACACTATTTCATTACTAAAGAATACTTCAATTAAATTACTCAACCTCTTAAAATTGGTTGTTGTTGAAAAATGACGATACTTTTCAATGGAGAGCCTGGGGCAGTTTTCAATTTGTCGACGTGCCCTCCCAAATCAGCATCAGATTTTGAAAGGTGACGCGCAAAACTGTTGTTTCGCGTTTCTCCGATGATGAGCGCGTATCCCTAATTTGGACATCAAACGGAGGATGGAAGTGGGACAGAACAGACAACCCACCTGGTCGTCAAAATCAGCCCCGTCAAACACTTCCGTCCGTGTACGTTATTGTTTGTGAGTGACTGTGGTAATTTTTTTTTCGTTCTTGATCATCTTATACTCGTCAAAATACAAAACAATAAAAAATACTTTAAAAAATAAAAAAAAAACTTCTTAATGATTATTTACGCTCGTCGCCTTTGTGACAGTAGAGGAAATGTTGCACAATTCTATTTCACTCTTTCTTTCAGAGTCATTTCGATTTGTTCTGCAATTTTATTCTTCCTATATTTGGTAGTGTAAAAATAATTAATAGTTTTTCTCTACAATCTTTCATTCTTAATGTTATGAATTTTAAGGAAGAAAATATTGAAACAGGAAGATTACTCAGCCTTACAGTACAGTAAAGCTCAGCACAGATGCCGTATAATAGTGGACGCCAAATTCTAAGTTGTTTGGCGATTTTTGGCGGATTTTCTTATGTATCTGGCAACCTGGTTTTTATTACGTTATAGATATAGAAACCTATAAAAATTATGTCGAAAACTCTATTTTGGCAACCCTAGAATTTACGTCATGTCGCAATACGTCATCTTGGCAAGATTTCTTTATCGCCAAAAAAATTCAGAATTTATAATCCCAGATTATTCGGCATCTGTGCCTAAAGCTTTAATATACAGTCATCACAATAAGATACTGGCTTATATATGTTAGTGAAAGAATCAATGCTATTAATGTTATAAATAAAAATTTTTGAGTAGCTGTCTTGTTGAACAACGAAAAATAAATGGGTTGTCAAACTTTATTTATATAATCCTACGGATTCAGCAAAAAATCAAATATGTTCAATAAATTTTTATTTATTATGAATGCCCAGAAAACTGGTTATGAAGCCATTAGTTCTCACACTTTCCAATACCTCTAAACAGAATATATTAAAAATAGCAGAGCAGGAGTCAAGATGGTTATCGTCAAAAATGTGATCTTATTTGCAGAAAGGAAATAAGGGTGAACTCAAGAGGTTAAACCAATGCAAATAATTCGGCAAAGAGGCATGTCCTGTAGAAAGGCAAAAAAATTGCCACTTTTGCATTTCTAGAGAAAAATCAGGATTAGTCTCTATCCCCTTAATCAGGAAAACCTAAAGCTTACTAACAGAATCACACAATGCCTTCTGCTTTATTCTAGCAGCATGTCTGCTCTTAATCAGTAATTATATTGAATAGAAATATTTCTTCGTCAGAAAAAAAGAAGCTTTATTTCCAGGAACCCCACAATGCGTCCAACAAGCACGATTTACAAATATTTCAACCGGTTACTTGTACTCAAAATGTCAACTAAATTATTAGAGTACTGGTTTTCATTTGAAGAGTGTATTGAATTGATTTTTAACTTGTGAATACTTGAAATGACATGGAATTTAGAGTAAAATGTAAGTTTTCGTTAAAGTATAAAAATATCCAAAGTATAAAAAATGCATATGAAATCGCTCTAGCTCTATTAGAGATAGCTAAAATATTTTCCCAGTTTTTAAACGGAATGAGACCATTGCAAATAAGTGTGCTTCAGATGGGAATTGAACTCGCAAACCATTGAATTGAAAAGTGGAACATTGGTCATTAAATTACTAACACTGAAGCTTCAAACTGCAACAGAGCTATCAAAATACTGCATTTAAGCATTTTAAATTCGATGAAATATGAATCTGAATCTTATCTTGGCTTTGGTTCGTCACGCTATCATTATCTTTGGAAATGAGAGCTTATTAAGCCCGAACTTTCAGTTAAAAACGGATTCCGAAACATTGCAAATATTCATGATGAGTGTGAGAATCGAACCCCCGAACTGATCAACTGAAAGCCTAGGTGTTAACAATTTAGTTGCCAATTGGGTGTTGATTATGACGAATTATGCATTATGCACACCATTTATTAAAAAAAATTAAAACGATAAAATTATTTATAACAAAATATAAAGAAAAATTATAGCATTAGAAATAGCATTTATAGTAATATAACTGCCCCATCATTCTATGTCTAGTACAGAGAAATAAGAATGAAAAAGTAATAGAATTTAAGTAATTGAAAGTGGTCTTCAATCAAAGCTACAAGAACAGGGGGTGCTGTCATCAGGGATGACGGATGCCTTCGATTTCGAATGAGAGGGGGGAATTAAAGTCATCTTCCTAAAAAAAAATTCGCTCCCCGGGATGGGGAAAAGAAAGAAGGACAGTAAAGACCACAAGTCCTTGGCGCTAAAAGTCCCTAAATGACAATAATTTACCGAGGCTACTAGAAAAATGTAAGTTGGAAAAAAAAAGGAAGTCGAAGTTATATAATGAGGGAGAGAACTAAAATCATCGCGGTTTTTCTTTTTCTTTTTTTCCCCTTCCACTCTCCCTTCTCAATATCAGGGGGATACAGAAGTGCTATTTTTTTCTTTTTTGCTCTTCAAATGATAGTTTACTTGGTACTCAAAAAATCATCACTTGATTTCTATGAATATTGGTTTTAAATAGAAAAAAATTCAGTTTCCATATAAACTATTTGAAATCTAATTGAAAATGTGTTCTTATCAGCAAATTATTTGTATTAATATTATTAAACATATCACATGACTCAGTAAAATAAATTATTTGTGTTAAATGTCATGACAATGTCATGTGATTCAACAATACAAACCATTTCGTTTAAATCTGATAGAAATTACCTTGTAATTCAGTAAATAAAACTGCTTTAGTGAAATATGTTCTTTAAAACACCTTTTATACAGTAAATTTTTGGTGAGTTGTTATTGAGATTATACAGTTTTTTTTTGTTAAAATCAAATGAATTGTACAAAAAATTTTGAAAAATCTCGCGTAATTCAAGAAGCAATGAATTTTTCTATAAAATTAAATTTGATATCCAAAAAATAATTCTACTTTTAGATTTTTTTATAATAAGAAAAATCAATAAATTCTAATAATATAACTTAATTGGAATGTATATATATATATATATATATATATATTGCCCGGAAATAATTTTTAGAATGATTCTGAAATATAATAAGTTTAATGTTTCGAGTTTAGATTTTTTTACTAAGGTTAAACACTGATTTTCTTGAAAATGATAAGTAATAAAAAAATAACAATAATTTTCACCATTTATGTGTATTTTAAGGTACCCTAACACCGAACATAATTTAAATACAACTTTTTTTTAAATTTTCTGCTTAAAAGGAACTTATGAACAAAAAGTAAAATGAGATCCAAAAGAAAAAGGTGAAAGTGCGAAACTATACCACAAACTTGAGATAGAATTTACTTTTAAAAAAAGAGTTAAAACAATTACAATATTAGTTAAAACCATTACAATTATGAGAAAACATTGATTGTCACAATTATTTTAAAGATATTGATAGCACACCTTTGAAAATGAGAATAAATAGCCGAATTCTCGGACCTATTACGCTAGAATAACCCCTGTAAAATTTTTTCGTCTAATATCGACTTTATACCATCTATAATTTTAGTTTTTCCCCTAATTTTAACTTCAAAACGGTTTTATCTAATTATATACAAGAATATTTATAGGAAAATATGTAAAATTTTAATATAGCTTTTTCATAATTAGTTTCAAACATTGTCGATGAGCAGCATTGTGTGTAACCTAAGTTATAATAAAAAATTGTGTAAAATCATCCAGAAGGAAATATTTCAGACACGAAAACATTGCTAAAATATATCAGATATCCTTTAGTTCATTTTACTTCATAGATAAAGGGCCGTGGTAACCTAGTGGTTAGGGTATCGGCCTTCCATCCGGAAGGGTGGGGTTCGATTCCCAATGCGGCCAAAGACCCATCGAGTGCATGCGATATACGTGCTCGTTAAATCTGTGGAATTGAATGTCGTTGAGCAGTTACCATGGGTGCAATGGTCTGGAGAAATTTACTCCCCCTTCACATCAATGCCAAAATTGAAGGAGTAGATCCTCTGGTGCTGCCATCTATCGGAGAATTTGAAGAGCAAAAGTCGTACTTTCACCTTTATGGTGCTCTAATTAAACGAATTATGCTCCCTGCGAATTTGACTTAAATTCGCATAGCCAAGGCATAGCGAGCTTGGCTTGTTCAAGTGAAGTGTCATTAGTAACAACAATTTCATAGATAAGTCAAAATGACTTGAATGATTTTAGATAAAAATTTAAGATCATTTATAAATTATATTCTAATATTATTTATTAAAATAATTTCAACTTTTTTATTTATTTCTGCTTTTTTGTACACGCTTTCTTTTGAAACATGTTATAGTATAATATGAAATGATTTATACTAAGGAAATCAATTTAATCTTCTAAAATACAATCATATGTGTCTTCAAATATAGAAATTGATAGAGCATTCAGTTAGTATTTGTTTCCCTGAATTATTATCTATCACATGTTTCTTATCTTCAAAAGGATAAAACTGAAACAAAACACATTTTACCATTTTAAAAATACTGTTAGGTTATTTTGATAAATATGTATAATAACATATTTATCTGATCAAAATCTTTTCTATTCATACTTATCCATATAATATGTTATAAAATACGTAAATCCTAAAAATATTGTTACATTGTTGATTTTATAAAGTATTAAACTCATCAAATTTATCAATATATATCTCATTTTTAGATTTTGTGAAAGTAAAATATTTAATTATTTACCTTTTTATCCTCATTGTTCTTTGCATGAAATAATATTAGTATTAAAAACACATAACAACTTTTAAAAAAATATTTAATGTCTTTTTGATGTTACTTAGCTAGACGTTACTCACTAATAGGTTTCAAAATAAATTTGAAACAGTTTCTTGAAAGAAAAATCGGCTTCAAATATGGAAAAAAAAAACTGTCGATAAAATAAATAAATCTTTTTTTTCCCTCTCCTTTAAGTTAATCCGTTGACACTGAGGATAGGTAAATTTTTTAACGCTTTGTAAGTGAGCTCTGACAAATTTCAGCAGAAAAAACCACCTAAAGTACATTGATCAGTATAACGAAAAAAAAAATTATACCCCTTCTAAAATTGTTTAAGTCGGGTATTAAAAAAACGGCGCTAAGAAAATCGAATATTTTTTATAATGGCAAATTTAGCACAGCGGCATCGGATTCCGATATTGGAGACTGGGTCAATTTAAGCTGGAATTCTAAATCAACTGATTACACAGCTTTTTTTTTTTTTTTCATATGGATTTTTTTATTACTGGAAATGAAGAAGGGGCAGACAGAAAAACAAACCTCGAGACAAAAAAGAAAGGAGAAGAAAAAAGAACAAAGAAATGGACACAGCATCTAATTCGGTACACACCCATTGCCAAACCAAAGAAAATAATTTTCCCCTTTTGATGGGCTATCATTAAACTGATTGTAACAAAAGACGAAATTTTCTGCTTCTAAAAGCCGATTATTTCCGCTTTCTGTTTTGCGCCTTAGAATCTTGCTTTGATTTATTTTGTATGGACGATCTTTTTTTTGTTGACTTCTGGGTTGAATAAGAAAAAAGAACTTTGACAAAAAGAATCGTGACGAATTACAACTAAGCAAATTCTTGCAAATGAAATCATAATTTTGATAGATGATGACGCAACAAGTTACATTTCAAAACCGAAAGAGAATATCCATTTCATTCATGCAAATTTTTCTATAATGATTATTATAAATAGTTTAAAAAATAAGTATGGCAAAATACCGGGCTCTTCTCTATATAATAAAATAAATAGTATTTTACAATAATAAGTATTTTTAATAAGATAAAAATTACAGATATCTTTTGTAAGTAGCAGTTAATTGCAGAATGCAACATTTCAGAACCAAAAGAAGAAGATCCGTTACATTCATGCAAATTTTCCTGTAATGTTTTTTATAAATAATTTAAGAAATAAGTATGGCAAAATGGCGGGTTCTTCTCTATATATTATAATAACTAGTATTTTACAGTAAGTATTTTTAATAAGATAAAAATTACAGATATCTTTTATAAGTAGCAGTTAATTGCAGAATGCAACATTTCAAAACCAAAAGAGAAGATCCGTTACATTCATGCAAATTTTTCTGTAATGTTTTTATAGATAATTTAAAAAATAAGTATGGCAAAATAGCGGGTTCTTCTCTATATAATAAAACATCTAGTATTTAACAATTATAAGTATTTTTAATAAGATAAAAATAACGGGTATTTTTTATAAGTAGCAGCTGATTTCTGAATGACTTAGACCATCGATTTATTAGGTCGTTAGATTGACTCTCACCACGGAAGTCGCTATTTCTTTTGGTTCTTAATTCACTCTAAGTTATAAGTGTCCATCAAATAAACCAGCATATAGAAAAAGTGGCCATAGAACGAAAAACAAATTAAATTTAACAACTAATATCATAAAGTAACAGATATTAATTTACAATTAAAAAATAAAATAATGGATAATTTCTCTCTACTTTATAATTTATATGATTAATATATATATATATATATATATATATATATATATATATATATATATATATATATATATATATATATATATATATATATTTTCATACAAAGATCTAAAATGAATACTAAGCAAAATAAAATTGGTGAGCTTTTAATAAATAATATTAACAGATGGAAATTAACATTTAGAAATAATTTAGTATTAATGACATATAGATCTAATAATAAAGATATTACTACCAAGTAAATTTTCTTTTAAACTTAAAAATTAATCCTTTATACTGCTAATACCTATAAACACATATTTAAAATGATAAAATTATAGTATAAAAAAATGGAACAAAAATTTATATTAAAAAGTATAATAAGATAAACAAATAAGATAATTTAATAATGAAAATTTTTTACTTTACTTAACAAAATGTATCTGAAACTTGTAAGTGATGATGACGTTTTTAGAAGCCGAGAAAATGTAAAATCGAAACTTGATCATTCATTTTTTTAAATATTTGAAAACCAATACTTATATACTCAATGTTGCACGTATTTTATTATCCTACAACAATGAATTTACAATTCAAATAATAAAGATTCATAACGGATTCCATTTCAAAAGTTTCATAGAGTAGATTGCTAGAAAACGGCCATATAAACTTAGAAATAAATAGCTTCATACCAAAATTAAATTTTGTGGTAGTGAGAAGTGCAAACACATTTGAATCTTCAAAGTGACTAGATTCGACTCACTAAATGTGTTCTGAAATATTAGGTACAAATAAAACCTGCGGAAGTAAGCAAAATCATTAACGTAATCTGTTTCTTGATAATTTATACTATCATTTGTTTGTCATTATATATATATATATATATATATATATATATATATATATATATATATATATATATATATATATATATATATATATATATATATATATATATATATACATATATATATAATTTATGCTAAATCTCGAATGATGTAATCTTACTTGTATCAACTTTGGGAAATTCGATCAAGTTAAAATGTGGAAAGAACTTTTAAATAAATGTACTTCACACTCCAAAAATAAAGAATTAAGATTTCTAACATTAAAATGATTATTGTATAATATATTACAATGAAATTATATTTGGTTGGGAAATTTTAATTGCCATATATCTGTAAAATATTCAAATAAATTTTTAAATTCCGTTTCTTAAGAACAGTTATATTTCAACAGTTATTAACTTGACAACTGCCGCCCAACTTGTCTAGTGGTCAGCGTGCCTGAGTGCGGATAGGGAGGTCCTGGGTTTGAATCTCAGCTCGGGCATGGATGTAATTTCTCTCTTTATCTATCCTGTCTTTGTCTTTTCCTTGTATGAATGGGTTGTGAATGGTTGTTGCCGATCCTATAAACAGGTCCCTATGGCATGTGTGTACTGAGGAAGTCGGACTCCACATCAAAATATGGTTCAGTTGGAAAAGTTAAGCAGCGCATCCCATAATGCCAGCCTAGCTGGCACACGACCGCAGCAACTTGACAACTATTATAGAGTTTTATATGAATTCATACAAAAATTCATATAACACTCAAACATCAACAAGCTTATGTGTGAAGGGAAGTTTAACTTGTTATTTATTATTCATTTGTAAAATACTCAATTATTTCATGACAGTCTACTGATATCAACAACCATTCTGTTCTTTTAAAATGCAGATATTTTTAACTAGTACAATATACTTCATTATGCACTTATTATTATATTCCTTTAGTTGTGTGATTCATTCCTTACTACATAAAACGCTTGCGTCAATTTCTAAGACATAAATTACTACAATGAATCTATAAAGCGAAACAAGAACGCGTTTTTAAATTCTAAGAAATTTAAGATTTAAGTGAAAAGAACCCTCAATCACTTCCCCATCGACACTTATCAAATTCTTCAATTTAATGTCACATTACACAGATAAGTGAGCAGAGATGAAAGCTTAGATAATCTCACCCCCAAAACTATTGAATCCTCCAATAAAGAGAAATAAAAATATAAGATAAAAATATATAAAGGAAAGTTCTTCACATCTTGGTCTAAGTGGACTTTTTTTTTATTTCTCCGTACTGACTGCTTGGAAAAGTCCTAATGACCCCACCCTCTAAAGAGGACTCAGTGACCCATGTCCACTCAATTCCTCCCCCTCTGTTAAGACAAAAGGAATGCCCTTCTGCCCCCACCTCACCCCTGTACAATTCCTTTCTTCCAACGTGATCATTAAATGAAGAAGGCAGAGGTCTACTGAGAAGTACAAGAAAGAAGCATTTTGAAGTTCCAATCCAGTACAATAATACTAGGGCTAGTATTAAGGTTTATTTGGCGTCACATGTGCCAAATTGTGCGCCAAAGAGATTTTTTTTATAAGTTGGCTCCATTACTCAACGAAGATTGGGAGTTTTAACAGTAGAAAGATGTATTGTTGATTTATACTTTCACATAGGAAAAGTAATGATTTATCATGAAGAAACGCTTTTCATTTTTCGAGTTTAAAAAAGTTATATCCTTTAAAAAAATTCGTTTTTCATTTTTTTAAATTTGTTCAACTGAAAATATTTTGTTTTTTATTTTTTTATTTTTATTTATTAATTTTATTTTATTTTATAATATGTGTTAAAAGATACAAATATAAATTCGTACTCTTTTTTAAAATTGCTAATATTATTTTAAATGTTAAAATCATTAATTTTTAAAATACGTTTTTTATTAAATTATATAAAAAACGTATTTGTGAAATACCAATTTATCAATTCATTTACTAGTGTAAATAAGCTTCCACCGAATTGAATTAATTTTTAATTACATTAAATATCTGAGGAAAAGACAGTAATAAATAAAATTACTAATAATTTTTTCATCTAAATTCATAGTTAGAAATATATAAATTTTAATAATAAGAAACTATATACATCATTCTGTAAGGAAATTTTACTTCATTCTTTGATTGCGAATATTTAGATGGCATATAATACATTTGCATAGAAAAATGTTAAATTTTTCATTCCAAAAAATATAAAATAAAACATTGATGCAATGCATAATTGCACAATTTTTTCAGTAATTCATTATTTGCCTTTTTTCATCAAATAGTGATTATTTAGTGATTTCTTTGTGATTAAAAATTAATTACTGTGTAAGGGATGTCATACGTTCAAAATTATCTAAAAATTACTTTTTAATTAATTATGAAATGATCAGGAGTATAAATATTAAGTGATCAAGAGTATAAAAGTATGAAGTATGAATTGATCAGGAGCATAAATGTTCAAAATTATGCTATTCAAAAATTTATAAGAGGCATATCAGCTTGTCGGTCAATTCAATTAATTAAAGTTAAAGTATTTCACTAATAAAAAATAAAATGATGCTTTATTATTCAATACTTTTGTTGGCCTAAAAATATCGTCATTTTATATTGTTTTAGATTCTGCGATTTAAGTTTTCTATTTAATATTCTAGATTTTCGAACTTTTGAATTTTCGTTACAATGACTAATGTGGCTTGCTTGAAGTATTATTAGTCTTAAATCAGAAAACCTATCTTATAATCAAATGATTCATCAGAGAAAAATATCTTCAGTGAGTTAAATTTATGAAATGTCTACCTATTTTATAATTTAATTTAAATATTAAGTCCATAAGAAAAGCAAAATAATGATATATAAAAAAGGTGAATTACTAGATTAATGCAAGGCAAACAGAAAAAACGATATGTCTTTTTCGATGTTTAATTTCTGCAATTCAATAAGGATTAAATTTCTGATAAATAATTTATTGTCTTCAGTAAATAATACGAGTTATTAAGATGATTAAAAGAGATTGTTAAAAAAATGATTCTTCAATAATTAAATTTAATATCATATAATGACTTCATATGAGCTAAAATAAAATCCTTCCAAATTAAACAAGTAAGTGATATTAAGTATATGAATAAGTTTTTTTTTTATAGATTTTGAATTAAATTTCTAATTAATCGACTATTTTATTTGTTGAATATATAATGTGAGCTATTCAGATAATGCAATTCAGAACTGTATGCTCAGCAAAATTATTTTCCAGTATTTAAATAGTAACTATTATTTAATGAATCAATTATCTTAATATGCAAATTTATTCAGAGAGCCAAATGAAGAAGTGAGAAAAATTATGTAACGTGTAGTTTAATTATTCCCAGAGCAAACGAATTAATAGCGACTTATTTATGATTTCCTCAAAGAATTTGATTTAAATTTCAAATCAGTAATTTATTTTACACTTTGAAAAAATTATTTAACTTCATATTTTGTTTATTGAAGTAATTTGCTATACGACCGATTTATTAAATAAATCAGTATGTGAAAAATTACTTTATGAACAACTGAATCCTTCCAAAATTAACAATTAAGAAACTATAAATAAATATAGTTCACAAGTACTCAAATTATGTGTAATTCACAAAGTAGCCCATTTTATTTAATGGATAACATGACTTATTCAAACTATTCAATATAGAACCGTACATGTGGTTAATCAGTGAACTCATTTGATAATTCAAATAATAAATTGATTGAAACCCGTTCTATAAGCAACTTAACCCTTCCAAAATTAAATAACTAGTGTAATAAATTTAGAAGTTAATTTTCTTAATAAAATTGTAGTTAAATTTCTAACAAATAACTCATCTTATTCACTGCGCAAAATAGGTCACTGGAAACAATGAACTTAGAACCGCATGATTTTAGAAAACTGGAAAAATGACTTGGATAAACAGATGAAAATAAAATATTTAATAAACAATTAATTCATTTCAAATGCAAATTAATAAGTAATGGTAAATTTATGAAAACATTCGAATTAAATCTCTAATCAAGAGTTTATTTCATTTAATGGGTAATATAAATTATTAGAATTATTAACTTTTGGAAAAAGTGTTCATATTCATAAAAATAATTTTCCGATAGGGAAAACTATTCCTTAATTTAATGTGTACAGTTGTGGAGTTATTAGTCTTAACTTAGTAAATAAAATGAGGAAATACTCTGAAAAAATAGGAATTTAGAAAGTGAAAAAGTTATATAATCCCCCAATTCACAAGCATAAAAAGAAAAAGTCATACATTTATTAGAGTAATAATATATAAATAACATAATCGACAAATATAAATAATGAACAACTAAATAAGATCTCACCTTCTAAATAAGCTATCTACGCCTACCAAATTAAAATGTGCTGTAAAATTATCCCCTAGATAATCTCCGATAAAAATATCTCGAATTAATAACCACAGAAATGGAGATAAAGCTTTAAATAAATACATTAATCTCGCTGGGGGGGATGGGGGTTGGAAGAATTAAGATAAAATGTATCAGCCTACTCTTCCATTTATTCATCCGCCCGCATTGATCCAGAGGATAATTACAGGCAAAATATAAAGGTCAAATGATTGAAAAATCTGTTAAGACATTAAAGCTTTTTTTTTTTTTTATCATTTTTTAGTGAGATATAAAAAAAATTTCCCGACCCCAAGAAAGTAAAAAATATTGAAATTCGGATTATGTGCAATTTTCCTTTACTTACTTTTTTTTGCATCCTTTTAACTGCAGGTTAAAAGAAAGGAAATTATTAGCAGTATCCCTGTTATATATAGATATATGTATACAATTTTTTTTTCTATAAAATGTATAGATTAATTCCTTAATCTGACCGCAATGAGAGAAGAAGGGGGAGGGCTGCTTTTTCATGAATATTTTAGTGCTCATGATGAGGAGATGAATTCTTTTTTTTTTTCTTTATTATCGAACCGATCAATGTATATGTTAAGTAAATCTCATTTAATAAGACGGGTTCCGTAATTCATCGTTCGGGATGCGATACGAAACATGATGAATGCGGGGGTGAGAGGGGAATTTGGGGGAAGGAAATGTAAAAAAAAATATAAAGGAGGAAAAAAATTAATTGAGGGAGATGTAAAAAAAAAATGTGTAAGAATCTTTGTGGGTGTTTGCTCCATTCGTTTCAAAAAAAAAAAAAAAAAAAAAAAAAAAACGTATGGAGGGTTAGACAAAATTACGTATTCATATTTGTCGTCTGCCAATAAATTAAAAGAAAATTTCTTAATTTCTTTCTTCAAATAATAAAGGAAAGAAGAAAAGACTAGGATTTATCCGTAGAGAAAGAAAAAAGTAATGAGATATCATATTCACATTTCTAAATTGATTAAATTTTAAATTGCTTCAACAATAAAATTAGTTAGCGAATCCTAATTTTTCAGCAATTATTTCTTCTTTTTACTTTCTAAAATTAATTATTTTTTCAATATATGCTTATTTAAATGATTAATCTTAAATATTTTTGTGAATGGATGTTAAATATATGTAATGTAAATTTAAAATCCATTTAGAGAACGTACGTGTAACTAAATATTAATATTTGACATTAAAATAAAATAAAAAACAATTTCTTCACTTCTAATTAACTTTTTCCAAAATATATATTTATTATTTACTTAATTAAAAATAGGTTATTGAAAAAATTCCTTAAAATATTTAATTAAAATATTCAATACTTAGCTCACATAAGCTCAAAAATAGTTTCTTTGTTCATTCATTCCTCTAAAAAATGTCTGTTTACAAAAGACAATTTAAAACAGAAAAATAAGTTTAGTATTCGAAATTTTCTTAAAACAGCACTAGAATTGGTAGTATTTACATTTCTCTATAATGGACCTAAGTCACCTGTTTAGATACCTTGCTTTCCCTCTGATTTCAATATGGGAATGCCAATGAAATGCTCATGATCATTTTATTGTTATCTTTTTGTGTGCCATTGGAAAAAATTAGAAATAAGTGTGCTCAGTTGGAAAAATTTTTACCGAAATACCACTTCTTTATCAAAGAACCAACAATCATTTAAACTAGGCGAAAAAAAAATTTTTTTTTCAATTCTAAATTATCTAAAATTTAAAAAAGAATATCAAAAGATAGGAAAAAGTTTAATAATCGAAATGTTCTTAAGAATTAGCACAGCTGTATAAATGCTACCTTCTGTAAAATCGAAATGAGATATTGTTACCTACATAATCTTTCTTTTAAAAAATTATTCTAAAATATTACCTATTTATTACATAATTCAATATTCTTTACACATAAGCTCAGCAAAGTTATTCCAATTTTAAAATTTAAAAAAATAAAAAATAAAAATTGAAAAATCTGTTTAATCTGAATTTTGCACAAGATATTACAGTTTATTCAGTAACTAAATTCCAGATTCACATTGGTATCGTAGAAAATATTGTACTTAAAAGATAACATTTCTGCTGAAAAATTCATCTGAAATTCCAGTTATTTATTAAATAATACAAAATTCATCTACTTGAAATCGTATAAAAAATTTTTTTATTCCTAAAATCTATTGCAATTTAGAAAAACTGAGAGATTAGATTAAAAAACCAGTATTTTTTTCAACATCAAACAAAATATAACACAATAATGTATTAGTATTTAATTGCTAAATTCAACGGCATTAAATGCAATACTGTCTTAGCGAAATATAATTTTACTCATTCCTCAAAAGCATCTTCAATTTTATAAAAGTTAGCAACATTTTGCTTAACTGTGTTAAAAATATTCCTTTAATGTTCAACAATTTATTTAGTCTCACAATTCATTTAATCTTTAACAATTTATAAAACAGGAAAGACTGTATAAAAATTTGAAACCAGTCCAGTACAATGATTCATATGAAAACGATCACAAAAGTTCTTAAATATTTAATCGCTGCATTCAGGGGCATCGGGAGGAAGCATTCTATCATAAAACAAAAGTTATAACACTGAAATTCCAATGGAACGTCAGCCATTTAAGCAAACGATAATCAGCACACGTGTGCTCAAACAAAATCAATTCCAACTAAACAAACAAACAAAACCGGATGGAGACTCGTGGCCGCACCTCATGTGGCATAAGACACACACGTCACGTCTGAGGACTGAAATGCAGTATGAATAAACATAGGACATAAGAGGGCCATCGGAAGAAGGAACGGGGCAAACCAGGGCACATTCTCGCCTACGCCACAGCCGTCATAACTCATGTTCTGTGAACATGACAACCCCTGAGAGAGACCATTTGACAGGCGAGATGAGGACCTTCTTCTATGTTGCAGCAGAGGTGCTTAGGGAGTGGACATAATTGTATCGTCTGAAGATTCCCATGCATCCCGGTGAATAGCATTAGGCTTTAATTTATTTGTTTTGCTCCAACAGGTTGCAAATTTCTATTTTAGCTCTGTAATTACCGCTAAAGCACCTAAATAATAAATAGCTGCTTATTAAACATTATACACGTTTAACAATTATTTTTGTTGTTAGGATACTAGTTTCATGTAAGCTTGTATACGCTTAGTGATATGCTAAATACTTTAATTGAAGTTTTTATATATATAATATTATATATACAGAACAATATGTATTTGAATATGCATTGTTGTATGCCATTGAAAATATTTTCCCAACAATCTTTAGTTAATTTTATTAATGATATGAGAACAATTTTTCTAAATGCAAAGCACAAAATCTCAATTACGAAAAACATTCCCTAAAATGAACAAATAGTGTTCAAAAATTTAAAAAATAAAAAATAATTTAAAATTAATATCAATTATTAAATGACTAGATTACATTAAAAAATTAAGAAAAACATCAAAAATATTTAAAGGAGATTGTCCATTTTTCAATATTCTGATTTAACTTACTATAATTTTAATAATTTACTACTGTTCATTAAGAGGAAAGAAAAAAATATTTTCCTATCAAAATCAAACATCAGTTTAAATTGATTAATCTTTACATTAAGTTTCTTTAACTGTCTTCAAATTTCAATATTGTGTTTTAATTAAAAAAAATCGAGCTCAGTTTCCCAAATGCTCCAAACGATTTTTTTGCTTAATGTCGTTTTCAATTTTACGAAACTTTTCTTTCTGGTCGGTCGCAAGCGATTTTTAGTAGTAATTACCTATGACCCACTTGATGAATCTGTGGTAGAAAATCCTAGAAATATTAAAAGCATTTTTCCTCAAAGAATTAAAAAAAAAATGTGGGAAAAAAATATTCATGCGTGACGCTATGGTTTTAAACGACTGCGACATGCGATTTCCTCGTTGCAAGTGCGGACCCATTGCACGTTCTGTCCCCTCCTCCCCCTTTTTTTAATTCTCCCTTCTCCTCTTCAAACCCACCCACTTTGATCTCGTATTCTCTTAAAACACATGGGACTTGATGCACGGTTAAAATTAAAAAGAGACCGCCCTGGTAAAAGTAAAAGGGGGAAGAATAGGTGAAATAAAGCAAAAATAAAATAAAATTGTCCTACGACATGCAAGTTGCTAACCAGGAAACCGACGAATAAAATGAAGGAATAAAAAAAAGACTCGATTTAAATTAAAATGCAAATGTGACTGCCTACTCTTCTACCTTCCGTTCCCCCTCCCCTTGCGAGATTCGCCATCTGGCACCAATCCGTCGAGCTGCACAGCTAGCCCCCCTCCCTCCATTAGTATGTAAGATCTTTTGCGTCTTTTGGCAAGAACGAGAAAATAAATAACCCAGAGAAAAAGAGAGAGAGAGAGAGAAATGCTTTGTTGTTAGTTTGGTCGGAAATTAGTTCTAAATGAAACCTGTAGAGAATATTTTTGGCAGAAGTTGTTCTCCAAATTGATTTGATTGTTCCATTTTGGTGTGTTGAAGTACTTAACAACTTGTCCTACAAAGTTTAAAATTTCTGGAATACATTTTATGAATAACTCGCCCTCATTATTATATATTGTTTACTTGAATAAATATTTCTAAAATACATCGTTCAGAAAGATTGTCCAATCAAAGAGCCACTAACAAGCTAAATGTTTTCTAGTTGATGATAGTTTAGATTATCTCTCAAAAGTTATCCTATCAAAATCCTGACGAAAAGTTCAAAAATCATACATTTTATTTTATGAATAGCTTATTTTCAAATACGAGATATTTTGCTTGTCTTACAGAAGAAATATCCCACCAAATAGTTTTGGTGGGACAAGTTTAAAATTTATTGATTTTTTTATAAGAGCGTTAATTTGAATTTAAATGAACAATTAAGTTATCTACAACAGGAATATCCCATCAAAGAAGAAACTGTTTCTATTAGAATCTACTATAATTAATGGCATTCTATACAGCTTATGTTTAAATGATATCATAGATCATTTTACATACGAATATCTGATCAAAGCACCAACAGTCAAAATACATTTATTTGTTGCATTGTAGTTCATTATGAGAAATAACTTAACTTATTTAAAGAAATATCCCACTAAATGGCGAATAATTCAAGAAGAAATTTACTTTTGGTAATCTATAGCTTATGTTTGATTATGAAAGATTATGCCTATAGTTTATATTTGATTATAAAAGCTTATACCTTTTATGTGTTTGAGTGTGTGATGTAGGACTTTTAAAGGAAGAAATATTCCCTCAAATGACCAAAAGTTAAAAATATTGATGTTTGGTATGCTAAATATTTTGCATTTAATTAAATAGCTTGGATTATTTACAGAAGGATACTATCATAAAAGAATCAATCAGTAAGTTAAAATTATTTATAGTATAATTAGTAGCTAATGTTTAAGTATATAAATCAGAATTGTGGCTCATTGCTTTTGGGGTTATTTCTAAATTTTAGGGATCACTTAACAAAATAATCTGCATCAGAAATATCTTATCAAAGGACCAACATATAAGTTCCAAATTTAGGTAATAATTTGCTAATATTTGAATACTTAGAATTGCAACTACATTGTTTTTGATATTGCTTTTATTAGTCTTGGATTACTTGATTTTTTTCATGAGAGAATATTTCTTTAACGAACCAATTAATGCATTCAAAGCATATTGATATACGATATATATGTATCGATATGTATCGTGGTGTATTCGATAGTTAATATTTAGGTATTTCAGTCATTTCAATGATATTGGTTACTTATAAAAAACTAAACTCAGTGGCATAATAGCCTATATGGATGCTAAGGCCTAAAGCACTCATATTTGCTTTCATGACCGAGGACCCTGGGGTATGAAACATATGTCCCGATTAGATTGTCAGCCTAACAAGAAACACCTGATGTATAGTTCCCAAGCATGCTTGATACTTAGTTTTATCGACCCACTGAAAGGATGAAGGCCTTAGTCCAGCTTTCCCAGCCCGAGGATCGAACCTAGAACCAATGCCTTGGGATGGGTTATTTATAAATTTCTTGAATGACCTGGGTATCTACAGAAAAATATTAAAACAATGACAATTGAATAAATTTTTAAGTTATTATATGATTGACCATTGATATTTAAATATATAGTTCAGGATTGTGACTGAAACGCGTTTGGGATTACAACTAAATTTCTTGGAATATTATTTATTTGAAGAAAGAATATCTCATCAAAGGACCAAAAGGATAACTTTAAAATTTAATGATTTGTAGCTTGTAATAGATGACTAATATTTAAGTAGGTATATTCCAGAATTGTGATTAGATTGCTTTCTGGATTATGCTTAAATGTCATCGAATGCTTGATAATCTGCAAAAAACATCAAATCAAAGGACCATCAAATAACTTTAGAGTTAATTTATGGTGTAATAATAGTTTGCATTTATTTGGTTCTTTCAAAATTATAGAATAGAATCACTCTCAGGTTTGCTTTAACTCATGGGATTATTTCCAATTCACCATCGTGATTTGGTTCAATCTGTCAACAATTTTTTGATTATAATGTTAATTATTTAAGGGTATAGTATACTGGATACCTCATTTTAATTTTTAAGAGTTATATCGTCAGAAAAAAGATAATTCATCAATGTACTATTGAATGTCTGTTAAAATGGTGTAAGAATTTGGAAAAAAAAATGATAATGCTTAAAGATCGAAATTTTCAACAAATATTGACTCAAATTTAAGAAAATTCCTCCCGTGAAAATTTTAGTGCATATTAAAACCACGATGTTGCTTCAAAATGAATTAATATTTTGGTTCTAAAATAACGGAAATGCAAAATACAAAACACTAATATGAACGGAATGAATAAGATATTACACCAATCCATGGCACTCTAAACATATAGAAATCGGCTTGTTCTAATGTTCGACAAACAGTGAATGGAAATTACCATCAAGTCATCTTATAATTACACAATGTTATCGGACACATTAAAGGCGTAACACATACATCGAGACATCCGGGACACGACAGAGAGGACGAATTTTAATTTGACGGTGGGGGATGGGTTCTAAGTCGGCGGTGCGAACCACACCTTCCCTGCTCATCTTACGCGACATGACCACCAACTATCCGAATTGAGAGTTGTCGTTCATCAAAGGCAACACTCGAGTTACATCTGTTGTTGTTCGACACGCAGCCCCACCCAGACCACGATGGAACGAACGCAAATTGCACCTACGCACATTTTCTGCGCACCATCACGCTTTTGAGTCAGTATTGTCTCCAGCAATGGTCCATTATTTGCACGATTATTTGGTATTAGTTAGGAGGTAGTTATTTTATAAACTATGGCCCCCATTCACTTTTTTTTAGTCAATTTTCATAGCTTAGTTTCGAACGAAATAATTTGTATCTACATTACTTAAACTCGAATCAATTCTAAATGTTCGAAGCTGATTCAAGGTTCTCTAATTCCTCAAATGTTATATTATATATTATAAAATATATATAATATTTGTCTATAATTAAAAGTATTTATTTAAAAAAATAGGAAATATTTTCAAATAAAAACAAAATATTAGAATGTAGCTTTAATATCACCACCGTAATTTATTAGATGATAGTTGCTTACAAAACTTAGAATATCAGACCAAACAAAGCCAATGGTCACTTTTTATTTGATTAATTAGATTTTTATTTTTTAGTTCATTTATCTAATTCTGGTCACTTAGAAAGTAAAATAATTTTAATATGTGTTTAAATTAGAGATCAGAGACAATCCTAAATGCCATAAATCTGATTTGAAATTCTTTGATTTTTCAAGACTTGAATTTTTTAAACAGTCAAAATTTATAAGGCATGGAAACCTTTACTTTTAATTTAAGGAGGGAAATCCATGCAACTTTAAAATTATCCTAAATTAATTATTCATTAGTTATTATTATTATTCATACGTTACAGTATCGATATATAAAACGATACTACTCATTTATAGTAAAATTTATAATCAAATATAATTTATCCTGCAAATTTTAATAAAATAAAAAATAAATAGTTTAAAGAAAAATCATATTGCTAAAAGTGATATAACTTTGTACTGAATTTATTTTTGCCAGTTATTTCGGAATAATAAAGTGTTAAATACTGAATACGTAAGAACTAATAGATACATTAAAATAAATCCACACATTCACTGATAATCTGATATGCTTTAAGAAAATGTGAAGAAATAATATCGCATTTAAAATTTTATGCTTAGATATGAAGACATTAAACTAACTTACTATTCTATGGATATTAATTGAGAATTGAAAAAAAAGAAGGAATGTTTGGGAAACACGAATAAAATTCGATCTACTTTTTTCAATATTTTGCATTTTTTAAAACATTAATTTTTCTCCTGTGAAAAAGAATTAAAGTTTCTTTTAATTCTTTTATTAATTAAGATAGAAATAAGGATATTCTTTATTTGTTTTCTCCAGTCTATTTCAAGCATATTTTCCTTAAAAATAAACAATTAAATATATATATATATATATATATATATATATATATATATATATATATATATATATATATATATATATATATATATATGTGTGTGTGTGTGTGTGTGTGTGTGTGTGTGTGTGTGTGTGTGTGTGTGTGTGTGTGTGTATGTTAAAAGATACAAATTTAAATTCGTACTATTTTTTTTAAATTGCTAATATTATTTTAAATATTAAAATCATTAATTTTTTAGTATTTGATTTAATAATTTATTTGATTACTAATTTAATAATTTTCCTCTTTTATTTTTAATTAAATATTTTTTCATGGTCTTAAATCAAAAATTAATGACGATTCTGTTTCCAGTATCCCCATATAATAAAATACGATACATAATAAAAAAATTTTCAAAAAGATGTGCAGGATTTTTTTAAAATTATTTCTTTAAAAGCAGTTGTATATTAATAAATGTATTATAGATATAAATTAAATATTTTAGACGTACATATTTCAGAAAATTTTCGAAATTAAAAATAAAAAAAGGAATCTTGTAGAGGTTCGATTAAATTGAACTTTAAAATAGGAAATTAACTATGTAATGTCTTCATTATGTTATATGAAAAAATCTAATTATCTTTGGATCTACTAAGCAATTTTTTTGTTATATTTTTGTGCAAAATACATGTATAAATATGTAATAAATACATGTATGTGTATTTGTTTCTTTTGAATGTGAAAGAAACCTATAATCTAATTTAGAGGATTAAAGTATTGTTTGTTTATTTAAAACTAGTTAATACATGCGTAACAATTTTTATTATACTTTCATGCCAAATTAATTTTTAACTATTAGCAATAAATATGGATTACTTTTAACAAATTTTATTTGAAATTCTAAGATTTATTAATTTAATGAATTACTCAGTTTTTTTCCTAAGAATAAAAAAATGGAAATCTCACATCTAATATGAAACGCTTCTAAGAATAAAATCATAAATTTTATTCTAATTACGTAAATGAATAATTGTTTGAAAATTAATATTTGAATATATATATATATATATATATATATATATATATATATATATATATATATATATATATATATATATATATATTGAATATTCTAAAGGTTTGAATATTAGAAAGCGGAGAATAATAAACACTTTCTAGGTGAATCGCGCAGCTGGCGACGGTCAAAAGACGAATGCTGCCAAGCAATGACATTCTTGGCGACAAATATCACCGCACCTTTCGGTACCTGCAGGAAAAGAGTAAACGAAAGACCGCCCCAGGCTTCGAATTTGAGGATTTTAATTGGTTGTCAGACATCCGGGTTCGGGACCGCTGTCCAACGATGGGCGTGGTCACGGCGTGATGCGACTGTCACGGCGATCGTCATTCACTGCACGACCTTGAGAAGTTGATCATGATAGAACTGCCATTCTCAATGACTTATCGCTTGCAAAAGTCTCAAAATCGTTTTATTCCTTTTTTTCATCGTCACGAAATTATGTGCCGCTAATGAGGTTTTTTATTTTTAACATTGTTGTTATTTTCCAATCGATTATTTTAACATACATCACCCTGATAAGGAATCGGCAACATAAAATTAATTAATGTACAGCCGTTATTATGTTTTGGCGATTAATATGACGACGAATTTACAACGGTAAGCTATTATTTTAATATTGGACCATACTGAGACAAATACCAATAGAATTCCCTGAGCAATAAATTATTGCTGTGCTTTCATTTAAAACACGAAACCTTCTCTCTCTCTTCTTTATTTTATTTATTTATTTTTTTAAGAATTAATATATTTCAAAAATTAATAATTTTTTATGTATGTATGAAAGCGACAAAAACAGACCATAAGCACAAGTTCATTCTAGAAATAAAATTTATACTTACACAAATGCTTAAATATTTTAATGCAAATATAGTTAATTAAAAGGGAAGAAATCAAAGTTAAAATTTAATTATTAATATTAGATTATCAATATAAATTAACATTAGATTTCATTTCCCTATTCATATTAACATTGAATAGCCATTTTCTTCACATACGCGAATGAAAATAAAAAGATATTTTGCTAGTATTTGACAGAATAATTTGTAGACCTATACAGAGAAAATAAATAAATAAAAAATAATAATAATAAAAATTTTTAAGAAACTCTCTGAACTTCTTGAGCTTATATATTACTAATCTACTTTTTATTATTTTAGCAATATTAATTAAAAGAAATTTTTTAATGTTGACGTGAGCAAGGCAATAGTCTTAAGATTCAAAAGAGATTGTTTATAAATATTGCAATTATTAATTTAGAATTCTATTAATTAATGAAATTTTTAAAAATATAAATCGCCCTTACCGATTTAAACTAACCAATAAAGTGGATGTTTTATTATGTCTTTTTCATTTTACTTTAATTTATGTGTTAAAGGATTTAAACGGCTTTAGAAACCGATACTTTGCTCCCTATATAAAAAATCGTTTCATTAGCAGAATGAACTTCGACAATATTTTCAGACATTCGATTGTGAAGTGATTTAAAAACATTCGAAGAATGTGATTTAAAGTCAGGAAACAAATTCATTCAGTCGGTTTTACAACGCCGTCTCAATACGATGTACGACGTAGATAAAACGTTATTTGACGTTATGGATAATTTAAGTCATAACGGAGAATCGTAATTATAAGTAACGTCCTCAGGATGATCTCAAATGTAACGAAAGAATGCACAGAAAGCAAACATTAAAAAGTTTTTTTCTTAATTTTATTATTTGATTCGTTTATATAAATGTATCCTTTGGTTTTACTTATGTGTTTGTTACACATTACGTATTTTAACTTGATTTCAAAACTTTTTCGTTCTAGCAATATATTATTTCCATAAAATAATATCAATGAATAATTTCAATAGAAGTATAAAGGCTTACTTTAACGAAGAAAATGTTTTATAGTAACTTATTTTAAAATTCACTGTGTACTAATAAATACTACGAAAAAAGAAGCGTTTTTACAAAATAAATGAATTTATATATTTATATTTAATAAATACACACCACATACACTATATATATATATATATATATATATATATATATATATATATATATATATATATATATATATATATATATATATATATATATATATATATATATATATATATATATACATTTAAATTCTCAATAAACTTGTCTCATCCTTAAATATTTATTAGATAAATATAATTCTACTAAAATTTCATCCATTAAGTAGTACAATAAATTGAATCTTTGTCAACTAATTTGTTGTACAATAATCATATCATAAATTCAGTTGAGATTCTGTTATATATATGTGTGTGTGTGTGTGTGTGTGTGCGTGTGTGTAATTATAAGCATATTATAATAAAACTGTATCCCTTCTTGTTCTTATACAATCAAATTTGTAGTAAAAAAAAACAAGTTAAATGGTAAAATAAAATCTATTGAGTGAAAGTAATAAACTAGGAAACTATATAATTTTTATATGGGTATTAGTATTCAATAAATAATTGTAATAAAAATATAATAAAACAACTGTTAACAATCTCGATTTTATGGAATCTAGTTCATAGAAAAAAAAGCTTCATGTGATGAATTCTAGGAATTAGGAAGTATAAATAATAATTGCAAGAGATTAATATTTTGTCGTGACCATAACGTGATTTAATATTACAGTAAAATTGTATGCTATAAACTGTGCTCCGAGTATAAGAAAAGTAATAAATGAAATCATGTAAATATACATTCTTGTTTTTATATTTTCCTAAAAATAAAATCCATAAAATGCAGTCTAGGATATAAAAATTATAAATAATGCAAAGATAATTAGTCTCACATAAATTCTTAAATTAGAAAAAAACATTCAGAAAATAAAATTATCCACTTAGTAGAAGCCTTCAAGAAATTATCTGAGCGAAGTATTTTATAACCATTAACATCACCCCATTACTTTTCCGTTAAAAAAATACCCCATTTTATATCAAATGTCATCACTTCTAAACGTACAAAATGAATAAAAACAAAGGAAACAAGTGAAAGAACAAAAGCGTGTCACACACCCCCTTTGAGAGTGGCAAAAAATCGATATAAAAACAATCCCTATCGATATTAATATGCAGTGGAAGAGCTCTGGACCAGTTCACGACTTACAAATCATAATCTTACATTAATCTGAATGAGAGACCATTTGCTCAATTATTAAACAAGGCGATTATCAATCTGAAGGAGCGATTATCCCCGGCTTGCATCCGGGTTCTTCGCAGCCATCCCTTCCCTCCCCCACCCTATGTAAAACACATGACATCTCAGGAAGCTGCGGACTACGAAGGAAGGGAGGGTGGCCTGATGGGGACTGTCACAAAGGAGAAAGGGAGCAACAACAGGTGGGCAGATTTGCGATTTTTAACGATTATCATTATTTTTTGTGCTTCGTTTTTATTTTATGGGTGCGTAAAAGCGACTATTTTATTTTTTTTATTCCATTTCTCTTAGAGCTGTATGACAACGTCTTCACAATTCCCGAACTCGATGAAAAATAAAATGAAGTGATAGGGGTCGATTAAAAATTGTACCTTAGTAATTTGCTTTCCCTTATTTATTTTCACAAGGATTGCATATCATTTTAACTAAGCAGATGCTTAATATTAAATGCGATTAAACTCAGAGGTTAAAATAAATTTTTTTTGTTACTCAATAAACATAGATGGTTTCAGAATGTTAATTATTATTGTACAATATAATGATAAATTCCTTATATGCTCTCTCTAGAAATTCTTTCAATTAAAATTATATCAACAGAATATCTGTTTAAGTTTGAACTGTAAAATTACTGTGAAACTGAACTATGCATTAATCTTACTGTTAGAAAATTGTGTTTCAGTATTCAAGTAGATAAATACTATTCTAATATGTCTCTTTTTTACCGATCGAAGGCATTGAAGCCGAATTGGTACCTGAATGGTTAGCTCTACAGTCTTTAGTTCAATAGTTCATGTGTTCGATTCTTACCTCGGATTTGGATTTTCTAGAAGTTCAGGTTCCCCTTTAAGTTGTAGATCCCGTTCTAACGAGTTCTCGAGTGCGAAAAAAGGATTATTTTGAGACAAACAAAAACATTGAAAATAATTATCTATTTTTTAATTTTAAAATAGGCCAAGCTATGAGATGAAAACATCAGCTTCAATCTTTCACTTAAATTAGTGGAAACTCAACGGCACATTTAACTTACATTGCCTTATCAACTTGATGGCCTTCTTTTGAATCAGGTTTCGAACTTGTTATCTTCTGGATAAGAGAACAACAATTTTCAGCATTAGGCTATCGAGTTTCCTTCTGAGAGAAGCATTGCTCTGCTTTATGTATTGCATTACAATAAACATTGCGAATTTTACAATAAAAATCCTTGCTTAAGGCACTAGCACACAGAATTTCATTCCAATAGATTTTTCTGTTTGTACAATTAAAAGCAATGAAACAGTTAATGCCTTGACTAAGATGGAAGCTTTGATGGAATAACGGATAAATCATTTGCTTTATTTTCCCACGAATACATTGTTTACTAACTTGACTATTAGAAAAACTCTTGTTGTATTGTTGTTGTTGCTTATGACACTTGGGCAAGCCAAGCTCGCTATGCCTTTGGCTGTGCGAATTAAGTCAATAGAGAGCATCTTTCATTTGGATCAGAGCACCACGAAGGTGAAAGTACGACTTTGCTCTTTTTAAAGTAACTCGTAATTTTGAACCACAGTCAGGTGACGAGGTCACACCTGAGCTGGCTCCCTCCTCTCCACATCCACGCCACACCAGAGGAAGGACTTTGGACGTCACATATTAACGTGGACACGTCCCCAACCCACGGAGTTCCAGCCACCCAGTGAAGGAGATCATACCGTGGTCACCCTCCCAACCACTGCCCGCAGCAAATGATGCTTCACTTTGCTGAGCTTACGGGAAGCGGCGTGAAGCTACTGAGCCACTGGAGCTCCAGAAAAACTCTTAAACAGGGTATGATTCAACACGCAAGGGATAAGAGAAGGAAGATTCTGGGGGAGGAGAGAACTGTTCCTAATTTTCCAAGAAAGATTGTGGTGGTTTTATTTAGAGGACTGGCTGGACATGGTTGCTTGTAGGATCATAGAATTAGAGTTATGGATTCCCTAATCTGTGTTTTGTTGGACTTTAATCAACCAATAATTTTTGAGCATTTAAATATGTACCGTACTTTTTCAGAATGAGAAGATCTCCAAGAAGTATTGAAGGGCCATGAATTAATGATTTAAGCTTTAACGTTCGGCATTGTAAAATAAATCAATAGTTTACCATTTATTGCAGCTTTTATTCATTACCATTTTATGATTTACCACTTAGCGTAATTAGCAAACAATTGATTAAACATCTAAAGAAAGTTTTATGAATTTGATAATAAAATGATTTCGCAAACTGTTACTGACACAATACTTTTTCTTTTAAAATAAAGCATCATGATAGCGAAAAAAAATAATTGAAATATCTCAGAAAACATTCAAAGAAAGTTTTATTAATTTGATAATAAAATAATTTTGTAAACTGTTACTGACACGATACTTTTTCATTTAAAATAAAGCATCATGATCGTGAAAAAAAATTGAAATATCTCAGAAAACATTCAAAGAAAGTTTTATTAATTTTATAATAATATGATTTCGCAAACTGTTACTGACACAATACTTTTTCATTTAAAATAAAGCATCATGATCGCGAAAAAAAAAATAATTGAAATATTTCAGAATATATTCGATTTATAATATTTGCATTATCTCAAAAATCTTTAATAATAATAATAAAAACAATTATAAGCGTTTTACCAGATATTCATCTTTACGTCGCATACAACCAATTCCTTACTTAATTTTTTTTTAATTCAAGGACAACTTATTTGAATTGGATAGTTTTTTCAAGATTTCGACTAAACGATTTCGCTGTTACTTGTGTGATGGTCCCCGCTTTGACAAAGCGAAATAAAAAAAATTGTAAATAAATAAATAAGTGAAAAAGTCTGAAGAAAATGTCGAAGACAACTTGAAGGATGATTTGCCATCCTGAGGTGGCCAGAAGGCGGAGTGCGCTCTTTTGTTGCAGGTAATTACATTGTCAATCGTCCCGAAAAGGGAGCGGCCTGGCCATAAACAATCACCTCGCCATCCCCTCCCACACATCACGACATTCCCCCCTCATTGCTCTCATCCAAACATCAAAAACCAACGTGTCGCGAAAAGGGTTATCTGTTTTTTATTTCATTCATTTTTTTTAGGCAATCTTCTCAATTCCGGACCTCAACCTCGCTATCTTAAGGTAATTTGTCACAACCGTTGGCTTTTACATGTCAATGGTGCGAATAAAATAAATGAAAGTGGAGAGCATACTATTTTATTTTTAAGAATAAAATGTTTTAAATATCGTTTTCAATAATCAAAACATGCATTTTTTATTAAATTTTTTTAAAACTTTATTTAAAGATGTACGGGATTATGTTCATATACACAATTATTTTATAATTTATATTGGATGAGAATATTACATCTTTATTTCTTATCTTTATCCATTCTAAAGTGTAAGATATGTAAATTTTAAAACATATTTATTATATATTGTAGATTTATTTTTATATTTTTATGATTGCTGAATACATTAATCATTCTTAAAGAAAAATATATTACGTTTAGGTTTTTCATAATGATTCAGTTTGAGTCATTTCTTGTTTATAAATTCTAATCTTTAAAGTGAAATGTATATTTGCTATAGACATTAAACAGACAAACTACAATCCATATTTTTTATTTATTAATGTTGTTTAAATCTAAAATATTAAAATGATTTTGGAATTCAGATGAGATTTAATAATTAAAACTCTTAAAGTATTATGATTCGGTAGTTTATCATATTTAATGTATTCTAAAAAGGTTTAAGTATTAGACATTTCTGATTATCTTCAAAGTGAAATATATTTTTGGGAAATTTCTATGACTAAATATATAATTCGATATTATTTAGTCAATATCAGCTTTATTTTTAAGAGAAGTATTTATTTTGCAAGAATTTTACGATTCGAATGATAACTGTTTCATGATATTTCAATTAATGTAGTGTGAAACCTTGCTGTTAAATATGCATTTCAGTTCAATATTTTTTTACTTGTTCCATAAATTATCTTTTGCTATATGTAATTAGAGACTATTATCGCAGCTTTAATATTATATTCCTTATAATATCAATTGGATAAAAATGCTGCATATTTATATGTTTTGAATATATCCATTTACTTATGATTATTCATTTATTAAAATATATGAATAATATTTTTTATTTTAGTATTTATATCAAGATTTAAAGTTAAAACATCTTATTTACTAATTCAGTAATTTCTTTCCTTTTATATTTTAAAATAATGATAAAGTTTGGATTAATTTTAAAATTTTATAGTATTTTATAATTTAAATCAAAAACATTTCTTAATTTATAATTATTAATTCATACTTTTATTGTAAATTAATTTAATTTTAACAAAATTTATAATAAATTTATAGTTCAAAAATTTTTAAGCTATATTTAAAAACTATGCAAGTTTGTATGCATCATAATTTAAATATTTGTCATTTGTGTTTCTCAGAAAATAAAAAGTTTCTTAGAAATGTTTTTTTTTTATTATTTATTTGTCATTATTATTTGTTTATTTGTTTTTTTATCATTTAAATGTATATCATTTGTATACAAATTCTTTCTAAGCATTTGTTTAGGCTTTATTTTTCATACTAGATATAAAGATAAGATATATATATATATACATATATATATATATATATATATATATATATATATATATATATATATATATATATATATATATATATATATATATATATATATATATATATATATATATATATATATATCATTTGTCTCAGAATTATATCATAACTTGAAAATAAGTAATATCACAATCATTTATAAGCTCTGCTAGAAATGAAATAATCCACTAGTAAATGTGTTTAATGTGATTAAAGTACAATGAAATGAACCTTTTAATGGAAATTAGAGATAAAAATTAATTTACTAAAAGATTAAAAGAAGAATTCTTATTGTAACTGATTTTTTAAAAATATTTTCAGTCTCTGTTTCCTTTCTTGTAATTTCTACTTTATCTCTGTTTCCTTATCTCGCTATTGTATTAAACACACAAAATCATCCACTCACCAGATTATCTTTCAACGCTTCTGATGGATTATCTTCTAATTATATCATCACTTTCTCGAGGTAAAATTATCCCTTACTTGTGAGGATGATTGTTTTCACCTGGCCAGAAACGGAGAACAAAAAGAAATGTTTTTTTTTTCTCTCCCAACTCAATTTCAAATCCTTTCCGGTGTAACTTAACATACGTCATCCTCTGAAACAAAAGGAACATACCTCTCTGCAACCAGACCAAGGATCACGATGTCTTAAAAAAATTAGACGGAATGAGACATCACCATAATTCATCACCGATCCATTTTGTAACTTCGACCGTGACTTTCTGGGACTCCCAGCTGTTATATGTGTGCGAAGTGAAGAAGATTTTCCAATTTTTTTCTGTGTGCCGGCCTCCTCAATACTGCATTTTTTTCACCCAATTGGCTTTCTCAATGTCTAAGTGAGCTTTTACGTGAAATAGATTAGGGGAATCTTGCTATAGTGAGATGGGGGTTCAAAGTTGAGTTGAGTTAAACAGTGACTGACTTCCGTTGAATTTTTTTTTTCCCTCCACAACTTCCCATTTCGTTTTCTTTTCCTTTTCTGAAGACAAGAGGGGTGTTACACACAGGCTGACCATATGCTATCGAGTAAGTTTCAAGCGATTTATCACACTGTCGTGGATTATTCTTTTTTTTTTTTTTTTTTTTTTTTTTTTCAAATGATTTTCCTGTGTTTTGGACAAAGAAGATGACAGGAAGTGACTCCGAAGACCCATTTTTAAGTAGGGAAAATGCCATTTTCAATCTATTCGCCTGTCCACGGAAAATGATTTGTAGCTAATCACTTCAATTTTTTTTCTGCAAGAACTTTTTTCCTTAAAATGCTTAAATACGTATATATATATCGTAATATCTTAATATCGTATAAATATAGCAGAACTCTGTTGTATTGCAAAAATAATAGACCTTAGTTATTTATTGGTGGTCCTTTTTTCAGATGGTCTCCGAAATATGGCAATATATCTAAAACTTCTAGGTTATATTTCATTACTATGTTATCTGTATAATTTCTTTTTTCTCAATTTATTGGGGAAAAATCATGATTGTGCATTGCTGTCTTAAAATAAATAACTTCAAATAATAACTTTTTTTTTGAAAAAAAGTGTACGTTGGATAGCTTAGAACTACGACAATATTCCCAATAATACTTTCATATATTTTTTGCTACAGTATTTATTAGCCCATTTTTTCCTCTATTTATTGGTGATATTTCATGATCATAATACTTTTTTAGTACAGCAATCCCAATCATCAAAGTTTAAGAAAGATGTGTATTGGATTGGGACATCTGAGGCAGGACAATTTTTCCAATAAGTCCTTGATGTGTTTATCATAATGATGCTTCTATTTAAAATTTTTATCTCTATTTATCTATAATGCATAATAATTCGGTAATGGAATAGTGGCAGTTTGGAGAGCATGTTTGACTTCCTTACTTGCTTATAATTTAATAACATAACAAAGAATTTAAAAATATTTGGGAAATGACGCAGGTTGATCAGAAAGCTGCATGGTTTAATCTCCAGTTTTAAATTTAATATTTCATGAGATCAACTGACATCTAGGCTGTGGATTCTTGTAAGGGATTAGAGTCCACTTTGAACAAGAATTATCGATTGAAATGTACTTTATGCTTAAAGAATAATACTAGAACTACAATATAGTTAAACAATAATTTTCATAAAATGTAAATATAAATCACGAATACAAATTTTTCAAGATTCTTAGAAAACTACAAATGGGAAACAAGTTAAAAGAAAGTTCATATTCCCCTTTTTAAATTAAAACCAATTTTTAATAACTATTATAAACAAAAAATATCACAGTGAAATCCTTAAATAATAACCTATTGAAAAATTTAAACAATTATTTACAATTTTTAAAGAATAATATATTATATATTATATTATATATATTATTTAATAAACATAAAATATATTATAGTAATAATATAGGTTATATTTTAATAGGCTTTTTTATTTTATAAAATTGTTATTTTTGCTTTTACAGTAGCCATGAATTACTAGTCTCTTATGAAATATGTCTCACAAGTTATTATTTTATCTTTTTTTACTTTTTTCCCAAAATCAAAACTCTGTCAATTTCGAGCATTTCTTAGATTCCGCAACACTAGTCCCACCAGGGAGAGTATCTTTAACGGCACCACTCGACCATACACTCTGCGCACGTAGTGCATAGTCCCGAGAGCACAACTTCCGGAAAACCCCCCTTGGGGATGGAAGATGGTGCTAGGACTCCCCTCTCATCTTTGTAATTTTCTTCCCTGAAAAGTCAAACTTTTCTCTTGCTCAAGACAGTCCTCTGAAGAGGTGGAAGCCGGGCCATCCCTCCCGCTTCGGTAGTCGACCCCCTCCCACCATATGTTCGAGACCAGATAACAACATTTCTCTTGTCGGGGGAGCCGCGAGCCAAATCCTCCCGCGACAGATTAAGTCGAAATTTTTGAGCGCGGCCATTTACAAAAATTTTTATCACCCATCTCCAAGCGGCTGAGAGCGGGCGACCCAATACGGTTTTGTCAGGTGGGAGGCCGTGTAAAAGATCGTCTGTTTTAAGAGGGGGTGCTTTGCGGGGGTGGTGGGGAAATCCCCTCGTGGGCGCTTCAGATGCGAATAAAGAGAAGCTTTAGGGTGCCACGTAATATAAAGGTGGGTCGCCCAATTCTGAGTTATGGCGTGTGTTCGAGCTTCTAGGGTTGCACAGATTTCGAAAAGAAAATTGAGAAATTTTAATCCACACTTTTTATCTGAATATTACAATATATGCCTTATTTAAAATCACATATGAATTAATTGTCATGGTACAATTTAAGTTTTTGATTAAAAAATCTCGCTTAAAATTAAATTCGTCCAACCTATTAAGTTCAAGAGTATGTATGATAAACTTTTTTTTGTAAGATATCGTAAAATATATAAATATTTTCCACTGATATAATTACAAAAATGATTAGTTAAAATAGTTTTTTTTTAAATTTTCAACATAAATTTCAAATTAGAATATTGTAACTCAATTAGACCTCTGAGCTATACGTCTTGGTACACCACGGTGGTCACCCACATGATGTCAAAGCTTTTCTTTAGAGCTCACTGTGGAACAGTTATATGATTTTGTTTTTCAGAGCGATATGTCATGGGTTCGATTCCCTGTTACTGATGAGTAATGGAAGATAGATATTACGCCTCTGCCTTCTGTATGTACTTCTATGGACATGCTTATTTGGGAATACCTCCAATTGGATATGAAAATTCCTTTCGTAAGACAATTACACGTTTATACTAAAATGCCTTACAAAACTCCAGGTTATTGACTGTGTATAACGCGTTGTCAAAGCTTTCTATTTCTCCATTTGTTCTATTCTATTTTATATCTTTCAAAGTAAAACAAAATATGTAGAATTATAGATATTACAAGATAATTCTAAGCTTAAAACTAGTCTCAAAATAAGATGACTAAACCCTGTAATAGATTGGACAATCCTGTAATAAATTATAATTAAATCAGGCAAATAGTATCATCAGTGACATTTTCCTTTTAATATATTAAGGACGATATATCTCTTCCGTCGGTAAAAAATTAAATTCCGCTTTCGTAAACGAAATGGATAAAAGCATTATTTACATACATGTATTTATGGATTGAATTGAAATATTGTGGACTTTTTTCTGGAAACTGTATGTAGATTATTTTCGGAAATTCTTTTTACAGAATTGATAGATGAAGGGGTATAAATTAGCTTTGCTATTCCTCTATTTATTTTTAAAAAATAACTCTATGTAAATTTCAGATTATTGTCAGGAAAACATTGTGAAGATTTAGTGCTACGTAAATAAAAAATAATTGACATTCAAAGATAATTTTGCGACAAATTTTTATATTAAGTATATTTCCCTTTTTGAATTGGATTACTTAATACTGATTGGCTAAAAATTCCGATTATTAAAACTTTTGGTGAGTTTTTTTTTTTTTTTTTTCCAAGGAAATGAGAATAAAACATTTTTATTTACCTCGTATGTACAACAATAGTTTATTAATATTCAAATATATTTATTAAGTATCTAATAAAAAATCAGTAAATATTTTTATTTAAAGCAATATGAATTAACTCATAAATATCACATAAGTATATTTAAAAAATATGATATTTATGAGTTAATTCATATTGTATTATTTTACATAATTTTGATTGGTTTACATAAAAAATGAAGAATAAATAGATTTTGATTAACACGCAATAACAGGATTTGATTAATATATTTTGATATCACAAAAATAGATAAATTTTTTACAATACAAGACTAAAATTTTGTGTGCATAATTTTTTTGAAGAAATTTTAGGTGCTGATGGTTAAATTGTTTTCCAAATTATCGCCAAGTTGAAGTGAAAAGGAACAAAATCTGGAAGTATTTATCGAATGAAAGTCGCCAAATGTTGAGTCGTCCCGCTAAAGATGTGTTGTTCCCAGGAGTGACATTTCAAAGGGAATATTTTCCGACATTCAGATTTATTGATAGACCCAGTTTTCCCCACTTTTCCCTTAAATGGTCCTTCTAAACCGAATGTTTAAAATGCATGCTTCCATTTCCCCTCTTTTTCCCGTCAGGTGCGAAGTTAAAACGTGCCAAATTTTTGTATGTGTGAATATATATATATATATATATATATATATATATATATATATATATATATATATATATATATATATATATATGAGATTTTTTTATTTATCAGTGGCAATTGTCTTTAAAATTATTGTTCGCTTATGTTATTTAAAGGGGATGAATGTCTCCATCTCAATATTATTCATTTGATTTTTGTCAAATGAAGTAACTTTTTTGCTATACAACTATTCACACGAAAAAGAATCTAAATTTTTTATTATTTTCAACTCAACCATTATAAATACAAAATCTTATGAATAATTTATAGTTAATAAAAAAACTGTTATTTTAAAGTACCAATATTTTTTATTGGTATTTAAAATATTTGAGTAATTAACATGTAAAATGTTATTTAAAATCAAAACTTTTTATTAAATCAAATACTGAATTTCATTATACATAATTGAAAATATTGGTTTTTAATATAGTAGTCTAATTTATTCAAAAATTAAAAACAAATTATGTCTTGAATATTAAATTAAATAACATTATAAAAAATATATTTTATATGAGGTAGTTTTAGTTTTAGAAATTTATATTTTAAGCTTTGATATGTAACGTGCTATCGTGTTATTTTCAATTATTTATACAATTGAGATATTTAGCTATTTATTTTTAGATTTCTTGAAAAATGTAACCACCGTATTAATAAATCCTTGCAAATTCTGGTTGGTATGATGAAAGAAATTGCATTATTAAATTTTAATATTAATATATCATAAAGAAATTTCATTTTTATTCTGTATATATGAACCTAAAATAAACATTTGAATTAAGATATATTCCATTTTGTTTACTTCTAGATATTTGAGGATAATTTTTGAGTCCAATTGAAAGTTTAAATAAAAAGTAAAGAATATTGTAAGGAAGAACTATACGCTTTTGAATCTCTGTCAAAAAACACTTTATTCCATATGGTAAAATACGTTTGAAAAATAAGATAAATACTGTATATAATTCTAACAATATTTTGCAATTATATTGTTTCACTGATAAAAATGGTATTGATTCGATAGGTTTTTCGCTATTCAATAATTTTCCGCTATTAAATAACACAAAACTCCAATTTCTGAGATTCCCTAACAAAAATACCTTAAAAGAATTTACCAACTTAAATTTCTTATAGTTTCAAGTTACCTATATGCGAGATGCCTTGAAGTCACTTTTTTCTGCTTAATGATATTTCAGAAAAATTTGAAAAATTATTTACAAGAATTTTCTTTTTAAATTCCAATACATTTTTTCAGTAAATTATAAGGAAATAAGAACATGAAAAAATATCAACTGTAATTAAATTCTTCAATAAAACATATATAATAATATAAAATTCATTATAATAACTAGAGTGTTAAAATTCTGCAGACAATAGCTTGTTTCTTTAACAAGACTTTATTACGATCAAACTTTTTATAAATCAAATGTTTAATAAACGCTTTTATAGTGGAAAATAGCAATAATGCATTCAAATATCATTAACAAATGTCACAGGATTTTAGAGCATAATTATTTTGTTTCGTTTATAAATTAAACGACAATTTTACGGAATTATTTTATTTTACAGAAAAGTACTGCAGGAAAACACTTTTACAGGCATAATTGCAATAGTTATTTTCCAAAATAGTAATGGAGAATATTTAATTAAAAGTATGTTTGACAATTGTGTGTATCTGTATGACATTTGTATCCCAACTGTGTAAAAAATTAATTTTTTATAAATATTTTGTTTATGAAAAATTTATTAAAAAGTATTATTTGTTGTATGAACATACAATTACGAAGCATAAAATTTCACATTTCAAATTATAAAAATTAAGTAATTAAAATTATTTTTATGTCAATTAAATCACAGCAGTTTAAATTTTTATCATACACTTTAGAACATGAAATAGAAAATTCTTATTCGAAATTTTAAAAATTTATGAACAGATCACTTGTGATTGTTGCTGTTATTATTATTTAATCAGCATTTAAAAAAATTTAGCATGTTTACGTTATTTACAATTCTTAGTTTTTTAAACAAAAACGTTTTTTATAATTTACCAAACTTTTTACTATTACAGTAATCTATTTTTAAAATAAAAAGGTTTTAGAAGGAAATAACTATTACTTTATATTTACTAAACTCAACTAGTAAATATAAAGAAGTAGCTATTGCTCAAAACTAACAAACTAGTTGAGATCTCTATGGAAAATACACTCTCCTTTTTGCAACATCTTTGCTTTACAAGAATAGAGAACACTCTCTCAGCATAAAGTTACAGTTAAAGCTAAAAAAGAATGACGTATTTTTTTTCCATCCTACAACTGACCAAACTTGTCTTTTTCCTTTCTTTCTCTATACTGCAGAAAGTGATAGATCATGTCGGAAAAAAAAAAAAAAACTCAAGTTCCAAACAGGAGAAGAGTAATCAAACGAGCACCCCGCCAAACTATCACTTTTCTTCTGGCAACTTGCCTTTAATGCCGTCGCCTTATAGGTCATTAAACACCAGAAGAAAACTTTGGGACATGCCACTTAAGTTGGGACCATCCTGAGATTCTTCCCCCCTCTTTTTTTTTGTTCATCCCGCTGAAAAAAGTACCTTCTCCAATCTCTGACCGGAAGTCAAGTGTCCGCCATCTTGGTCAGAGTGGAGTAGTTGGGCGCCCAGTGGACGAATACCCATTCCAACCCGGGATTCTTTACATTTGTTAGGAAAGATACTCCTAATGGACTATCCAATGAGATTGGAAATATATGTATGACTGGACACAAAAGATTTGAAGAATCACATGGGGGGTCTGTACAAGTCTAGGCTATTTGTCATTAGTAATTAGATAAAATAATGAGCATTGCAGTGTGGTAATTATTGGCCTGGAGTAAACAAAATTTATGGAATTTCATAATGGAAATAAAAATTATAAAAGAAGATGAATTATTGATTTAAACTGATATGGTGTAAGAATTTCCAAAGAAAATGGTTTTTCTTAAAATTGTATTGTTCTTTACTTATTGGATTGCTTTTTTAACTTCTACAACCAGCTAAAATGATAAATTCAATTAATTGCATCAATAAATTATTTATGTGAATTAAAATTTGATTTAATGAATTTGGCAAGTGGTTTAATTTGTTCATCCCTTAAAAGTCATGTTAAAAGACCCACGTCACAAATTAACTCTCCTGTGTAAACATGAGAACTAATTTGGCCTAGATTTTAAAGAAGAACTTCGAACCATTGTAAACATTCGCTATTCGAAATGGATTCATAAATCCATAAGGAATCCTTAAATTGCGGAACTAAAATCTAGAATTCAAATCTTCTGCTATCACCTCTGCAGTAAAAAAAATACAACATTTCTAAAAATTTATTTAATTCAGTTGAATTAAATAGGCTAAGTGAAACAAAAGAAGATATTCTTCTGTTAGTTATCTTAGTCTTGATGTGTCAGGGTTAAACTAATGAAATTAGACTTTTTGAAAAATTGTACTCTCAGTTTTAAATATTAAAATAACAGATTTTGTAATATAAATATATTGAGGATGATAACATATGAATATTTGTTGCATCTTATAGAGTTAAATGTATTATTATAGGCACGCCCGCTGATGATGTACTTCACGTGACGCGAAGCGGTCAGTCGCAAGCAAGCACCACCTTTTTATTACGTGCAGTTGACAGTACAAGAGAGTTCAACTGTTTTTCAGCAACTTACAGTGAAAAGAATCAAAACAGAAACCCGCACGCATCTTAAAAGATATCACATTTTACTCCAGTTGTCACGTGACAACCGTTTAGAGTGGGTATCACAGCGTTTCAGTCACGTGACAGAACGATAAAAACACACCACTCGAGTGCTAACATGCGAGTATCATGTTCGCAATCTTTAGAATCGAGATTCCGTCACGTGATAGTTTTGACGTCACACCGTTATACCGTTTAGTGTCGCATTTCTCACATTGTCTGTCACGCGTACAGGTACAGCTTCTGAAAAAAGAAAATTGTAGGGACAAGAATTTTTATTTTTTTATTGAAGAGTAATTTTATTTTACGTTATGCGGGGATAAAAAGCTTACTTGACGGTACTTTCTATTTAATCAAAGGTAAATAGAAGGTTCAGTAGAAGTATTTTAAAAATAGGTTAAGACGTATTGATATCTTCCAAAATGTAAGGATTAATAGGTACTTTTTTTTCAATATTTCGTTGAAAAACATAAAACTACAGAATAAATGGAAAATTATGATAAAAAAATTATTCACCAGGCATTAAACAGTTTTTACTAATCAGCTGGTTGGTGTCGTATCCATTTGAAATCAAATCAAATTACTCCATTTGCCAAAATCATAGTCTGGTACTAAATCAACTAAATGATGTACTTGTACTAAATCAATTAATTTAATGTACTTGTACTAAATCACAATTAATTTATTTATAATAAAGGTAGTAAGTAGTTAAAAATTAAATTTCCTTTTTGTAATATTTAAAATATTGTTTTAAAAGTGCGTATTAAAAAATAAAAAAAATCAATAATTCGACTTTTTCAATTTACAAATTTAAATATCAGAATAGATTTTGCGAATCAAAGAGAAGAGTAATTCAAATTCAGCATTTTCGCAATAAATGTTAAATCCAAATTATACAGCATAACAGTTACAAATACTTTAAGATATAGTCTGAAATTACTGTTATCAACTATGGATTGTAAAATAAATTCATCCTCAAAAAAATCCGAAAAAATGTATGAAAATATTCTTATAATTTTATATATTCTTTTATCAAAATAATAAAGATAAATTAGCATGCATCTATTCGAATAAATTACGCTGCTTTAATAAGAAAAAAATTTTCAAATTAAAAGATTTGACTTACAAATAGAATTTATTGGTATTAATCGATAAATTTATGAATTACAACATTTTTTATTATTTATAAATAACATCAAATCTACAAAAACTTACATTAATGCACCTTTAAAAATATAGAACTTTGAGCTTAACATTATAGTGTCGTTAGCTTTTCTCAATTTTTGATTGGATATCGTGTATTTTTGGTCCACCAAATATTCACATTATAAAACATTCCTTTGTTATGGCTAGCGAAGAATAATCAGATGCATATTTAAGATAATATTATCAGAAAGTACATTGCATTAAAGATGATGATTATACTAATGTGGCCAAAGATTGACCACCAATTCAAAGAGTAATGATGATGGCCAGAATGGTGGAGTGTATCAGGAGATATTCGCCAAAATTAGCCAAACTATTTAAATGATGCGAGAAAGTACACATCCACAAAAACAGGACCAAGACGCACAATGGCACACCAGTCAAAAAAAGACACACCAATCCATATTTTACGACACTTAATGCCACCCACAGTTCCATTACCTTTCGACAGCAGAATCGAGTCCAGGTACTGCATCACTTTAGACCGACGTGACCAGAAACTCAATTACAGTTCTGGTGGAAAAGAAAAAAAAAAGATTCCCACAGCGATGATGGACGAGCAGCGTGGGACGCGTAAGTCGCGTCCCATTACTGAAAACCATGGGACGTTTCAAGATTCCTGGACAACACCCTATTCAAATTTATTACCTCTAATATAGTGTGGGGAGGGAAGGTACAAATTTTTGGTGACAGGAGAAAACGCGGATCTTTCGAATGACATTTCCTTGTGGAACTGCTGCGCCTCACGACAACGATGTAAGAAAAAAAAGATGAAAAAAAGAAAAGGAAAGAAAGAGAAGCCATTTAACGGGTAAATAAAAATCGGAATGGGGAATTTGAACCCGGGAACTGGCCATGAGGTCGTGGCAGCTGAGAGTGTCGGACTTTAAATTGGTCGTTTTGTCGTTGTGAAAAGATACTGTTTCCTTATAGTAGGTCGTTAAAATGCTTGTTTTTCTTTACTTTTCCGCTTGTTTTTCTCGTCATGTTGTTCTTCCCAACTTTCAAAGAATGGTATGCATTCAGAGTAAATTCGGTTATGAAACTCACATTATAATATTTAAATATAAAACGTGGGTCGTTTCATTTGAACTTATGTACTAAAAAAGAAAGAAGTAAGCCTCATTTTACAGTATATATATATACATATATATGTATATATATATATATATATATATATATATATATATATATATATATATATATATATATATATATATATATATATATATATATATATATATATATATATATATACGTGTGTGTGTATGTATATATATACAGTAAAATATTAATCTTTTATAATAATATAATTATATTTTTCTTATAACATTTGATGGATTATTAAATTGAATATCTTTCAAAAGTTATTTAATTATGTTAATAATGAATTAAAAAATGAATATTTTTAAAAATATGTTTCGTTTTTATCATATTTTAATTGTTTAATATAAATAAAGATTTTATGAAATAATATATTTTAAAATAAATATTAAGTAATGTAATAATACTGTATTTTACTTTATGTTTTGAATTATATTTTATTTTATGTTTGCTTTATGTTTTGCATTATATTTTATATGATCATATTTTAACTACTGATATATTGATAAAAAGTTAATTGTTTTAAATTATTTCTACAAATAAGAGTAAACAGAGTTGCAACCATTTCTCAATGAAATTATGATTAAAGTACTATATATTTACTTATTCGTTGTAATGTATTATTTAATGGTAAGAATTCTATCATTTTATATTCGGAAAACAATTCTGAATGTCAAAATAAAAAATATGAAGATAAAAAGGTGATAAAAGAAATATTATTGAAAAGAAAAAGTAATAATAATTTATTTTTCATTTTGTTCATTTTTAATAAATGTAACAGAATTATTCAAAATATCAAAACACAAACTTAAAATTGTTTAATTTTAAATATATTCATTTATACTCCATTCTTGATTATAGTGGATTATTTTACTAGATTATGTCATTTAAATTGCTCAATATGTTTAGGTGGAAAACGGAACAAGGAGTTATTTTCTATCTTGCAACTCTCTTTGAAAAACCAAATAATCATAAAAATAATTCATGTATAATTCATATCATTGCTCTTACCATGGGCAACCCATCCATGATGGCATGAATCACAGGAACGAATACTTGGTTTGCTAGGGGTGAATCCTTCACATGTGCAGTTGGGTGCAGTACAGCGGATGGCCTGTAAAAATATAGCACTTTTAAAAACAGTTCTGCAAATAACCCTTAAAACAATCATAAATTTGCAATTTGTCAAGTAATTTTATATAGATGGATTTTTTCATTGATAATTCAGACAAATTATCTGTTACTTTTTATAGTTATCTGTTACTTTTTAATTACCTGTTACTTTTTAATATTGTGCTGTAAGTAACAGGTATTGATTTAAATTAAAGATCCTTGATTTGATTTAATATCTCACCTTGACAACAATGCCAGATTTCATCAATTTGCAGTGATAAAAGTACGTACTTCCATCAGTTTGCAATAACAGCTCACTCTTTCTCATGGTTTATCTTTAAATTTAGTTATATGATATTCCTGTTCTGAATTACATACTCTAAAATCTGCTTATAAATTCCTGAATAAATATTTAGCTAAAGAAATTTCAATATAATAGTTAATAAAAACCATCTGTATAGCTTATCATTAATCTTTATAAGTGTAACAAAAGGTTTTCCACAAACACGAAAATTAAAAATAATTAATTTTAACAAAATCGTCTGTTAGTTTCTTTGCAGATAAAACGCCTATAATAAGAATTACCTGAAACAGAAAAATATACAAAATTTGTTGACAATTTTATATATTTTTATATGCAACTAAAAATTAATTACTTTATATATTCAAACATAAATATATCATTTTTTAATTTAAAAATGATTTTATATTGCTCTTAAACTGAAATAATATTAAGCAAAATGATGAAAACATGTAGGATTTCGTAATAATAAGAAAAATGTCACAGTAATTGAATGCGTTTTTATATTAAATTTGAACTTGATTAATCTTAATAATTAGCACATGTTAATTAAAATGAATTTACTTATTAATTTTAAGTATCGATTTGTAATTAAAAAGGTAGCAGTTTATCTTCAAAAAAATTCTTACGATAAGCAATAACTCGTCTGACATTTCCGAAATACATATCTCAAAATAACGAAACAAATGTATCAATTTCCTTTCTACCACCATATGGTATCTAGGCTGTAAGCACTTATTTAAACGGAAATAAGAAAATATATCATGAAAACGATTTTTTAACCCTTCAGCCCCAGGGTTAACCAGTCAAATTTATATTTCCTCAATTACTCATTACAGTTTCCTTCCATAAATATTTTTTTGAGATTAATAACTTATGGACATCGTGGTCCTCTTTCATGACCAAACTTCGTTCGATCCAGCACGTGTGGTATCACGCTGGAATTTTATTTTGTTCGAATCATTAAAATTCCTCGCATCGGCTACTGTTGTTCGATCAAACAGTTTTTGGGTATTAAGTCGCAGGAGGGCGCGAAAGGGTTAATTGCTTCGCTAATAGCTTCTGAACTTGATCTTTACCTCAATTTTTTTCTTTTTTCATGTCATAATAAAGGATAATTCTTAATTAGATTTTCAGAATTTACTAAGCCTAACGTGGATGCCATCTGTCTTGGAAGGTGGAGGTTATCGCCGATTGATATAAGCTAAAAGGATTATATTTTGCTTTCAGTCTAACAGCTGCGGCACGTAATAGAATTTTGTAGAAGCACAAAGGGATGATTTTTTATCATGTAGAAAAGAATGCCTTACGATACATAAAATATTATTAATTAAAATAATACTAATTATACTGATTAATAACTGATTTAATTATGTAAAAAGGAAATTAACTTTTAAGTGAGTGTATAAATAGTGTAAAATATTTATAAATTAAGAAATGAATTTTTAATGTATCTGAAAAAAACCATTCTCTCTCTTTGTATACACACACACACACACATATATATATATATATATATATAATATATTATATATATATATATTTATATAATATGACCTCAGCATGTTATATACATATACATACATAACATGCTGAGGGGACATATTTTTTGTCTGTTTGTCTGTGCTTAGTGGTCATTTATTGATGCCAAATCAAGTTGCGTACGATTTTAGACTTCAACAAAAGATGGCTTTATTCCGCATTGATTTAAATCGAGTTAAATTGAATATTTTGATATCTTTAGTTATTTTCATTTGAAGAAAGCAACTAACTCAGAAATGCACATTTCTTTTGTTTTACAGAAATCACAATAAATGTTGAGCCAAATACGTATATTAATAGATAGATGTAATTCAATATTTTGTAACTTCTTGTGAAAAAGTACGTTGACTTTCAAAGTAAGCAGATATGTTCCTCTCAAAAAGTAAAAAGGAAAATCCTATTCTTCTCCAGGGTGAGGCGAAATACAATTTCTATCCAACACCCCCTATTGTTCCTGTTCTGCAGACGGTAACGACTGGGGCGATTCCTGACCACGTTGTTTTAGTAAAAGGGGTCTCAGCTGCTGCTAGAAAGCGAAACCCTTTCTTGCCCAGGGAACTGTAGAGGGGAGGTGGTGAAAGAGAGGTACAAGCCATAAAGTATTGAGGCTCCGTCGTTAGCGTCTAAGGGAGGGAGACAGGCTCATAGTGGACAAGGGGTTGCTAGAGTCGTCGCATCGCATAAGACGTTATCGCCAAATCTTTCAATTTGGGATGTGGTGTCAATCTTATATTACTATAGTTAAGGATGCACTCTTTAAAGATAGCCAACCTGGGGCCAATATGAAGAAAAAGAAATTATATTTCTGTTGGAGAGGGAGGCCATACTTGAATAATGTAAATTTAATTGATATTCACAATTTGTTTTTCTTTTTAAATTCACTGGAATTAAAATTCTTTATTATTTTTGATTGATAGATTCATTATCACATAACTAAGGATGTTAAGTGAATCACCTTGCAAGCAATTCTAAACTGAAGATTTCATTTTAATGCTTTTACTTTTATATATAAACTTTCCTTTGTATAACCTTTGTTTCATGTTTTCCAAAATAGCAAGCAAGAACAATTCAGCTTGAACGTAGGGAAAAAATATATAAATTTTTATCTATATCATTATTTTTATTTTCGAAATTAGGGTTCAATTATGGTTGGTTGTATCCAGCACTAGTCTAAAATAATGCTTCATTGAAGATACTTTAACCAATTTTTTCTTAACACTATCTAATAATTATCTGAAATTTGTAACAATAAGTCCATTTATCTAAAATAATTATCTTATCTATCGTATTTTAAACAATTATCTTATCTGACTATTATTTGAGTTTTATATAACAATTATCTGCAAGTTATATTTCTCTTTTAGCTATTAGCTGAAATAAAAATAATTAATTCAAATTTAAAAAAAACTTGCTAATGCCATTAATTTTTTATTAGATATTTATGCAATTTGTAAAGATAAATTAAAATTTTGGATTGGAGAATAATAGATAAATTGCTACGATGATTTTATAAAAACTAAAACAACGATCAGACAGAGAAAGACCTCAATTTGACCATGCATTTAGAAAATTTTCACTATTCTAAATCAAAGCCAAATATGTTCCTAAGAGAAGCATAAATCTCTATGAAAGAGGAGTGATCGCCAAAAATTGGCACCCTACTCTTCTTTCGACCATAGCCAGAAAGAAGGACGGAGAGAGTTAAAAGAGAGCGAAAACAAATCCCCAAAAGGAAGAAGAAAACCAAAACAAAAATCGAAAAAATAGAATAAAATAAAAGGGGTGCCACTTCTTAATAATGCATGAACTCGCCTCCGCAGTGGCGAGGCCTACTGCATCGGGAAGCAAGAGAGGTAAAAGCCAGCAGAAAAAGGGGAGAAGCAATAGGGAGAGAATGAGGGGTTTCAGTAGGGATATCGTAACGAGGCCCTAGGACTAATTCCCACGTCTGTGGTGAAGAATTGGCCCTGGTCTGTACCAAAAGGGGAAAATTCCAAGACACAATTATACCTCTGCGATAGTAGGGAAAAGGATGCCCTGCCATGGGGGGAAAAAAAGGGAAAATTTTCTTCAAGTTTTTTTTTTCCTTTCTTTTTCTGTTCTCTTTCTGAGAAAGAGGTGGAGATTGAGATTTTTTTCTTTTTTTGGTTTTCTCTTTTCTGGTCGTTTTCCGGTTTTTCCTATTAAGCCGGGATTTTTGTAGAGAAAAACTGAAGTAAGAGCAATCTGCGTTCGAGATTTCTCCCGAGATGAAGCCGATGAATATGGAAGGGACTTTTCTCCAGGATTAAAAATCAAGGAGGATTTTTTCCCCTTTTTTTGTTGTGTTGTTAGCGCAAAGAAGAAGTAGACGCATAAAAAATATTTCACATAAAAAACTTTTTTCACCAGTACTCCTACAAGATTTTTTTGTTGTGCAAAAATTCATATTTCACCTCCATCCAAAATTTTTTCTTTTCAGTATTTTTTTCTTGTTAAAAGTGAGATTTGCGGGTTCGTCTACTGAGTTCAAGGGAATTAAATATTTCCCTCAAAATATGACATCACTTGAAGATTTCTTTGTTTAAGTTATGTAAATGTTCGTGGCCATGAAGGATTTTTCCTCGCCAAAATCAGGCATGAAGAATATGAGAGATTTTTGCTGCTGTTATGTCAAAAAATTCACCACTTGATTTAAAAGAGCAACTAAATAAGACCCCATGTAGACATTTTAATTCATTTAAAAATGGCAATGGAATATATTTTATATTTGACAGGTAATAAAATTATTATGAATATATAGAAATTTATATAATAGATACAGGGTGCAAACTTTGACTGTTTTTTGTGTTGTGTCAAAATCAAAATATAAAATATATTATATGAATTCATGAAACAACGTTAAAGTATTTATAATTTTTTTATAAAAATAATTTTAATTTTGAGAAAACGTTTTTGCGTTGGGATCAAAATGAACATTTTGTTAAAATTCATTAAACACATCAAATGGAATAAATTGATGAAATATTTTTTTCAAAAACATGATAATTTATTAACAATAATATTCATTAGTATTTTAACACTGTTACAAGCAATTCTCTTGTGTACATATTCATTTATCATCATAAATTGAATTTCAAAACTTCACATTCATCTAAAACAGTACTCCGCTCCCCAAAATTTTCAAAGAATATTCAAACCATAACAATTCATAAGACTAAATTTAACTATTATAATCAGTTTTATGGCAACTCTAGAGTTAAAATTTGAGAAAAAATGCTTTTAAAAATAAAATGCATCGCTTACAGTTAAATATAACATTTATTAATGAAAATTGTTTTTAAAAATCAAATATATATATAAATAATATATATATATATATATATATATATATATATATATATATATATATATATATATATATATATATATATATATATATATATATATATATATATATATATATATATATATATATATATATATATATATATATATATATATATATATATACACATATATATATATTTATATATTCTTATTATGTTATGCGTTTTGCTAATAGTTAGCATTATTGATTCGAAACTTGAAATAAATTAGAATAATTTTGTAATGTCTTACCATCAACTTAATAAATCAATAAAAATTTTATCGTATTGTTGTAATCATATATTATTTTGTATACATTTTAGTATTGTATATGTTTTAGGATTGTATGCACAATACATCAACGAAGAAGATCGCAAATGTAATAAAGAAAAACAATATTTTTGCATTAAGAATATCTTTGTACTTGTGTTTCTTTTAAATAACTTCAGCTGCATAAATATCATCAAATTTTATTCTAAATCTAGAAATCATAAAATGTAATGATTTAAAACGTTCTATTCATGGCAACTTCAATCACTTCCAAATCATATTGATTTAAGTCGTAGCAAATAACTTGTTAATCAATAGGTCGAAGTTCAAGCATAATAGGATGACAGTGAACGATGAGCAACTTCTGGCTCGGTGTAGTCTCCAAGTGCACGCTAAAACTCATGCCAAAATGCACGCCAAAATCAGAATAGCATCAAATCACCCTTAATGAGTCATGATTTATCGCAAACATTTGGAAATAATTACTCGCCAGCAATTAAATGTAATTCATAAAAGATGGACAGAGTCGCCAAGGATAAAACGCCAAAGCTTGTGCATGGATCCCCATGGCCCGCAATGGACTTGTTACACGACACGAGACATGGCGTGACGACGTGCATTTGCGCCCTGTTGATGGGGCGGCGAAAGGGGTGCGGCACCCTCTTTAGGCAAAGGGGCACGCATCGTCCACTTAAAATGGAATTAATATTCAAAAGTGTATGTGATTTCGTCAACGCATTTTAAAGGACTCTTTTGCAAGGAGTAAAAGACGCTAAAATTCTTTTAAATTTACTTGAAAGGAAATAGAAGATTGTAATGTAAAAAGAAATTAAGATAATTAATGCAACAAAAATAGAACAATTATGTCAGAAATAGTATTTATACTCCTCTAATAGAAATTCTTAGTGTTCAAATTGCCTGAACAAAAATAACTCAAGCAAATATGATAAACAATAGTAATGATTCAAATATTTAAATTTTCTTGACCTTGAAAATGAAAATGGCGTTATTAAAGCTGCATTAATAGCAAATGGAAATTAGAAGAATGTATTTTTGTAACAAAGATCTCATTTCGAATTCACTTTTCTCACAGCTATTATTAATTTCTTTGACATTGCTAATTTAAAATTAAGTAGTTTATTTTTTAAAATATATGTAAGGAAAAAATTTTGAAACGTGTGTGCGTAAAACGTGATTTCTGCACTGGTTTTTGCCTTGGATAAGTGATCGAGAATGCAACGAGTGAACGAGTTTAATCACAAATATTTGATGTCTAAATGTGCGAAATTTATCAGTTTAAATCTAGCTATAAATTTGGGGAAATACACTCTCTCAAAGAAAAATTATAGATTTATAACAATATTATAGGTTATTAATTATTAACCAAAACGATTCCTTATAGAATACATTATCAGACAAAAATTTAGTTAAATTACTGTTTTTTCGAATTGTTTATTTAGATTAATTATTTATATTAATAATATGATAATAGTATATATAAATTTATGTATACTATTTTTATTTATATAAATTATTTTATATTAAACCCCGATAAACCACATCCTTAAAATGATAAAAATAGCAGAAGGTTGTCATATAAGTCCTCAAAAAATCTTTCCTTAAAGTAAATTACATACATATACCCCATTCTTTCACCAATATAAGGAATAGTATCAACTTTCTTTTCAATCCCATTTCAAAAACGAAACTTTTCTTGTCTCGTTTTACATCGACCCCACTTTAAATTCTATCCAAGGGAGTAAAGAAAAAAAATATTCGACTATTTTCTGGAGAAGCAGAAACATTTCTTTAGTTTATATCTCCGGTGTATTGGGGGGATCGGGTCCACGTTTTGCTGTAGGCCTCCCCCTCCTGTAACAAAAGTTTTCGTCAAAGTAGTGGCAACGCTGATATCATCAACACGTAGCAGCTGCTTCCGAGGCCGTTCACGAAAACCCTCGAATTCAACCCCCCGGCGACCCCTCATCTTCCTCATCCTCTTCCCAAAGCTTAAATGGCCCCAGGGATGATTTCGGGAAAAGTGGGAGGGGGTAAGGTCCAGAAATGAATCACTCCACGCGATATCATACAGTCTTTGATCTGAACCGCACAATTCTGGAGTCCTCCCCCTGTTCTACAGTCGTGAAGGATCCTACCAAGTACTGTACCAAAGCAACACTGTAGTATTTATACGATCTCAAGGTATCTAGAATCGAAAACTTGGATTCCTGTTAATTTAAGTCGAATTTAATTTCAAAAATTTAAATGTTAAAATGTATTTTAACATTTAAATTATTAAAACATTGTTAAAATATATTTTAACAATTAAACATTATAATAAATTGAGAATTAATTCCTTAAAAAAAGTCTTGAGATATGTCATTTTTATTGTTGTTGTTGTTACTAATGACGCTTGGACATGCCAAGCTCGCTATGCCTTGACTATGCGAATTTAAGTCAATTGGGTGCGTCTTTCATTTTAATCAGAGCACCATGAAGGTGAAAGTACGACTTTGCTTTACACACATGCCATAGAGACCCGTTTATTGGGTAGGCAACCATTAACACCTCATTCATACAAAGAAAGGACAAAGACAGGATAGATAGAGAGAGAAAGTACATCCATGCCCGAACCGGGATTCGAACCCAGGACCTCCTTATCCCCAGTCAGGCACGCTGACCACTAGACAAGTTGGGTGGCTGTCATTTTTAGATATATAAGAATAACGTGAGGTGAAATATATTCTAAAATCTTTTTCTTCAATTCTCGTAGTTTGTGCTGAGAATATGCTCAAACTTAATATTTACCTCTTTACATCATATAAGAGCTACATATATTGGAGATACTTTTTGATCTTCTCTAGGCGTGTCCCATGACTGTACCTAGTTATTTTGGAGGACATTTGTATATATATATTTGAATTTCTGCGTTTAGTTCCTTTTCACTAAATGTTGATACCACATTTGCTACGAAAATTTTGAACACAACTCTGATAACCGATCATATCAACATGACGAACTATCAATTTAACATCGCAATCTTTGAAAGTCTTTCCCAACGGAGAGAATGTGTCTCTGAGATTGAAATGGAAATTTCTTTGAGAGTTATTGTGTAAAAATAATGTTAATTTCTAGCTTAAGATATTAAAAACAAATCTATTTTTATGATAGTAATGTCATCTATATTTAGTGAATAAATTTTATAAGTTATGATTGTTGTTGTTGTCGTGTGCCAGCTAGGCTGGCAACATGGGGTGCGCTGCTCCACTTTTCCAACTGAACCATATTTAGGTGTGGAGTCCGACTTCCTCAGTACACACATGCCATGGGTACCCGTTAATAGGGTAGGCAACCATTCACAACTCATTCTTACGAGAAAAGAACAAAGACAGAATAGATAGAAATAGAAAGCACATCCATGCCTGAACCGGGAATCGAACCCAGGACCTCTCATAAGTTATGATTAAAATACATAATATAAATTATGAGTATGATAAGCTTCAAGTTAAAATTTTTTTACTTATTTAGCATTAGTGGCTCAGTCTCTCTTAGCATATAAGGACATAAACGGTATAAAAATAATTTAAAAATTTTTTCTCATGGAATTTATAAAGTGGGGATAATTTAAATGTAAAGTAGGATGCTACGTTTTGCTGAAGGCTTCAACTTACAGTAAAACGTAGCATTTTACTCCACCAAAACGTACATTTTCTATAAAAAGAGTACCGTATGTTCTAAAAGTTATTCAAGGTATCGTTGCGTTTTAAAAAGCTCAAAAACAAAAAATAAATAACATTAAACCTGTCTTCATTAGCGAATTTCTTGGCTTAAAAATAGAACTAAGAAAATCCTTGGCTGTCGTGCATGAGATATCAAATTCTGTAAAATATAATACAGAACATCCAAAAAGTTCCTATATTTCAATTTAAGAAAATATTTCATGTATTATTAAATTTTTTCTAGCAAACATTTTTTTAAAATTTTTTAAACATCTTGTTTGTTTATAATTGTAATAAATGATTAACTTTAGCTATAATAGTTTTTCGTGGCATTTTAAAAATAAAAAATTTTCACATACAGATTTGTTATATCATTGAATGTATAATATCTTATAAAATAATTAATTATATTATTAATATAATTAATTGAATCATACAAAGGTAATTATTCTGAAATGAAACAAGTACTCGAACATATAAAACTTCTAAATTAAACCTTTGAGACTTTTTATAAAGATTTTATTTTATAACTGATATATATGCATACTTTTATCAAATTGGAATTAATATGCACAGAAACATACATTATGTGACCAAGTACGTAAGAAAAATAAAGAGCTTTTTCATTTGGCGAGACAAATTTCTCACTCATTTCCTTGGCGAAGGTTAAAATTATTCATATTGCTATTTTACAATTGACATGATGACAGGTGTTCGGTCATTTTGGTCTTTTCCGCAGAATTATTGTGTTTGTCGCATTTTATCAAGGAGTCATTCCCTTAAGTAATTGGTCGATTTCAAATCGCTGTCGAATTTGTTCTGCATCGACATTTGTCTCGCTTGGCGAGTTTTCTTGGCTCAAGGATTTTCCCTGAGCATCCTTTTTATTAATTTTTGTCAGATTTGGGAAAAATTCACACCTTTAAAATGGTGGATGCATGGGTCATTGACATCATAAAACAAATTTATCATTATCCAACATAAATGCGAATATCATCACAAATTTATGGATGGTATCATGTGTTTCTGCAGCAATTTGAAAATTTAAATGTAGTAGTTGGAATTTACATTAATATAGTGTTTACGCTTTACCTATTTTATATATTTAATTCCTATCTGCTTATATTTTAAATTGCAAGTTGAAGAGTGCGAATTTTCGATGAAGTCGGAAAAATGTTCCTATATTAGTTTTTTTTTTGTTATAGATATATATATCCCATTGTTTACTTTACTTATATTTTTTTTATAAAAATGATTTCTTGCTTAAAAATTTTAAATAATTTAACTCTTATAATTCAATTCTTAATAAACAATAACATATCCCATTAATTAAAATAATTTGATCTTAATGACTTACAAAATACATATCAAATAAATCAATTAATATTTTTAATTTAAATAATCAAATATAATATAAAAAATTCACTTATTTATTAAAAATTGAAGTTTTTTAAAAATAATTTTTTTAAATATTTAACCTTATTATTTATATTACCGTTTTGATTTTCATAATGTTGGCAAATATTAAATTGTGTTGTAAATCCTGCATATGAAAGCTTTTCGTTTCAAAAGCTAAATAATTTTATAAAATGCTTTTAATTTATATATGTTTTAAACATCATAATTTTTATTATGAGATGTCAATTGTAGCGAGGTATTTAAACTATAGAGTGCTTGATAAACTGAAAAATATTATTCAAGAAAACTGGAATACATAAAGATATATTAAATAAATGTCGAAGTAAAAGAACATTAGTCCTTGGATCGTTTTTAATAAAACATGAACAGGAAATGCTTCAAAAATTCTTTCGCAATTATCTCAACCGCCTAAAATACATTCGTAAAAATATATTGATAATTACGCCTTTTAATGTCCGCTAAACATCCCTCTCTCTATGCCACTTCCTACACTAAGTAATCGATTATAAAATCTTAGGCAATTGATCAATGAAATCGTGATAACATATCGATATTGCCATGCAGTTGAATATTAAAAATTCAAGCTCATGCCATTTGAATATAGGCAACGCTTATAAATTAAGAATGAATCTAAACTTGGCGAGATGGAATCCTCCACACATTTGGATTGCATACATTAAATCGAAAGGATGAATAATTCAAAGCAGATAACAAGAGATACTTGGGTTTCGGATGATGTTTTCGGATAAACTTCTGTGGAGTGCAGACTTGGCAGATGCAAGCTGATATTAAAACTTGAAATACATTCGGCCTAAGCGGAATATCTAAGCAACATTGATGCAGTTAGGATCTTCAAAGTAATAATAAAGTAAATTTTTTAATATGCAAATTTCATTTTCTTTTAATGAAGTCGACTAGATGAAATGATATGAAATAAAATGGTACTCTGTTCCAATATACCTCCGTACGATAAGCACTGTAACGAGAAAGAAAAAACTCGAAATTTCTGTCGTAAATGCTCCATTTGCGTTTATTTAAAAAGATTTACGCATTTAGAAATTACCAAAAATAATGCAAAACATTTTATATTTGCTTTTTATAAACTAAATAATCATCACTTATTGACAAAACTTATTTAAACGCCAGTGTTTATTTCTGGGGTAAATTGTTTACCATTCACATCGGTGATCGATTTCGTAAGCATAATTTAATAGTACATTTAGTTTAATGAAACAAAATTAAATTTGGCTGTTTATTGCTCTTGGTGATATATGACCGTAATGTTCCTTTTAACTAACAAAATTATCACCAAGAAAGCTCTTGCACGAACTAGCTTTAGCTTTGTTCAGTATTTAGTTTGTTTCTTCAGTCAATTTTTGCACAAAAAAATTCCATTGGTATGTATCAGATTAAAATAAAATTTTGAGCCAATAAAATCGTGTCTACGTTATATTTCTTTCGCTTCTCCGTAAGAAACATTCTATTTCTTTGGAATCAAAAGTGGGGGTGTAATTGAAAAGTACTAATAAAATAAAAGAGCTAGTTATATTCCAAAAATTCATTTATTTCATTGCAGTTAAATTAAAATGCTATGTTCAATTATGTAGAATACGTTGAAGTGATGTTCAGATCGACTTTATCAATGAATCAATAAACTTAACGTGGTTTGCTGATGTAACTTTTATTTATAGGAAGAAGAAATCATACCTCTAAATATGCACTTAAAACATTCAGATAACTTACGATTTTTCCACATCGCCAAAATCTCAATTCTCAAAATAGATGTGCATCAAATTGCTTATTACTTTGAAAATTCCCACACTGAATAATTTGGCAGCAATTTCTTCACACAAAAGCTCGCCAATAAAAAACAAATAAATGGCACTGTATCGCTTCCTTCCATCAAAATCTCGAACGCAGCATAAGAGAAGGAGACTTTTTCCGACTGATAATAATAGTAATGATAATTTAACCTCGAAACCATCTCTTCTCCACACGAGCGTATACATATTCTTTCTTTTTTTTTCTGATGGGATTCCAACCTTTTCGCCATCAAGCTCTTTTTCCTCATTAAAAACCGCAACAGATGTATTAAAAAGTGATCTCTTCGTTTCATAAAAGCGGATCCATAGTATGCTCGCTTCCAGTTCCGCATTTCAGAGTGACACCCCCCTCCACCTCCGAGATGTCCGCAAGCCGCAGTGTGGTCTAATGGGGGGGACGAAGGGGTACAAAGAAAAGACACGATCATGATAATGGAATCCGAAGAGAAAAAGGGTGATGATGATCATCATCATCATTTCTGCCGACATCATCATGCGAGATGGAACTGTTCGGAAAATGACAAGCAAGTAGGAGAGGGGGAGGAAGTAATGGTGTGAACTTCGCTAGAGAAAAATGTCTTCTATATTTCGAAATGACGATTCAGTCTCATGAAGGAAATAATAAGAAAAAAGTAAATGCTAACGGAAAATATCTACCAAACGATTCTTGGATAAATGTTGAATTTATTGCAGTGTTAAATGCTTACAAATATTTTAGACCCTAAATGAATATACATGTCTTAATGTAGAAATTTTACTATAACAATATATTTATTTATTTTTATAAAATTCTAAATTAAAAAATACGATTCATCTGGAAGTTTCATAGTTTCATATAAAACAAAGGAATTATTGGAATACTTTTAAATTTTAGATAAATGCTTACAAATCGTTTGCTTTGTCAGAAATTTGAAAATTTTCATCTGCAGATAAAGCAAACGACTCATTTAGAGATTTTCCTCTTAACTTCAAACAATCTAAATGATTTTTCATTTCCTAGAAAGTCACACAAAGCAAATGATTGATTTTTTTCATTAAAAAATTAATTTTGAATTTTAAAATAATTGATAGTTCAAAACTAATTCATTTAAAAAATCTTACAATTCTTTTTCAAAGAATTGTAAGAATTTACAATTCTTTGAAAAAGAAAAAGATTTAGACAGAAAATTTTAAAATTACAAATAAAGCCATTATTAATTTAACTCTAAAATACAATATAAATTAGATTTATATTTAATTTTATAAAATCAAATTTTCTTATTTCAATATCTATTTTTACGAAATTTTATTTAAAGTATTATTGATTACTTCAATTAATTTAATTCAATATTAAATTCGTGTATTAATAATTTTAGAAATGTGTTTGTTGTCTATATTTTAAAAATTTTGCTAATTTAAAAATTTGAATTTTAATTAGTAATATATGTTTTATGATTTTCAGGGAAAACTGTATTTGATATAAATCATGTTGTTATTCATATGTAAGAAAAAATTACTTGAATATGATTTCTCTTGCTCATTTTCCTTCGCTTTTCTCCTAGATAATAGCATAATCATTACTATAAATAATCATATTGCTTGTATTTTTCAAATTTTTATTGCATTAAAAATCAACACAATATGTCTGCTTTCGAATAAAAGGAAAAAAATTTTAACATTTTATTTTTAATATTCTTTTGAATTGCAATTTTCTGAAAATATAATGAAACATACATCCTGAAAATAATATGAATATTTTAATTTAATATAAAAGTAATATGTGTGTCTGTTGAAAGTTTCTCTTTATTTTAACAAAAGCAACTTTTTTTTCTATTTAAAACGCAAGTTGGTTTTGCTGAAGATGTACATTTGAATAGTATTAATTGTTTCAATTTTATAAACTGGTTTCTATCGTTATTTGCTCTCTTCTTGGCGATTCTCCCTTCGATTGAGTCACCAGTGATTGCAACAGTGAAGCACATCAATCGTCGCCAAGTGGAGGCCAATATGTCATGTTTGAGTATCTAAATAACTTCCGACCAAGTCATTTAATGGCGAAGTGGGATTCATTTGTTTCGGAAGGAGTTTCGTTGCGTCAGATTCCGTCGATAACCTCTGAACCCTCAAAGGTTGTCGGTGCCAAGAACGGAGATACCTTCGGAATGCCATCGTGTTGAAGAGTTGCAAAAGGGTCTGCAGTTAATTTCTGCAAATTTATCATTACTGAGTGCTCATAAAAGGAAATATCAAATCAACCCTGTTCTTTTTCTCTTCTGTAAGCAAGTTAAAATGAAAAATAAATTGGATGCATTATAACCTATTAAAGGTAACTTTCTTAATCTGCGGAGAAAATTGGCAAAAGTAGGATGACTCAATAAAAATCTGTGAGAACAAGAAAATTTGTAAATGAAAGTAGAACAAAAATAAAATTAGTTCTAACATCTCTAGTTCAAATCATTCAATCTTTAATGATATTTATGAATCTTTTAAAAAATTTAACCTGATTCCAAGTGATTTTCATCAATTTTTTATAATGCTCTGTTAAAATAAAGATTCTTTCATTAAGACCCTCATTTTTAAGCAGCATCAAAAAATACCTAGAGTGCCTTCATTTATTTATATTTTTTATACTTTTTATACCTTTTATATTTTTAATATTTTCGGATTCAAGGAGATTGTCTGGCTCTTCTAGATAATCCCAAGATTAGCAAGAAGAACACACGAACAAGGATTCTTTCTTACGAATTCCATGCTTAATAGCAAATACTAATCTAACTGCTTTTCAATGAGAAAGAAACCGTATTGTTTTCCTTTTGGAAAGGGCCTAAAAGTTATATGAAATATTTTTGAATTGATTAATCTTCAAACAGCTTGTTATTGCAGCATCATTTCTTTTTGTAAAATAAGTCTTTCAATCGAAAACTGATTTGTTCAATTCTGACTCAACTGAGTAATCTTAAGCCAAAAAATTCTAAGGAAATTGGAATTATTGTTGTTTACGGAAAGGATCGGACATTTCAGAGTAGAAGATATGCGTTTTTAATCCAGCCACTTTTTAACAATAAAAGAGGAATTCTTTTCTGATTTCTGAATATGCATTGAAAATGGTGAATGCTTGAAAGTTTTCCGGAATTTCTTGATCATGACACGTTAGTATAAGCAAATATTAATAAAAACGTCTTCTAAATTGACAAAACATATCTTTATTTAAAGTTCTTTTAAGCTATTAAGCTATTCACTATGCAATGTCAAATCCAATATAACTTAAAAAATATGTTAGAATCAATGTATCTTAACTAATGTGACATTTAAATTTAAAAATGACACTGACATGTCAGATGACAATCTCGTCATTTGATCTTAACATATTTATTCCAATATAAAAGTTTATAAATATAATCTAGTTATAGCTCATTTTTTTATTGTTTTAGACATAAATATTCCACTTCAAATTAATTATACTCAGTACCATATTTATCTAGAAATTACACTTTAGCTCTACTGAGTTATTTTAAATAAACAATTATTTTTGAATCAAAAATATTGGCTAAATTGTATCGGTACTTGTTTCGTTAAAATTTGTACTGTATAGTTACACTCTTTCTCTTTGTAAAATTATCCATATTTCTAGATTTCACTAAAATAAAATGAATGATACTATTATAGAAATTTGTCAGTTAATTTAGTAAATGTGATGAGGGTTGGTATAAAATTGATTAAAAGTACAGTCATTAGCCACAAGATATATATATATCCTTATTTATATAATTATTTTTAAAATTCGATGTTCAAAAATTTTCAAAATATTTCACAGTTTCTAATTTAGATTAAGATTTCTTACACGCCCCATAAATAAAAATTAAAGTGAAATTCCACTTAAATTAACAATGAAATCATTTTCAGTGACTTTGGAGATCCGGTTGGCTTTTCCTCGAAGATTTTGGCGTTGCCAAAATGTAACGCATACTTTTCAGAGTGTTCTTGAACTCCCCAACTCTCCTCACACATACCCAATTATTTCCGAAATACCCGAGCTATCTGATAGACATCTCAACTGGCCGAGCGGGGGTGTACCTCACCGTACCAAGGACTCGAATGCAAATAAGAATGTATTACATCCGAATCGCGCTTGAAAATTCCCACGCTCCTCCATCTTTCCCCCTTCGCGATGATGACAACCGGTTTAGGAAATTTGGTGTCAGGGCGCCAAAGGTCGCCAAATAATTGTCGAGCCTGAAGTCGTGACCAGCTCTCTCGTTTTCGGGTCCTGTCACGTGACCGTCAATTTGCGCCTTTCCTCCACCGCACGTTTTTCTTTTGTTCTGAAGCCTACGTATCTCTTATTCATGTGATTTTTTTTCTCTAATTTCTCTATAGATGCCATATTCTCCATTGAAGTGTTGAGATTGTTTACATTTTTTTTTTTCAGCTTGAGAGATAATGAAGCAAAATTATTTTTTAGATTTCACCTGCTTGTTACAGTCGAAATGGATAGTAACTAACTATTGTTACTGTGATCGCTTTTAATAGTTAATGCAAAACAGTTTTACAGTAACCTTTTTCCAATTTAAACTCTAGTATTTCAAAAGAGGAAAATGTTAAAATTTTGATTTTTTATTTACTTAACTTTAAAAATGTGAGTGTCATGTATTTCAACATATTTATAATTTATTTGTTTTAAGTTTTAAGTACGATGCATTTTTTAAAGAAATCCTCAGTTAGCTTACATTATAAAAAAATTATGAATTAAGCTTAGTTTGTGCTGTATTTAATCGTTAGAAAAAATTGATAATGTTTTGTGTTTTTAACTAATATAAAATATTTAATTTTTATCCTAAATAGATCAATAAATAGCAATTTTATTTCATTGGAACTTTGTTATGAAATGGAATCATTTTAGAAAAAAATAATTTCAAAATCAATTTTCTCATTAAATCGAAGTACTTAAAAATGCATAAATTATTTTTTCTATTTGAATATTAATCCAGATAGTTTATTTAAAACAAATTAATTATGAATATTGTAACCTTTCTGTTGTAGTTGTCTTGTGACAGCTAGGGTCTTGTCAACATTATTGGGTGCGCTGCTCCACTTTTCCAATTGAACCATATTTAGGTGTGGAGTCCGACTTCTTCAGTACAAACACACACCATAGGTACCCGTTTATAGTTTATTCTATATAGGTAGGTATATATATATATATATATATATATATATATATATATATATATATATATATATATATATATATATATATATATATATATATATATATATATATATATATATATATATATATATATATATATAGGTATAGGGTAGGCAACCATTCACAACAAATTCATACAAGGAAAGGACAAAGACAGGATAGATAAAAAGAGAAAGTACATCCATGCGTGAACCGGGATTCAAATCCAGGACCTCTTCATCCGCTGCCAGGCATGCTGACCACCAGATAAGTTGGTTGGCAATGAACCTTTCTAAGAATGTCAAATAATTCGTTTTGATTAAATCAGCATATGTAATATTTGAAATGTTATACTCTACAAGTGTGTAAATTAATATGTATATTAATTAGCCCAATATTTTGAACTGGAAAAGAAATGTCTAGTTTGTATAAGGATTAGATAATATTATATATTTAAATATATCATGTATTTTAACGATGTGGTTGCAAGATAAAAGAAGGAAGAAAACATCTATGAAACATCCTGTAAAACTGTTTTTCCTGGAATTTTAGAGTGAAACAGTGAATCTACATTTCCAGTTATTGTATTATTTCTCACTCCTTTTTTCTTCAAAATTTGAAATTTTCTTCAAAATATAAATTTTATAACACTTATATAAAATTTTTATATTCGTTAATAAGATATTGTATTACGTAATATATTTATCAGTATTTTACCAAAATATGAATTAAGTATTTTAATATTTTTTACGTAATTTGTTTTTATAGGTTACGAAAGAATATCACAAAATTATTAGCAAAAATGAATTACTAATGTATTTGCTTGCACACTATTGAAAATTTAAAAAAAATTTAAACTACGAAATGTATATAATTTTTATGTAAATCATAAGAAAGAAGTATATTCATAAAAAAAAATAATCATTAGAAAGAATTGTATTCATATTCTATTTGTGCGGGTTAAAACTAATTCATAGAAAAAAGGACTGATTTTATCTTAAATTATTGTTAAAATTTATGAAAATTTAAAAATGTATTAAAAATTTTTACTGCATTTCTATTTTCTTTTCAAGTATAAAAAATTAATTTTTTTAATGAGAAAATGTTCCATTCAAGGAATTGGTGCAAATTTTTCAGTAAGATACAAATTAATATTTTATGTGTAAATCTAATAAAAATCGAATTTAAAATATGTACATATCTATATATTTCCTTATATGATTTTATTACCATACAATTTATATATTTTTGAAAAATATATAAATTGTATTGTAATAAAATCAGCAAATACCGATTGCAACTGAAAACGTTAGACTTAAAACTAAATATTATTTAAATTAAAACTTGTTTTTAATAATAGAATATTTATTGCTAAAATTCTGTATTTTTCAATATATTTTAAATTAATTTAAATAATACTGTTAAACTATTTCAAACTCAATTTTTACATAATTTCTAATATCAACATCATTAAAATAGTGTAAATAAATTTTAAGCCTCACTGTAAACAAATACTAATATATTTTAAGGATATTTTTGGGAAAATTTGATTAAATGATGGATAGTTTTATTATGACAAATTGTTGAAATAAATGTTTTGTAATATATATATATATATGTTTTGTAATATATATATTTATCATAGGCATATAAAAGGAACTGATATATTTCAATTTACAGAAAATAAAACTTCCTCATTTGATAATTGCAATAATTAATTTGTGTATGATCCCTTATTGTCAACTTTACAACTCAACCCTACCATCACAGTTCTTCCGCTTCAGCGTCAACACACAATGACTTTGAATCTGGACGATAGTTTAAGGAAAAAGAAAAACATCATCAACAGTCTGTCACGATTTCGCCTATCTGCAAGATGGGGGGAGGGTTATTAGAATTATCACCCTCCCACCCCAATAAAAAGGGCGACTTCTTCGTAAAAGTAACCTTGTCCCATTAAATTTTCCCACCGTCGCCAACCCTTTCTGAGAGATCGGGTTTGGATTGCTGTCCACAGAATCAGGCAGAGGTCACATCGAATACCTGATGTTCTGTGGGTGGACCATTACCTACAATTGCTTCATTACAGCAGTGATTTGGATAAAAGAAGGGGATTTCAACACACCAACACGTGGTGTCTTTCGTGGGTATTGTTGTTGCGCATAAATCTTTGGTTTCCAGGTCCTCTTTATGCCAAGTTATAGACTCGAATCTCGTTTGTTACAAAAGCGTCTTTAATTTGCAGTGTTACATGCAGAAAGTTAAAATTAAGGTAGATTTGAATTTTTTTGTTCTTTTTTAACAATTTAACTGCTTTCCATTACATTTTATGCGAAATTTTGTTACTTGTAGATGGCGTAACAAATGTGAATACAAGAAATCTTAGTTTAGAGATTCAACATGCAAATCTATAATGTCTCCCAGTTTAGAAATGAAATCGCAACTTCAAGAGACATTTAAAAAATTTTTTTATGTAAATACACTAATAAATCATCAATGAATCTTTTAAGTTTAAATCTTGGAAAAAAATAGGTTTTAAATTTAGAGCCTGTTAATGTTTTTCTTCACTATTTTTTAACTCTAAAATAAATAAACAAAAATTATGTCAATATAATTCTTCAAATAAATATTTTAGTAAAAACTTTTGATCGTGTTTACACAAAATAAAAATATAAAGTCTTGTGTAATTAAATTTTAAAAGTTCGCTTATATTGAATAAATATATTAAAAATATTCTGTTTTAATAATAAAAGCTAATATTTCGGTCAATAATTCAAGGAATATTTTCATATAAAATATTAGTAAAATGAAATATATTAAATAAAATGAAATGATAAGTATTTAAGAATTTTTGAATGCGGGTTTTGTTTTATGTGATTTTGGGACATGAAAATACTTTAATTTAAACGACATCAAACAATTAAAGCCTCGTATAAAATAACTATTTGTTATTTTTATCCATAGCTTAAATAATTATTCAGTAAAAAAATTAATGATTCTGGTCTTTAATTTTATTTTCACTTTCATGGAATTAAGTAATGTATGAAAAGTGTCAAAGAATATGAAAAGTTTCAAAGTGTCATGTCAAAGAATAAAATAAATTTAAGTTGTCCTTGCCCATTTAAACTAACCATAAAATGGTTTTGTCTTGTTTTCTTTTTTTTTTCCCCCTCTCTTCTATTTTCAACGCGTTCAATTTTGGATGCAAATTCGCTAAAGATTTGAAAATTTGAAAATTAATTATTGGGAACAGTTAATACTCTCAATGATTTAATGGCTGATGTCCGTAGTAGAGTCACAGATGCAAACTGATATTCTTTCGGTCTTGAAAAATACTTAAAATCTAACTTCATCAGGAGAAAAACGAAGATTTTAATTTAGAAATCTTAATCAGACCCATTCTCTGCTGACATCTGGGAAATGATGGAAAAAGTTAAAAGTATCATTTCTGCTTTTGAAAGAAAAAATTTGAGAAGTATTTTTGGTGCTATATATATATATATATATTAAATGTAACAATATCTGGAGAATAAGAACCAACTCTGAACTCTATAAATTTCTTAAAGAACTAGATATATTAAAATATATAAGGATTCACAGAGAATTAAATGGGCAAGACACACCTGGGCAGAATGGATGAAAATCGCGTAACAGGAAAGATTGGTCAGATCATTCGGTTCCCGAAAAGAGGGAGACTTAAACTTAGGTGGCTCGATTGTTTGAAAACGAACTAAAAATAATAGTAACTACTTGGATGTCTATGGCGAAGAATAGAAGAGTCTGGAATTCGATTCTGAAGAAGGCAAGGGCCCATGCATATCTGTCTGGTCATTGAAGAAGAAGAATTACTTAGAGCAACAGGTAATTTTCATGATTTTGAAAGCTTTAAAAACTGAAAATTTCATAATTAAAAATACTTATTTATGACTGGTAAAAATCATAAAGGGATTATTTGTCATTGCTGACGATACTCAGACATTTGTATTGGAACTTCACCTTGAATGCTGCCTCTTGAAGAACACAATTTGAAGGCAGGCAGAAAATTCGTCGACAAGACGTATTTACGAATACGTCTCAATTGTGTGTGACGTAGATGAAACGTTAGCTGACATCATGGATATTTTTAACCAACGAGAATTGTAATAAAGTGGCATAATGATAATCTCAAGTGGAACAAAAGAAATACCCACTCTATAGTTAAAAATGATTGAAAGATCTACTTACTGAAATTGAGCTATCATAGACTCATTGAATGAAAAATAATAAAAAAATCTAATAGGTTTTATTGTTTGTAGCAATAACAAAGCGTTGGATTGTCATTTATTAAGTTTTAACGAAAAATGCTAGTCATTCAAGATCTTTGATTTTCGAACTGATGTAAGCAACAACGAAAGAAATATGCTAAATAATATCTGTGTTCTAAGATTTAAGCACTAATGAGACTACAAATTTTAATAAGCAATTATTAATTAAAAACATATACTTTCCCGCCGAATATACCTGAAAGACGCAGATCAAATTGCAAGATATAATTGTAAAG